>CM053030.1:69031251-69478751 GCA_028564925.1 Lithobates sylvaticus
AAATAATAGCAGAAAGACTGAAAGCTTACTTCAAGAAATGGATCCACAATGATCAAGTGGGGTTTGTCCAGGGGAAGGAGGGGAGGGACAATTCGTTGAAGTCTATACTGTTGGTACAAGAAGTCATCAGGAGGGGTACCCCCACAGTACTTATGTCAATCGATGCCGAGAAGGCTTTTGACAGAGTCAATTGGGGGTTCATGTTTGAGACGCTAAGGTACTTAGGGTTTGGTGAGAGGTTGATGAGATGGATTAAGTCCCTTTACTTCCACCCGATGGCCAGAATTAGAGTTAATGGCTCCCTGTCCTGCCCCCTTGAATTATTCAATGGGACAAGACAGGGATGCCCACTCTCACCACTTCTATTTATAATCACGTTGGAGCCCCTCCTGGTGGCAATACGCAAAAACCAAGATATCCAGGGAATCCGGGTTGGAAGTAGGGAATATAAGGTGGCCGCATTTGCAGACGATTTATTATTGTACATCTCCAAACCCAGAACAACAATCCCGATAATCCTGAAGGAATTAAAACAGTATGGGAAATTAACGAATTTTAAAATAAACATGACTAAATCCGAGATTTTGAACTTAAAGTGGGGTTGCAACCAAAAAACAAAAAGGGGCTTAAAAATCATAAAAAAATTAAAAAAAAATAATTGGAAAAAAAAAATTTTTTTACTCACCTCTAAATGCCTGTTGCTAGGGGGTCCCTCGAAGTCTGCCACCTTCATTGCCCGGGCTAAAAGTCACTTCCTGTAGGCAACGCACAGTCATCTGGGACATGTCATGTGTCCCAGATGAGTGAGCGTCGAATCACGGCGCACGGCGCCGCTCGCGCATGCGCAGTGGGTGCCCGGCTGTGAAGCCCAGCCGGGTTCCCACATTAAGAATGCCGGCATCGTGAGCGGAGCGGGGAACGAGGGGGGGGGGTCTTCGTTCCCCCGCATCGCTGGACCCCGGGACAGGTAAGTGTCCGATTATTAAAAGTCAGCAGCTGCAGTATTTGTAGCTGCTGACTTTTAATTTTTTTAATTTTTTTTTTTTTGCCCGGCCCTCCTCTTTAACCTTGTCCGTAGTAGAGCAGAGAGCACTTCAAGTTAATTTACTGCTCAGTCGGTGTAAAAAGGAATTGGGTTATCTAGGTATAAAACTGACAGCACAAATAGGAGATCTCTTTGAAGCCAATTATATACCTCTACTTAATAAAATTAAAGACCAACTGGGCAGGACGCAATACAAAGCACTCACATGGACTGGAAAGATCAATGCAGTTAAAATGTTTATATTGCCCATACTAATTTATACATTTCAAATGGTCCCAATCCCTCTCCCACAGACTTATTTTGGAAAAATAAAATCCATGGTGTTGAAGTTTATTTGGGCCCGTAAACGTCCCCGTATCGCTTATGATGTATTGGTGAAAGATAAAGATAGAGGGGGATTAGCAATGCCAGAGTTTAAAACATTTTATGAAGCAGTTGTGATCTCTAGAATAACAGATTGGCTACATAATAAGACGGAGAAGAGTTGGGCGGAGTTAGAAATCACATTGAGTAGAACAGACATAGGGAAAATGATATGGATACCACCCAACACCGAGACCTAGCAGCAAACACAAATATTTTGACAAAAAACACATTAAAGATTTGGGATGGAATAAACAAGAGACACAAATGGGATTACAATTCACCACTAATGTCACTTTTAGACACAATTTTATTTTTGCCTGGGAAGGAGGAGCGTTTATATTTTAGTAGGTGGGCTAAAAGGGAGGAAATAGCACTACAGAAAGTGATGGTAGGGAAAAGAGTATGTAGCGAAATCACGCAGGATTGGGGACACAGGCCACTTGACAAATGGAGATATACTCAAATTCAACACTTGTGTGGGGGGGGGCGGGGGCTGAGAGCATTCAGGTGTGGGGGGGGGGGGGGGGGGCTGAGAGCATACAGGTGTGGGGGGGCTAAGAGCATTCAGGTGTGGGGGGGCTGAGAGCATTCAGGTGTGGGGGGGCTGAGAGCATACAGGTGTGTGTGTGTGGGGGGGCTGAGAGCATACAGGTGTGTGAGGGGGGGGCTGAGAGCATACAGGTGTGGGGGGGCTGAGAGCATACAGGTGTGGGGGGGGCTGAGAGCATACAGGTGTGGGGGGGCTGAGAGCATACAGGTGTGTGGGGGGGGGGCTGAGAGCATACAGGTTGTGGACAAACCTTCTGGACAACCTTATCCCAGAAGAGTTGAATAACCATATAGTTGGTTATTTATATTTACCCCTGTGTATAGAGATATTTAGGAATAAATTGCCTTTTTTTTAAACTTTACATATTAACTAAATTATACACTACACTTTTTTTTAAGGTTATTAACCGATTAATCGAAACAATAATCGGCCAACTAATCGATTATGAAAATAATCGTTAGTTGCAGCCCTACACTCAAGCTACACCTGGGTAAATGGGTAATAGGGAAGAAAGGAATTATAGATAACAATTCCTCAACCAGACAACCAAAACCGTCACCCCAATAGTAATGAATAAAGTGTGAGGCGTGTTCCTCTGAATCAGTAAACAACATATCAAAAAAAGACAGTCAACCTCCACACTCCCCACAATACCATGAACCACTGAATCTGGATGAGCTAACTCAAAAAAAATGGAGAAATTCCCAATACTGTCAGATCTGGTCGCCCAGTAGATACAGTAAGGCCCCCATGTACACTGAGGCTGGTAAACGGACATTCAGAGGCAGTTGGACGTTTTTTTTTTCAACTGCCCCTGAACTCATTCAATGTTATCCTATGTGACCATGTACACAGTTTTGTTAACAGCGTTTCTTATAAGGCAAAAAAATTAGTTCAGACGCCAAAGATTTCCAAGTTTTAGACGCAAAACCCCGCTAAACGCGGTACCGGCGTATAGCCGCGTTTATGTTTATAAGCGTTTTAAAGGTGCACTATTTTTTTGACAGTAAATATCTCAAAAATTATGTCAAATGATGAAAAACCATTAAAAAATTTTTTTTTAAAAAATTGTAATTGCTTGCAATAATACATAGACTATTTATATACCCTAAAGAGCCCTTGATCCAATCCAATACACCACTAGCATTGCTGTTATCCGAAGTATAATTGGAATTTGACCCATATGTTGTTAGATTTGAACAAGCAACTTGTGGCAGGTGACGTGGCATGTGGACAATCCACAACTTGTGGCAGGTGACGTGGCAAATGACAATCCGCAACTTGTGGCAGGTGACGTGGCAAGTGGACAATCCACAACTTGTTGCAGGTGACGTGGCTAATGAAAATCCGCAACTTGTGGCAGGTGACGTGGCAAGTGACATGGCAAGTGGACAATCCACAACTTGTGGCAGGGGAAGTGGCAAGTGACATGGAAAGTGGACAATCCACAACTTGTGGCAGGCGACGTAGCAAGTGGACAATCCACAACTTGTGGCAGGTGACGTGGCAAGTGACATGGCAAGTGGACAATCCACAACTTGTGGCAGGTGACGTGGCAAGTGACATGGCAAGTGGACAATCCACAACTTGTGGCAGGGGAAGTGGCAAGTGACATGGAAAGTGGACAATCCACAACTTGTGGCAGGCGACATAGCAAGTGGACAATCCACAACTTGTGGCAGGTGAAGTGGCAAGTGACATGGCAAGTGGACAATCCACAACTTGTGGCAGGTGACGTGGCAAGTGACATGGAAAGTGGACAATCCACAACTTGTGGCAGGCGACGTAGCAAGTGCAAAATCCACAACTTGTGGCAGGTGACATGGCAAGTGACATGGCAAGTGGACAATCCACAACTTGTGGCAAGTGACGTGGCAAGTGGACAATCCACAACTTGTGGAAGGTGACGTGGCAAGTGGATAGAAACTCTACAGATTAGTTCAGTGTAAAATATATGAAAGTGTGATCCGGATAGTATACAGTCCTGGTATGATGATGAAAGAACACCTATGGATTCCCAATGGGGAGATGGTGGGCGGTCCTGGTGATTAATGGGGGCAATGATGACAAGTGTAGCAGTCTCTGCTCGCATGGTTGGACAGTCTCTGCCCTCGATGCAAATACCACAGGAACAGAAGGAACTGTAATTGGTGTCAATGGGAAAGGTGAGTATGCATATAATCTTTGTCAGTTCCCAGCCGGGTGTAAACAGCATAAATACAGCTCACCACTCTCCTGATACCCGGGCCGTCCTAAGCCATCTAGAGCTGTAAATTTGGTGTGATCACCTTGTCCTCACAGGATAGGAGAGAAGGGAGCCTGTTCATTGGCCAGTGCATGGGCGTAGCGTGAAGGGGTGCAAGAGTCACCATAGCAACCCCGCGTTCATCTCCAGGGGGCCCCGCAGCTCCCTGCTACGTCATCTTACATGCTGCATTTTACTATCACAAAATCCTGGAAATAGAATCCAGGTCCGATCCTCCCTGTGTCTCCTAGCATAGCTCTGCAATCCAGTCCGGAGCTTCTAGTTTGCCTTCTCCTCAGACCACCAGACCACACCCCTCCTCCACTCTCATTGGCTGGGGAGAAGTTGTGCCGTTACCTGAACGGAGTGGAGGACTGAGTGCCGTGGAGCCCGGGACAGGTAAGTGTGACTCTGTGCTGCTGTATGCTGGGGCATGTGTGATTACCAGGAGGAGGACTCCTATCATTACTTAGAGGTGGGGGGACATTTGTCATTACTAAGGGGGTGCATGTGGCTTACCAGGAGGGGGGCAAACCTCTGTTATTAACTTGATGAGGGAAGGAATTGAATATGTTGCAACTGGGGTGGGGGGGGGGGGCATGTGTCATTACCAGGAGGGGGGGCACAGGATTGCCAACCACCTGTAAATTTACAGACAATTTGTAAAAATCAGCCAATGTTACTGTGCCTATAAGCCCTGGTTCACACCGGTGCAATCAGGGAAACGCAGAAGATTCACTGCGTTTTCCCCGCATTGCACTGCATAGCAATCAGGCGACATCCATGCGATCTGCTGCGAGTGTGAATGTTAGATGAACGACACCCCAAAAACAGATTGCAAAACGCAGTGCGATTGTCAGAATCGCATTGCGGGGTGTGAACACCCATGTGATGCGATTCAGGTGCAGGGGAAAAAAAAGGGTCCTGCACCATTTTTGTGCCGATGTGATTTGAGCCATACAAAATGTATGGCACATATCGCACCACACAGACATTGCATGTAATGTACACAAGAATGCGTTGTGATTCCTGTGCGAATCACACGCAGTATTCTGCACGCACCAGTGTGAAACCAGGCTAAATGTCTGGGAATGGCAGCCACTGCCCATAAACAAAATATGGCCACAGGTCAGCTTGCAACAGCACACGCGCAGTTCCAAAAGCAGCAAATAGGTGTTGGAGAAAAAAGCGCGAGGAGAAAAAAAAGGCGATCACTGGCGGCAGTGAGAGGGACATCAGTCCCGATCACTGCGAGCTACCGCCAGCTCATCAGTGCCCACCTGTGCCCCCTACAAGTGCAACCTAGCAGTAGGCAACAGTGCCGCTGCCTACCAGTGCTCACCAGCGCCACACATCAGTGCCCACCAGCGCCACCCATCAGTGCCCACAGTGCCACCTATCAGTGCCTGAATAACAGTGCTGCCCATCAGTGTCACCTACCAGTGCCCATCAGTGCCGCCCATCAATGCCACCTATCAGTGCCCATCTATCAGTGATACCTATCAGTGCCAATCAGTGCCAGTGCCATCAGTGCAAACCATCAGGGCCCATCAGTGCCATCTTATCAGTGACCATCAGTGCCGCCTTATCAGTTCTCCTTTTACATCAGGGTCCACAGATTTCTCCTTTTACCTCAGGGTCCACAGAGTTCTCCTTTTACATCTGGGTCCACAGGGTTCTCCTATTACATCAGGGACCACAGGGTTCTCCTTTTACATCAGGGACCACAGGGTTCTCCTTTTACATCTGGGACCACAGGGTTCTCCTTTTACATCAGGGACCACAGGGTTCTCCTTTTACATCAGGGACCACAGGGTTCTCCTTTTACATCTGGGTCCACAGGGTTCTCCTTTTACATCAGGGTCCACATGGTTCTCCTTTTACATCAGGGACCACAGAGTTCTCCTTTTACATCAGGGACCACAGAGTTCTCCTTTTACATCAGGGACCACAGAGTTCTCCTTTTACATAAGGGTCCATGGAGATCCCCCTTAAACTATAAAGGGTAACCCTGCCAACTCTGATATAAGGGGGAATGCTATGGACTCTGATGTAAGGAGGGACTTTTGAAACCCTGATGTATAGAGAAATGCTTGTGACTTTGATATAAGGGGAGACTCCAATGTGAACACAGAGTTCATTCTAACTGCTGCACTCTACATGTTGTTTTGTATGTTACTTACTTCTGACCCCTGCACTCTATACATTATGTTGTGCATTACATAGTCCTGACCCAGGTGTTCATTGTCCCAATAGTTGCTGGTTTTATTGAAGTTCTTTTTTTAAAGCATAACTACATGTCATCTGAGCTCCACAAAAAAAAAAACCCTATTTAATTTACTTTTAATATTTAAAGCAAACACATCAATCCATCCATGTCCCCATGATTTATCACTTTGAAAAACGCTTCCCTAGCATTTCTGGCCGTGGCCATTATAATCCTAATCAAGCCCATATTTTAAGCAAGAAATCTTTTGAATTACCCCCTTAACCTCCCTGGCGGTATGATTCTGTCTGGAATTTTGTGCTGAAAGCGGTACAATTATTTTGCATGGAAATTTGGCGTTTTTATATTGTAGGCATGCAATTCTTATGAATAACTCACTTAAATCTGTCCGAACCAGAGTCTAGTAGACATCCCGGGTATGATAAAGTTTGAAACACAAAATTATAATATAATAAAAATATATATAAAAATGATTCAATAATGTCATCAAATCAAAAACACTGAAATTTGCTCAGTTGCAGAATAGTCTTTGCCATTAAATTTAGTGTTTGATGATAAATCGTGATTCTAATTTATTATCGCTGTTTTCTAGCTGGTCTAAAACCACTTTTGACATAAAGGGACACTTTTTGGTTGCTATGGACAATCTCCAGTTTCCAGGCAGAAAAAAATCTTTTTATTATATAAAATGACATGCAGGGCACTGGACAGACCACTAGGGACAAAGGGGATGTGTATTTTTTGTATACAGTACTGTAATCTGTAAGATTACAGTACTGTATGTGTATTGTGTTTTTAAACTTTTTAGAATTTGGCGCCGATCTCTGCTCCCGTGCGTCGTAACGTCGCAGGGAACGGAGATCAGCGGCACTCGGTTCTGTGTGAATCGAGCGAGCAGACGGCTCGCTCACACAGCGGGGGAGACATCGCAGGATCCAGGGGACAAGGTAAGTAACCCCCCCCTGTCTGCTGCAACTCAAGCCCGAGTCTGGCTCAGGGTTACCGCTTTTGGTACTGAAGTTCCTGCCCCGAGCCAGACTCAGGATTACCGCCAGGGAGGTTAATATGTAAATAAATCTTTGAAATAACTCTTTAGCCACTTGGAGTATCATGGCACTTAACTGAAAAAGGTGGAAGTGGTGGGTGGTAGCGTGGGCGGGCAGGTCAACTTCTGCATCAGGGCCCACAAGCTTTAAGCTACGCCTCTGGGCCAGCGTGTACCGCCGGCATCTCACAGCTTCCGCTCACCTCCAGAGATCACTTCCACCCACCGATGTACATACGAGAGTTTATATATGTATATATAAATATATATATATATATATATGTATATATTATATATATATATATATATATTATATATATATATATATATATATATATATATATATATATATATATATATAATGTATATGTATATGTGCACAGAAACAAGAGATATAATTTACAATTAATGTTTTTTTTTTTTTTTAAATGCATTATATATATATATATATATATATACACATATATATATATATATATATATATATATACACATATATACACACACACACACGGCTCAAAAGTTCAAGTCCTGAGCCACTAGCCCGGCCTTAAGAGTTACTCGCAACCAGTTACTACACCCAACCACTCCCCTAAACACGCCCTCATAAATTATCTCATGAAATTACACTGTTAAATGTTTTATACAGAAATAAGGTCCAAAATAAATATTAACAACAACTATGATATTGCCCCACATTGATATTGTGGTATACACATGCCATGTGAGAGAAATAAACTATTACAATGACGATTTTGTGGAAAAAAAAAAAAAAAAAATCTTCATTTTGCAAAGAATTGTGGGAAAAAATTACAACATCAAAAACCTCACCATGCCTCTTACTAAATACCTTGGAATGTCTACTTTCAAAAAAGGGGTCATTTGGGGGATATTTACTATTTACTTTCCTGGCTTGTTCGGGTCACAAGAAATGAGATAGGCCACCAGTACATCAGGTGTGATCAATTTTGTATGATTTGCACCACAGCTTGTAGACTCTCTAACTTTCACAAAGACCAAATAATATCCACAAATTTGGGTTATTTTTACCAAAGATATGTAGCAGTATAAATTGTGGCCAAAATTTATGAAGAAAAATTAATAATTTGCTAAATTTTATCACAGAAACAAAAAAGAAAAAGGTGTTTTTTTTCAAAATTTTCGGTCGTTTTTCATTTATAGCGCAAAAATAAAAAACCCAGAGGTGATCAAATACCACCAAAAGAAAGCTCTATTTGTGGGAAAAAAAGGACACAAAATTAATTTGGGTACAGTGTTGCATGACTGAGTAATTGCCATTCAAAGTGTGAGAGCACCGAAAGCTGAAAATTGGTCTGGGCAGGAGGGGGGTTTAAGTGGCCAGTAGGCTAAATGGAATTGTCAGTTAGACCACCCACCAGGAGATTTGAAAAAAAAAAGGTTGCCATGACAACTGTGATGTCATCAGCTGCTCTCATAAGGAACTTATGAGAGCAGCCGATGACATCACAGTTGTCATGGCAACCTTTTTTTTTTCAAATCTCCTGGTGGGTGGTCTAACTGACAATCTTTCTTAAAGGAGCCACATCCTTGTTTATTAGATTTGTATACTAAGCCTACTGGCTGAATTTCAAAACCAGGAGGAGGCTCCTTTAAGAAAAATTGTCAGTTAGACCACCCACCAGGAGATTTGAAAAAAAAAAAAAAAGGTTGCCATGACAACTGTGATGTCATCGGCTGCTCTCATAAGGAACACACAGCAGGGTTCCTGCCAGTTGCTTTGTTGACACTGAACGGTTAACACGAGCTTCATTCTCTGGCGAGTTTTTTCTTGTGATCTGATCCGATTTTATCCGATTTGATTGCAAATTTAATTCTTGCCCATTTCAAGCGTGTTTCATTATTCTTTATAATGAACAGATTTAACCTTAAAAAGGTTGTTTCTCAAAATAACAAAGAGAAACCCACCATTGGAGGACCACCTATGGAAGGAGATATCAGTGTCCATCCTGCAGATATCCCACCCAAGAAGCCCAAAAGAATGAAGAGGAGTCCCGGGGCTTTTGTGAGACGTTGCTTCAGAGCCGTGATTGGATGCTTTGGTGCCGGCTGTAAAGTCAATGGCCAACAGCAGAAAGAAGACCTGAATGGTAAGTACCTGTATTGTGGATATTGATAGATACAAGATAAAGGAAACCCTTTCATTGGATCCTTTTCTCCCATTAATGACGGGTCACATTCCCATAGGTACATAGGTTACCAGTAGAGTTACCAGTAGAAATAACCCCTTGCCAATACTGATGGAGTTTAGGACATCTCCATAACATATGTATTAAATTAGCCGGCCCCATATTACATCTAAGACAAAGAGGGGTATCTTTACGCTGCCATTTAAACAATTTCTCAGGGGTATAAGTCCTGTGTGAAATGAATAGTTGGGTTCATTTCTGTGTGGAAGATAAAGAGAACATGGGCAGTGCGGACAATGCCGCCTCCCAATCATCATCCGATATGGGACCGAGATCTCTTCCCCACTGTCTCCTTGAAGGTTTAATTTTGATTGAAACTCTGTAGTCATATGTGTCAATCTTTTGTTTTCATTTCCAACAATCCACGTGTACACACTACTGGGAGGTCCACACACATGCAGATAGATGGTTATAGATCTCTTATTAGCACTGTCTCCCTGTGATTTTGTACTTGCTGGAAACCAGAATATTACTTAGCAGTGCCCCAAAGAAAACATGAAATTCCCTGCTGATTTGACCAAAAAATAATGGATTGTCTGAACTGCCTTAGGGCTCATTTAAACACGTTGTGCCCTCTGAACAGCAATCCACATTCAGGTCGCTCTTCAGAGGGCATTTGAAAGGTGATAAAAAGGTGTTGTATTGCCTCCTCACCACCTGTAAACATGACAACATTATATACACATATTAGATGCCTGCATGCAGCACCTGGAAGTTACAGATGTTGCAAAAACGGCCCGTTCATGCTATATAGGCCTCATCACACTTGTAAACAAGGCCATACAGACAGACAAAACTAATACAAATAAAACTGCGTTAATTAATTATCCATGAACAATTTAATATGCACTATGCCTTTAACCTAAGTGCTGTAATTAAAAGTGTCTGTGCTCCTAAAGCCGGCGATAGACAGTTCGAATCTAGGTTGGTTCAGGAGGGACCAGCTGAGATTCTAACCATGTATGGGCAGGCTAATTAGGGGCTGGGTACAACAAGCCCATATGATTTTTCATGCGATTATTGCCAGCCAGTGGGTCAGGATGAGTGGCAGGCAACCAGTATTTTATACAAAGGCCAACATTAGTCATCCTTGTGTCCCTGTCATGTCGCGTTTATTCATTGTATCTGGCACAAGTGTTTTGAACTTTTCTCTCTATAATTTGATGTTGTACAAAGAAAAAATATATAAAATGTAGGTGAAGGTGCTAAATCTAATTCCTCTCTTTTTTTTATTGAAGATGTACGTGGTATTGACTACACACAAGGTTCACATGGCAGGCCTGTCGACCAACATATTGAGATGCCACCAAAAAGTGACGTTCAAATTAGGACTCCACCAGAGTGCGACCTGGACATGGCCACTCCACCAGAGTGCGACCAAGACATGGCCACTCCACCAGAGTGCGACCAAGACACGGCCACTCCACCAGAGTGCGACCAAGACACGGCCACTCCACCAGAGTGCGACCAGGACACGGCCACTCCACCAGAGTGCGACCAGGACACGGCCACTCCACCGGAGTGCGACCAGGACACGGCCACTCCACCGGAGTCCGACCTGGACACGGCCACTCCACCTGAGTGCGACCTGGACACGGCCACTCCACCAGAGTGCGACCTGGACACGGCCACTCCACCAGAGTGCGACCTGGACACGGCCACTCCACCAGAGTGCGACCTGGACACGGCCACTCCACCAGAGTGCGACCTTGACACGGCCACTCCACCAGAGTGCGACCTGGACACGGCCACTCCACCAGAGTGCGACCTGGACACGGCCACTCCACCAGAGTGCGACCTGGACACGGCCACTCCACCAGAGTGCGACCTGGACACGGCCACTCCACCAGAGTGCGACCTGGACACGGCAACTCCACCAGAGTGCGACCTGGACACGGCCACTCCACCAGAGTGCGACCTGGACTGGGCCACACCACCAGAGTGCGTCCTGGACTGGGCCACTTCACCAGAGTGCGACCTGGACTGGGCCACTTTACCAGACTGGGCCACTCCACCAGAGTACGACCGAGACATGACCACTCCACCAGAGTGCGACCTGGACTGGGCCACACCACCAGAGTGCGTCCTGGACTGGGCCACTTCACCAGAGTGCGACCTGGACTGGGCCACTCTACCAGACTGGGCCACTCCACCAGAGTGCGACCTGGACATGGCCACTCCACCAAAGTGTGACCTGGACATGGCCACTCCACCAGAGTGCGACCTGGACATGGCCACTCCACCAGAGTGCGACCTGGACATGGCCACTCCACCAGAGTGCGACCTGGACATGGCCACTCCACCAGAGTGCGACCTGGACATGGCCACTCCACCAGAGTGCGACCTGGACATGGCCACTCCACCAGAATGCGACTTCCACAAGGAGACTCCACCAGAGTGCGACATTCACATGGAAAACCCACTAGAATGTGACGTTCACGTTGATACTCCACCAAAATGCCAGGGAAACGTCTCCAGTGAAGATGGGGGCAAGGTTACAAGAAAGGATAGGCATATACTAGTGGTAGGAGATTCAGTTATTGGAAGGATACAGAGGGCAATCTGTCCCAAATACCCTTATCGCCGAACAGTATGTTGTTTACCGGGCGCTCGGGTTCGGAACATTGTTGATTGCATGGACACATTGTTGGATGGGGCTGGAGTGGACCCAGCTGTCATGGTATATATCGGTACCAATGACAAAGTTCGAGAAAGATGGAGCGCCCTACAAAATGATTTCAGGGAATTAGGAGCTATATTGAAGAAAAGGACCTCCAAGGCAGTATTTTCAGAAATATTGCCTGTACCTCGAGCCACACCGGAGAGGCAGCAGGAGCTTATGGATCTTAACAACTGGCTGAGGAACTATTGCAGAGAGGAGGGTTTTGGCTTTATGGCGAACTGGGTTGACTTTTCATTCGGTTCCTGTCTTTATAGCAGTGATGGATTGCACTTAAATGGAAGGGGTGCAGCTTTTTTGGGAGTGAAGATGAGCAAAACGTTGGAAAAAATGTTCAACTAGGAGATGAGGAGGAGGGATCAGAGGATGATTTTCTAATGAACATGACGAAGAAGATCTTCAAGTCAAGCCATCATCACTGGAGTCCACTACGTCATTGCTCTCTTGAAAGATTCTCATCAGCTCAAGACAATTGGCTGTTCCTAGAAGAAGACTCAACAAAAAATCTGAGGAACCCTCCCAAGGACCAGGTACGGCTGTACCAACACAGGTCCCTACACTGGTGGCGGCTGCCACTCAAGTTACTGGAGGGTCCTCCCATCAGCCCTCCATTTTTGTTTTTGGAACTTCTGAATCACCAACTATCAATGCAGCTGGACAAACAAGACAATTGGCTGTTCCTAGAAGAAGACTCAACCAAAAGTCTGAGGAACCCTCCTAGGGTCCAGGTATGGCTGTACCAACACAGGTCCCTACACTGGTAGCGGCTGCCACTCCAGTAACCTCAGGGCCTTCCCATCAGCCCTCTATTTACCTTTCTGCAGAAGCTTTAAGGTTTGACAATACATCGCCCAAACATAATCACCTGTAAAAAAGTACCTGAGATGTTGGTGGTAAACAGCCTGCTAAGCATGGGAGGTAACCGAACCAAGTCCTCCAAAATCTGACTCATCCAAAAGTTGCCAAGAATGTAAATGTAGACATTAAGCTTTAAAGTTAATCAAAAAAATCAAATAAGGTTGGAGGAAGAAGGGGTATGAGGGTTGGGGGGAACCCCCACACCCCTTCCTTACCCTCAACCTACCCCCCACCTCCTTTCCTCCCACTCTCCCTCTTCCATACTCCCCCTCCCCTTGTTATACCTTTCCTTTTAGAATGTGATATTTTTGATTAACCTTAAAGTCTACATTTACACTCTTGGCAACTTTTGGACTTTTGGATATGAGGTAGCCTTTGGAGGACTTGGTTTGGTTCCCCCCGGGCCTAGCAGGCTGTTTACCACCAACATTTCAGACACTTTTTTACAGGTGATTATGTTTGATCGATCTATTGACGATCGACATTAAGTAATTGATTAGGTTGTGAAGTTTGGAGGCTGGTAGGCTTTTGAGGCGCGTGTTGGACTGGCTACGAGAGAATGTTGGAGGCGGTATGTTTTTGAGGCGTGTGTTGGACCGCCTATAAGGGGAGGTTTAAGGCTGGTATGTTTTTGAGGCGTGTGCTGGAGCGGCTATGAGGGGAGGGTGGAACACCTGTGCATCCCCCATTCCGAACAGAGGCCGCATATGGGCAGCACAGAGGCTTAGGAGTTAGCCTTGCAGCACTGGGGTCCATGGTTCAAATCCTGACCAGGACACTATCTGCATGGAGTTTGCATGTTCTCCCTGTGCTTGCGTGGGTTTCCTCCGGGTACTCCGGTTTCCTCCCACACTACAAACACCTTGCGTTGGTGGTGCAGTGGTAAGCATAGCTGCCTTTCAAGCAGCTGACCCGGGTTCGATTCCCGGCCAACGCCATCTCCAATAGTTGGAGTCCTCAGAGAGAAAAGCGCTATACAAGGTCAATGCGGAGTATATATTAGCGGTGGAATAAAGAATGAAACAAATGTGTGGAATGTTTGAGGAAGAAAATGTTCTCCCAGAATCTATAGAAAGTGAACCCAGCAACAGATAGAAGACGCTTAGGCTGCGATGACACAAAGGCGTTCCGGATCGCGGGCGGAATTACTGCGATTCACAAATTGCCACAAAACGCATGACATGTTGCCTGTTTCCCAAAAGCAGGTGACAATTGCGGCAAAAACTCGCCTTGATTGGGGCAATAGTGAAAGTAAAGGGTTCGCAAGCGTGTGCCGCATTTTGCAGCTATTCGGGAATCCTAAACACCTAGGTGTGAACAGAGCCTCGCCCTGTCCATCATACATGAGATGAGAACTTTCTGCACAGACATCCCCCCAGCAGGAATATTACACCCAAACTCCCTCCTCTCCAGCAGGAATATTACATCCGATACTCCCCCCAGCAAGAATATTACACCCACACTCTCACCCAACAGGAATATTAAACCTACACTCCCCCCGAACAGGAATATTACACCCATACTCCCCCCCCAACAGGAATATTACACCCATAACCCCACCAGCAGGAATATTACACCCATACCCCCCCCCCATCAGGAATATTACACCCATACTGCCCCCATCGGGAATATTACACCCAAACCCCCCCATCAGGAATATTACACCCATTCCCCACCCCATCAGGAATATTACACCCATACTGCCCCCATCGGGAATATTACACCCAAACCCCCCCATCAGGAATATTACACCCATTCCCCACCCCATCAGGAATATTGCACCCATACCCCCCCCCCCCCCATCAGGAATATTACACCCAAACCCCCCATCTAGGAATATTACACCCAAACCCCCCCATCAGGAATATTACACCCAACCCCCCCATCAGGAATATTACACCCAATCCCCCCATCAGGAATATTACACCCATACCCCACCCCATCAGGAATATTGCACCCATACCCCCCCCATCAGAAATATTACACCTATACACACCTCTATATCTGGGTATATACGGTGGATATAGTACATAGCGATATATAGGACAGTGGATATATAGTATATACAGAGAGTACACGTCACACCTCTATGGGTATATATGGGGGATATTGTATATAGGACAGTGGATATATAGTATATACAGATAGCACACATGTCACACCTCTATATCTGGGTATATATGGGGGATATAGTATATAGAGATATATAGGACAGTGGATATATAGTATATACAGAGAGTACACACATCACACCGCTAGATCTGGGTATATACGGTGGATATAGTATATAGAGATACATATATAGGACAGTGGACCCTTCCTGGCTATGTCCTGGTCGGAGATTAGTATGGACCTATCATAGGGGTCATGGGATACCTTTCCGACTATGTCCTGGTCAGAGATCACCATGAACCTACCATAGGGGCCATGTGATACCTTCCTGGCCATGTCCTGGTCGGAGATTACTATGAGCCTACCATAGGGTCCATGTGATCCCTGCATTGCTATGGCCTGGTCGGATATAACTATGAACATACCATAGGGTCCATATTACCCCTGCCTGGCTAAGTCCTGCTCATAATTCACTATAAACCTATCATAGAGGCCATGTGATCCCTTCCTGGCTATGTCCTGGTCTTAGATTACTATGAACCTACCATAGGGGTCATGTGATCCCTGCCTTGCCATGGCCTGGTCAGAGATCACTATGAACCTACCATAGGGGCCATGTGATCCCTTTCCTGTCTATGTCCAGATCGGAGATCACTATGAACCTACCATAGGGGCCATGTGATACCTTCCTGGCCATGTCCTGGTTGGAGATTACTATGAACCTACCATAGGGGACAAATGATCACTTCCTGTCTATGTCCTTTTCAAAGATCACTATGAACCTACCATAGGGGCCATGTGATCCCTTCCTGTCTATGTTCTGGTCGGAGATCACCGTGAACCTACCATAGCGGCCATACGAGTCCTCCCCCAAACAGGAACAAGCATTGCAAGCACCAGAGTCACACAGGATTTCAGTGGCCAATGAAACTTGTTTTTTTAAATAAAAAACATGTCATACTTACCTGCTCTGTGCAATGGTTTTGCACAGAGCAGCTCCGAGCCTCTTCTTTTCAGGTCCCTCATCAGCGCTGCTCCCCCTCGAGCCGTGCCCCTAGAGAACGCTGCTTTCCCTGGGGGCATAGCTGCATGCTCGCTCCCAAGCCTCTGCTCTATGCGTCCATAAGATACAGAGCCACAGATTGTCTCTGAACCCCCACCCCCCACTCGCTCCTCACTGGCTGTGATTGACAGCACTGGGAGCCAATGGGAGCCTGCAGCTGTCTTAGCCAGTAAGGAGAGGGAGTCCCGGGACAGCCGAGTCTCTTGTGCACATTGCTGGATCAAAGTGTTTTTTTTTTACCTTCATGCATAGAATGCATGGCCTATTAGATATCATGAAGCCAACTGAAACAAAGGTGGACTTTTAGTGTCCCCAAGGAATACACACAGACATTGGGAGGGATTTACTAAAACTGGAGCATGCAAAATCTGGTGCAGCTCTGCATAGAAACCAATCAGTGTTCAGGTTTTTTTGTGAAAGCTTATTTGGACAAGCTGATGTTAGAAGCCGATTGGTTACCATGCACAGCTAAACCAGATTCGGAGTGCTTCAATTTTAGTAAATCAATCCCATTATGTATTATACCTTCAAAAATTGAGGGGGTTACTACCCCGCCAAGTTAATTAATACAAAAAAATTATAAAAAAAAAAACAATAAACACATACAAGATACGGTGGATATAAAAACTCTTTCACACCCCTGTTAAAATGTCAGGTTTCTGTGATGTAAAAAAATTAGATAAAGGTCAATCATTCCAGAACTTTTTCCACCTTTAGGCAACTTTCACACTGCGGCTTGGGCGCGCTGGCGGTAAAGCGACGCTATATTTAGCGGTGCTTCACTGTCATTTTAGCTGCGCTTTTCGGGCGCTAGCGGGGCAGTTTTACCCCGCTAGCGATCAAGAAAGGGTTAAAACCGCCCGCAAAGCGCCGGTGCAGCGGCACTTTGCAGGCTGGTTTGGAGCGCTGCCCCATTGTTTTCAATGGGAAGGGGCGCTTTAGGAGCAGTAAATACACCGCTCGTACATCGCTACAAAGATGCGGCTTGCAGGACATTTTTCAGCGTCCTGCAAGCGCACCGCTTCAGTGTGAAAACCCTCGGGCTTTCACACTGGAGAGACAGCAGCGGCTGTTTGAATGCAATTTGCAGGCGCTATTTTTAGAACTTTAGCACCTGCAAAGCGCCTCAGTGTGAAAGGGGCCTTAATGTGACCTATAAACTGTACAACTCAGTTGAACAACAAACTGAAATCTTTATTAGGGGGGAGGGGGTAATCGGAGGCACTTGAACGGCAGGTGTGTACTGACTCCGATTTAACCACTTCAGCACCGAGCGATTTTACCCCCTTCCTTACCAGAGCACTTTTTGCGATTCGGCACTGCGTCGCTTTAACTAACAATTGCGCGGTCGTGCGGCGTTGCACCCAAACAAAATTGACGTCCTTTTTTTCCCACAAATAGAGCTTTCTTTTGGTGGTATTTGATCACCTCTGCGGTTTTTATTTTTTGCACTATAAACAAAATAAGAGCGACAATTTTGAAAAAAAACGCAATATTTTTTACTTTTTGCTATAATAAATATCCCATTTTAAAAAAAAAAAAAACAATTTTTTTACTCAGTTTAGGCCGATACGTATTCTTCTACATATTTTTGGTAACAAAAAAAAAAAATTGCAATAAGCGTATATAGATCGGTTTGTGCAAAAGTTATAGTGTCTACAAAATAGGGGATAGATTTATTGCATTTTTTTTTTACTAGTAATGGCGGCGATCTGCGATTTTTTTTCATGACTGCGACATTGCGGCGGACACTTCGGACACTTTTTTTTTTTTTTTTCTTTTTTTTTTTTTATGCCAGCTCAGTTTCACTTTCCAAACGGACCTTGCTCAACATTGTCTGTTCATCCGTTTTAATGTTTACATCATTGTGGCATTTCCTTGTTTTCATATTAAATCTATAATACACTGGAATTTAACTGACAATTTTTTCTGTATTATTCCCCCCCCCCCCCCCCCCCCCCCCCTTCCCGCTCCGCTTGCTGTGCCCATTGACTTAGATTTAAAGCTGGCTCTCGATTTTGAGGTCGGGTACTTCAACTTTTTACCCTATAGGCGTAGTGCTTCTGCAAAACTCCACGTCGTTTTAAACTTTTTCCATCTATCCCACTTCTCAACTAAACCTCCCAACTCCTCTTCCGGGTTTGTTCTAAGAGATTCCATCAAGCGTGTATTCTCGACAATATCTATCCACTCCCAAGTTGAGGGACTGTCTTGTTTCGTCCAGTTCTTGCTATCTGGCGCTTAGCCGCATTGAGTAAATGCGGTACCAGAGAGCTTTGATAGTTTTTGACAGATCCTTTGGTACCGTGGAATAGACTCACCCATGGGTCCCTTTCAAGGTTAGTTCCAGTAATCTCCTTGATGTAATCTATTATTCTCCTCCAGTACGCTTTTATCTCGCAACAGTCCCACCATAGATGTGTCATCGTCCCCTTTTCCCTGCAGCCTCTCCAACATTCGGCTGTTCCTCCTTGTGTAAATTGACAAGTTTTGGAAGGGGTTAAGTACCACCTCGATATGCACTTAAAGTTTGTTTCATAGGCCCTCGAGTCCACTGCAGAGCTATATGTTAACTTAAAATTTTTTCTCAGTGTTAATGTGTCTGTTTTTGTGCCCAATTCCCTCTCCCACTTTTGAATATATGTCGGTATCTCTTCCCCCTCCACATCCTGCAGGAGCCTGTAGATCTTCGAAATTGATCCTTTGGTGTTTTTGGCTGTTACAATGCACTCCAATCGGGTCAGATCATCGTTTTCCCTGATTGGTTGGGGCAGGCTTCCGACAAAGTGAGACAGTTGGAGATACCTCCACCCATTCATATCAAAAAGATCCCTCCTACTTTCTAAATCATTTAGTGTGCGAATTTTCCCCTTGTGTAAAATGTCCTTCAATTGTGCCCTATTATCTTTAATCCACCCCCCTCCCGCCATTTTGTTCCCTGGTGCAAAGTACGCGTTGTTCTTTAGTGCTATTAATGGAGAGTTGTATTTCACCTTAAGAATTTTGTGAATTTTGTCCCATATTTTTAAAGTATTTGTGGTCATCGTGTTTGTGTCCTCACTCAGTGTTCTGAACTTTGGGGGGTTCCAAATGTCAAATCCTAGTTGTGAGTTGCTGAGAGATTTTTCTAAATTAACCCATCTTTTATTGCTACTACTGTTACTCCATTCGGGGATTCTCGATAGGACTGTTGCGTGATAATAGCCCACTACGCCAGGTACTGCTAGGCCTCCTCTTTTTTTTTCCTTCTTCAATAAATAGAGTGAAATTCTATGCTTCTTATTTTTCCAGATGAAGTTCATTAAAATAGATTTTAATTTATTGAGGTACGTCTGTGATAAAGGGATGGGGAGCATTTGAAATTTATACGTAATTGTGGGTAACAGTGTCATTTTTACCGTGTTTATGCGACCCAGCCACGAGAGAGGTCTTGTAGAGTACTCTTTACTTTTTTTTGCTATCTCGTCTAACAACGGAATATAATTGATTCTATAGATTTCCTTATCTGATTTAGCTAGGATGATTCCAAGGTATTTAATTTGTTTTTTCCATTGGAAAGCAAATTGTCCCTGTAAATTTTCCCTATCTTTTTTGGTGACATTGATATTTAAAATGAAAGATTTTGAATTGTTTACTTTGAAATTGGAGATCTCTCCGTATTGCTTCAGAATTTGCATTAGATTAGGAAGGGTCCTTTGCGGATTGTTTATATAGAATAGAATATCGTCGGCGAACGCGGCCACTTTATGTTCGTCGCCATTCACTGTGATGCCCTCGACACCTAAGTTGTTTCTGACTGTCGCCAGGAGAGGCTCCAGGGAAAGGATGAAAAGGAGGGGAGACAGGGGACATCCCTGCCTCGTCCCGTTTGTCATATGGAACCTGGGAGATGTTACTCCATTAACTTTGACCCTGGCCTCAGGGTCATCATATAAAACCCTAATTTTTTGTAGAATATTTGGTCCGAAGCCCATATGGACTTCGGACACTTTTGACACATTTTTGGGACCATTGACATTTACACAGCGATCGTTGCTATAAAATTGCAGTGATTACTCTGTAAATGTGACTGGCAGGGAAGGGGTTAACACTAGGGGGCGCTGCAGGGGTTAATATGTTCCCTAAGGTAGTGATTCTAACTGTGGGGGGAGGGGACTCACAAGGGGAGGAGACCGATCGGTGTTCCTCCGTACTGGGAACACATGATCGGTCTCCTCTCCACTGACCTGACCGGACGTGGAGCTGTGTGTTTACACACACAGCTCCACGGTCCCGCTGTTTTCACGGGCAATTGCAGGTGCCCGGCGGACATCGCGGCCGCCGGGCATGCGCACCGAGTCCCGAGCAACGCCTAGGCGGCCGGGAATGGTAGGACGTCATATGATGCCCACCCAGGATGGGAGATCCACCTTGTGGGCTGTCATATGACTATGGCCGGGTAATGAATCGGTTAACATGAGTTTGAATGCGATTGCCTAATTATGAACACAGCTACATCCCCAGTAATATTTGTGGGATTTTCTTTGCATCCCAAACAATTTTCCTGGCAGTTGTGGCTGAAACTTTAGTTGGTCTACCTGACCGTGGTTTGGTTTTAACAGAACCCCTCATTTTCCACTTCTTGATTAGAGTTTGAACACTGCTGATTGGCAGTGATGTAAGTAACTGAGTTAAAATAAACTGAGTTACCTAACGCAGTTACTTTAGAGGGTAACGAGTAATCTAACTGATTACTTTTCCCCTCATGGTAACTCAGTTCCCATTACTTTGGCTTAGTTACCCCAATTACATCTACTGCCACTAGATGGCAGTAGTGTAATTCCCGTGTCCTGCCGAAAAGGACCCCCTGTACTTCGCAGGCGCGGGGCTTGCGCAGTATGAAGCACTACGGAGCTTACGAAAATTGCCGAACCTAAACATCTCTGAGTGAACTCTACACCGCGCAGGCGCAGTTAACATGTAATTGTACGAGGCGATGCCGCACGCTCCTGATGCTCGTGCTACTCTGCAAGGGGCGTCTATCGTGTAACTAAGGGGCGGGTCTAGTATTACTGTAACCAAGGGGCGCATTTATTATTATTGTTATATATCGAGCTCTGCCCATTAATTTAACATTCACCCTCTTCTGTAGCCATCCGCCCCTTACACAATATAATAATAATAGACCCGCCCCTTGCTGACACGCTATAACAGATCTGCCCCTTGGTTAGAGTAATAATAGAGCAGCCCCTTGGTTACACGATATATAACAATAATAATAAGTGCGCCCCTTGGTTACAGTAATACTAGACCCGCCCCTTAGTTACACGTATAGAATATTTAAAAAAAAAGTCAGTTACTTTGCTGCGTAACTAATTACTTTTCCAATGTAGTAACTGAGTTACTAACGCAATTACTTTTTGGGAGAAGTAATTTGTAACTTAACTAATTACTTTTTTAAAGTAAGATGACCAACACTGCTGATTGGTATTCTCAATTCCCTGGATATCTTTTTTTTTTTTTTTAAAGTTTCTTTTTATTTAAATTTTCCACACATAACATACAGTAACCACTGGGTTGTGTCAACATAACAGCAACCCAGTTAGCTGGCCGCGCAGGGCCCAACATTCCCCCTCAAACCTCCCCCCCCCCCTTCCCTCCCCTCCCCTCCCTTGTTTGCCACAGCTCAGCCCCCCACGTTTGTACCATTACTATTTCAGGACAATGATCCCTCTTCATGTTTACCTCCACAGTCTTTTAGCGGTTCTGTGCTAAGTTGGTTTCCACTTTCCCACTTAGTTTATTTAGTACTCAGTATATTCTCACATCCCTACTCCATCTTACGTCACGAAGTCTAACAGCTCGTTTCCCTGTATTCAGTTCGTATATAACCTGGTCCTCATCCCGCCGTATTGTCAGATTCGTACCAGGCTCTCCATACCTTCTCAAATTTTTTCCCACACCCTCTCGCTCTGTAGGTCGCTTTATAATATGGTAGCATAGAGTTCACTAAGTGTTTCCAAAAATTAATATCGGGGGCCTGGGCATTTTTCCATTTCAGTAATATGGCTTTTTTCCCATAGAATAGCAGGATAGTAAGTAAGGTTCTTAGTGCCCTTGATGGAACCACATCCTCCACCAGTCCCAGCAAACACACTTTTACCGTCAGGGGGATTGGTACCGTCAGCAAGTCTGTTATGTAATCTGTGATTTCTTTCCAGAATACTTGGATCCTAGGACAGTGCCAAAATATATGATCAGCGCCTGCTGGGGAGAATGTACATCTCCAGCATTCTGCTATCGCTAATCCGTATATGGCGGCAATTCTAGCTGGAGTGTAATAACTTCTGTTCAAAAATTTAAATTGAATTAGTCTGTCTCTTGCTGATACTAGATTTTTGAAGGGTTGCGTCCACATGTCATCCCAATCCTCCCCCTGTATCTCCGGCACCTGCCTTTGGTGTGCCCTTAAATAGTTCCTTATATGTAGCAGAAAGTGTTTTAGGTAGATCCTCTGTGGATAGCAGAGATTCAAGTGTAGAGGGAAGGGATTCCACTCTCAACATCTCGAATTGAGCCTGATAGGCATGTCGGATCTGGAGGTATCTGAAGAAGTAGTTATTTGGTAAGTCGTGTCTCGTCTGTAGCTGCGGAAAGGCTTGCAATTCACCCAAATGTGTTATGTCTTTCAAAGTTTTTATACCTTTCACTGCCCATGTTATCGGGTCCGAGTAGTTATAGAAGTGAGGTAATTTTCTGTTCATCCATAATGGTGTGGATGGGGATATCCCTTGGTAACTTGGGGATGCTAATTTCGTGGCCATTTCCCACGCCCTGATAGTGGCTTTCATTGATAAGGTAATGGGTAAGTCAGCGTTAATACCCCTGAAAAGCGCTAGTCGCAGGCTTTCATATGACCCCAGGTGAGCTGCTTCCAACACAGTGGCCGCGTCACTGTCATCTGAGATCAGCCACCGCCTGGCAAACACCATCTGGCTAGCCAGATAATATTTGAGCCAGTCTGGTAGGGCCAACCCCCCCTGTTCACTCGGTTCCTGCAGTATTTTAATTCCTATTCTGGGTGGCTTGGGAGCCCACAGGAAGGTGCCAACCACCCCCTCCAATTGTTTGAAGAAGGTCCTTGGCACCCAGATCGGCGCATGCCTCAAGAAGTAGAGGATCACCGGAAGCATTTTCATCTTCAACAAGCTGATTCTGCCTATGAGTGATAATGGCAGTTTGAGCCACGCTTGTGTCTTTTGCTTGAGGAGTGGTATTAGGGGATTAAGGTTCGTCGTCATATAGTCCTGTACTTTTGGAGTGATTGTAACACCTAGGTATTTTATAGATTCCACCCACTGCAATGGTAGTGTTGGGTCCGCCCTCTCCTTAGCTCTGGCATCTAGTGGAAGAATTGATGATTTGCTCCAGTTTACCCTAAGTCCCGAGAAGGTTGTAAATGTGTTCAGTATAGCTAGCGCCGCTCTCAGTGATCCCTCTGGATCATTAAGAAACAGGAGCATGTCATCAGCATAGAGTGCCAGTGTTTCCTTAATAGTACCTACCCGTATAGCCTGCACCTCGTCTGCTGTCCTCAATGCGGTGGCCAGGGGCTCCATTGCTAATGCAAATAGAAAGGGAGATAGGGGGCATCCCTGTCTGGTGCCCCTGCCCACCGTGAAAAACTCAGAAATTTTGTTACCCAATCTAATGGCTACTTTGGGATCTTTGTACAGCATGGAGACCCATTTGCAAAATTGAGGGCCAAAACCCATAACCTCTAGTACCTTAAGCATATATTCCCAATCTACAGAATCGAATGCTTTTTCTATGTCTATGGATACTATTATTCTGCTATCAGAGTCGGTGGGAGGTAGTTGCAGGTGTGTGAAGAGTCTTCGCAGGTTTGTGTCAGTGGATTTGCCCGGCATGAACCCTGTCTGATCTATATTTACTATTGAGGGAATGACTTTTGCTAATCTAGTTGCTAAAATTTTTGTCAGTATCTTAAGATCCGTATTCAGTAGGGCGATGGGCCTATATGATGCACATTCAGTCGGGTCCTTTCCTGGTTTTAACAGTAGGATCATATATGCCTCCAGCATTGAGGCTGGTAGAGTGTTATTTTCTAGGCAGTGTTCTAACAGCCAGTTAAACCGCGGGGCTAGTGAGTCTAGGTTCGTTTTGTAGAATTCTATGGGAAATCCGTCTGGGCCCGGTGCCTTATTTGGTGGGAATGCATATATTGCCGTCTGTATCTCCTTAAGTGAAATTTTTGCGTCAAGAAACTTACAGTCTTCCTCGGCCAGTCTTGGGATAGGTAGGTTCTGTAGTAGGGAGTCTAAAGTCATGGAGTCGTACCTGGGGATGGGCGAGTATAGTTTAGAGAAGAATTCAATAAATTCCCCCATGATAAGCGTCGGGTCCGTGACCAAGTTCCCGGCATTGCTCCTTATCACAGGGATGTGTGCAATTGGTCTCTGATCCGCCACCAGCATGGCCAGGAGCTTACCATTTTTGTCCCCCTCTGCGAACACCGTATGAGCAGATTTGGTCAAGTCAGAGCTGGTCAGATCCTTGAGGTGCAAGGAGAGTTTCCTCCTTGCTGCCATCAGTGCTTCATATGAGGCTCCAGTCGGGGATCCCGCGTGAGCCTCTGCACATTCCCTCTCATTTTGCTGCAGGTTGCGTAGTTCCTCCTGTTCATTTACTCTTGTTGTTTTTATGGCCGATTCACCCCTTGCTACTGCCTTGAAGGCATCCCATACTATTGGTGGGTCGGCAGTCTCTGCATTTAATTGCCAGTACGATCTAACTGAGGTCTCTAGTTGGGCCGTCACCTGCTCATTCTGTAACCAGCTTGTTGAGAGTCTCCAACCCCCCCTTCCTGCGCCCGTAGGAAAAGACAGAGTCAGGGAGAGGGGGTTATGATCCGACAACCCACCCGGTAAGTATTCCACACTCTCAACATTTTGCAATATGCTGGGGTTGCCAAAAGCAAGATCTATTCGTGCTGCTGACCTATGAGATGACGATATGTGAGAGTAACATCTGTCTGAGCCATGTTTCCATCTCCACAATTCCACCAGGCCCATAACTGAGGCCCAATTCACCAAATCCGTGGAGTTCCCCCTGGCCGGATTGGAGGAGTCCAACACCGCATCTAGTGTGGCGTTGAAGTCCCCCAACACAACCAGGGGCAAATGCAGAAACTGAGCCAGGCGTGTGGACATATCATACAGCAATTGGAACTGCACCGGGGGGGGCACATATACATTAACCAATAACAATTTCTTATAACATACATCCATTACCACCGCTACGTATCTTCCCCCTGGATCCAGTATGACTTGGTGTATAGTACATGCTATTGATTTGCTAATGAGTATGGACACTCCTCTCGCGAATGTTGAGTATGTGGCATGCAGCGCCCTTTGGATCCACGGCCTCCGCATAGTCAACACTCGAGCACCATCTAGATGTGTTTCCTGAAAAAAAATTATGTGAGGTTTTGTCAGTTTCAGATATTGGAATACCGAGGCCCTCTTGAACTTGTGATTCAGACCTCTGACATTCCAAGATACCACATTTATCCTATCCGCCATTATCATACGTGAATACAATTTTCCGCATTCTGAGCACTTGCAAAAAATTACATGTGGAATCAGTTTTCGTTTCATCCTACAATTCCCCGCTATCATTGCATCATACCTTTTTGGGCTTCTTCCCTGTACCCTGGAGTTCTGAGCTGTGGCAAACCTAAGTACCCCCCCTGCTATCATACCAGTATCTCCCTGAAAAACTAAAACTAAAACACAAAAAGAGTCCCGATATGTAGCTTCCTTCCCAAAAACAAAACTGCAAAAAATTGCGGTGAGGTTCAACCGCTGTAATCTACTGTCCGGCATTCTTTGCTGTTGTTTCTCCTCCACTTGTTGCTCCTTCCTACACGGATAGAGCATTGGAGTTACCTTGTTTTCACATTCAAAAATTCTTATGTCAAAACCAGTACCTTCATATGGTATAGCCAGATGATAAGAGAGAAAAAAAGGGAGGTTTTTCTCCCAACTGTAGTACTCCCAGGTTAAGAAATGGTAGGCCATACTATGTAGCATTAGGGTCTTTACTCAGCATTTTACTGCATAGCGTCCGCCCTATAAACCTTCAAAGTGACCATGCTTTTCTGTGCATGTTGTCCATCTTGAAGCCAAGTTGTGGGCTAGGCCACACTGTATCAGTGTAAGGCATAGGGCACCTGGGGAACCCAAAAAAAAAATGGGGTGCAGAATGGCCAGAAAAAGTAAGGGGAGGGGGGAGTAAAGAGGTTGTTAAGGGACATAAAATAGAAAGATGTATGCATACCACTCCTCTCCTTCAAGGTTTTGCACATACCGTCCAGTTGTATGTTGCCCCCTCCATCTGTAGAAAAAAAATTCAGCCGTGTGTTTAGTGGCATTCTGTCCATCATCTGCTCCATCCGGCACCTCCTTCCCCAGCCCTTGCTTGGTAGGGGTGGTGCATCCCCAAGTGTTCTCCCATCCATCTTTCTGGCGCCTTACTTGAGTGTAACGCTTGGCTTGTTGAAAGTGCAGATATCTCCTGCTTCAGAATTTAACTTTAAACTGAATTTGTGCAACGGGCACAACTGTAATCTTTACTGCTTGGTATCATCCTTCCAGTGTGTGAGTCTCTCTGCGATCATGCAAACTCCTTGTCCATCCAGTCGCATGCCTCCACAGGGTTGTCAAAGAATCGCACGCTGCCCTTGTATTGAACCCTAAGGCGGCTCGGGTATAACATGCTGTACTGAATTTCTTTCTCACGTAGCCTTTTGCGTATGTCATTGAAGGACCGGCGCTGTTGTTGTGTGGCAGCCGAGAAGTCAGGAAAAAACATTAGTTTGGCGTTGTCATATTTCAGGTCCTGTTCCCTTCTTGATTTAGCCAGGATCATGTCCCTGTCCCTGTAATTGAGGAACCGGACCAGAAAGGGTCTCGGAAATGCCCCCGGTGGTCTGCGACTCGTCGGGACCCTGTGGGCCCTTTCCACCACGTAAGTGGGGGGTAAATCTTCCAGGGAAAGCAAAGTTTTAAATAATGTTTCCGCAAATGTGACTGGCTTGTCGCCTTCTGATCCCTCTGGCAGGCCCACCACTCTTATATTGTTTCTCCTTTGGCGGTCTTCTGCGTCATCAGCCCTGCGTTGCAGGGACCGTACCATGTCCCGGAGTTCCGCTATATGGTGGTCCTGGGTGTTGGAGGTGTCTTCTACCTCTGAGACCCGCTCCTCCACTGTAGTAAGCCTGCTTCTTATTTTGTCCAGATCATGCCTGATCAGTGTACATTCTGATGACAACACATCTATGCGCCCCATTAATTCAGATTTACTGGCGTTTATGGCCTCCAATATGGGCCTTGTGATCGCCTCGGCATCTACCGCCACATGCTGCTCCTCCATCTGCTCCATTTGTGCCCTTTCCTCCTCTGCATCTCCCTGCAGCGCCATCTTGTCCAGCTTCTGTGAGGCGCGCTGTTCAGCTTTCTGAGCAGGCAAGATGGCGGGGGCGGGGCTTCTGACCGGGTCTTTTGTGGAGCGGGTCTGGCGCTGGTCTTTCGGGGGTTTAGGGTGCTTTTTGGAGGTGGATGGATGCATGTCTAGGTTCCGCTCACCTTCCCCCAGCTGTTGGTGATATTTTTAGCCGGGTTAAATCCCTCCAATATACCGGATTCCGTCAGGATGTGCGGAGCTGTGGAGAAAGCTTGCTGCCTCGATCACATCCGGTCACGCCCCCCTGGATATCTTTTTAAATCCCTTTCCTGTTTTATACAGTTCAACTACCTTTTCCAGCATATCCTTTGACAATTCTTTTGCTTTCCCCATGACTCAGAATCCAGAAACATCAGTGCAGCACTGGATGAAAGATGCAAGGGTCTGTCAGGAGTCCAGAAACTCATTGACCTTTTATACACACACTAATTACAAGGAAACAGATCACAGGTGAGGATGGTTACCTTTAATAGCCATACAAACCCATTTGTGTTAACTTGTGTGCATGTTATCAGGCCAAAATCACCAGGGTATGTAAACTTATGAGCACAACTGTATATAAAATTAAAAAAAAGTTACTACATAGACTACTCCCCTATATGAAGACATGTAGATATACAGTGCCTTAAAAAAGTATTCAAACCCCTTGAAATTTTCCACATTTTGTCATGTTACAACAAAAGAACTTAAATGTATTTTATTGGTATTTAATGTGATAGACTAAATACAAAGTGGCACATAATTGTTAAGTGGAAGGAAATGATAAATGGTCTTTAAATTTTTTTTACAAATAAATATCAGAAAAGTGTGGCGTGCATTTGTATTCAGCCCCCTTTACTCCAATACCCCTAACTAAAATCTAGTGGAACCAATTGCCTTCAGAAGTCACCTAATTAGTAAATAGAGTCCATCTGTGTGTAATTTAATCTCAGTATAAATACAGCTGTTCTGTGAAGCCCTCACAAGGTTTGTTAGAGAATCTTAGTGAACAAATCACATCATGAAGGCCAAGGAACACACCAGACAGGTCAGGGATAAAGTTGTGGAGAAGTTTAAAACAGGGTTAGGTTATAATAAATATCCCAAGCTTTGAACATCTCATTGAGCACTGTTCAATCCATCATCCGAAAATGGAAATCATATGGCAAAACTGCAAACCTACCAAGACAGGTTCGTCCACCAAAACTGACAGGCCTGGAAAAGAGCATTAATCAGAGAAGCAGCCAAGAGGCCAATGGGAACTCTGGAGGAACTGCAGACATCCACAGCTCAGGTGGGAGAATCTGTCCAAAGGACAACTATTAGTCGTGCTCTCCACAAATCTGGCCTTTATGGAAGAGTGGTAAGAAGAAAGCCATTGTTGAAAGAAAGCCACAAGAAGTCCCATTTGCAGTTTGCGAGAAGCCATGTGGGGGACACAGCAAACACGTGGAAGAAGGTGCTCTGGTCAGATAAGATCAAAATAGAATTTCGCTTTTGGGCCAAAAAGTAATATGTGTGGCAGAAAACTAAGACTGCACAACACCCTGAACACACCATCCCCACTGTGAAACATGGTGGTGGCAACATCATGTTGTGGGGATGCTTTTCTTCAGCAGGGACAGGGAAGCTGGTCAGAGTAGATTAGAAGATGGATGAAACCAAATACAGGGCAGTCTTAGAAGAAAATCTGTAAGAGAGTCTGCAAAAGACCTAAGACTGGGGCGGAGGTTCACCTTTCAGCAGGACAACCCGACCGTAAACATTCAACCAGAGCTACAATGGAATGGTTTAGATCAAAGCATATTCATGTGTTAGAATTGCCCAAAGTCCAGACCTAAATCCAATTGAGAATCTGTGGCAGGACTTGAAAATTGCTGTTGACAGATGCTCTCCGTCCAATCTGACAGAGCTTGAGGTATTTTGCAAAGAATAATGGGCAAAAAATGTCACTCTAGATGTGCAAATCTGGTAGAGACATCCCCAAAAAGACTTGCAGCTGTAATTGCAGTGAAAGGGGGTTCTACAAAGTATTGACTCAGGGGGGATAAATACAAATGCACACCACACTTTTCACCTATTTTTAAAAAAATTGTGAAAACTATTTATCATATTACTTCCACTTCACAATTATGTGCCACTTTGTGTTGGTCTATAACATAACATCCCAATAAAATACATTAATGTTTTTGGTTGTAACATGACAAAATGTGGAAAATTTTAAGAAGTATGAATACTTTTTCAAGGCACGGTATACATAGCAAATACACCTTTCCTTTATATAAAACACTTGTCCCTAACAGCAAGGGATCATCAGAACAAACAAGTTATTTTGTGGTAGATGCCTCTACGCGTTTCACAGGGACCACTACCACCTGCTTCTTCAGGAGGCTGATGGGGGAGAAAATGGTGTTTTGCAGTGTGTACCTGGTTACAATGGAAGAGATATTGGTAATAGTGATTAATTATCAACAAATGTTCATCATGAAAAATATACATTACAACCCATAAGCAATAACAGAGTACATACATATGGATTTAACGAGGACGAGTCCGTGTGGGGCACTCACCCAGGTACACGCTGCAAAGCATTTTTTTCTCCCCTATCATCCTCCAGAAGAAGCAAGTGGTGCGTCCTGAGAAACACAGGGGGCATCTACCACCAAACCAGGGGTAGGCAACCGTAAAGAGGTGGAGATCTATCTGAACAACAAGGGAGAAGTCAAAGATGACCGGCACCATGTCCCCTCCTCACACGTATAATTGCCGTACTACCGTGACACAATCATGTGCATTGCACGGCAATCAGGATTTGAGATCAGGTGGTGACTCGGCAACATATTGCCTCCTCACCACCTGTCAAACACACTCTCGGATCACTTTTCAAAGGACCAGCAGTGCCTGCTTCACTTGTGAATGTGCCCTTAGTTGCATTCGGCAGCGGCACCCTTGGGGCTTGTTCACACAAAGTTGGGTGGTGACAAAACCCTGTGGTTGATTCGTGGCTATACCGCCCCCAATCCCTAACGTTTTTAGCTTCTGAGGCAGCATAAAAAAGGGTGTGCACACATGCCGCAGCAGGAATTAAACCCCTGTTGCTTTTGGTGGGTGCTACCCAGAGTTGGTCATCTTACTTTAAAAAAGTAATTTAGTTAAGTTACAAATTACTTCTCCCAAAAAGTAATTGCGTTAGTAACTCAGTTACTACATTGGAAAAGTAATTAGTTACTCAGCAAAGTAACTGACTTTTTTTTTAAATATTCTATACGTGTAACTAAGGGGCGGGTCTAGTATTACTGTAACCAAGGGGCCCATTTATTATTGTTATATATCGTGTAACCAAGGAGCTGCTCTATTATTACTCTAACCAAGGGGCAGTTCTGTTATATCGTGTAAGCAAGGGGCGGGTCTATTATATCGTGTAAGGGGTGGATTTCTACAGAAGAGGGTGAATGTTAAATTAATGGGCAGAGCTCGATATATATAACAATAATAATAAATGCGCCCCTTGGTTACAGTAATACTAGACTCGCCCCTTAGTTATACGATAGACGCCCCTTGCAGAGTAGCACGAGCATCATAAGGGTGCGGCATCGCCTCGTACAATTACATTTTAACTGCGCCTGCGCTGTGTAGAGTTCACTCAGAGCTTTTCAGGTTCGGCAATTTTCGGAAGGTCCGTAGTCCTTCGTACTGCGCAAGCGCTGCACCTGTGCAGTACAGGGGGTCCTTATCCGGCGGGGGAACTTTTTTGGCAGGACACCGGAATTACATTACTGCCATCTAGTGGCGGTAGATGTAATTGGGGTAACTAAGCCAAAGTAATGGGAACTGAGTTACCATGAGGGGAAAAGTAATCAGTTAGATTACTAGTTACCCTCTAAAGTAACTGAGTTACGTAACTCAGTTTATTTTAACTCAGTTACTTACATCACTGGTGCTACCGCCTGCCAAACGCAACCTATTCAAGTAAATGGGACCACTGTGAAAGCGGCCTGCACTGCATTCTTCTGTGGGGTCCAAGGGATTAAAGCAGGCGGTGGGAAAGCAACACAACGCTGCCTGCTTTAATCCCATTTGCTGAACTGCACAAGGTTGCAGGCCACTTGAAGAGCGGCCTCATTCACTTGAATGGGTCACGCTTGGCAGGTGCTACACCCACCAACCACGACAGGGCGTATAACTCCTGCTGCAGCATGCGTACACCCCTGCCCACTGCAGCTAAAGGGGGTGCGGTTGGGGCAGAGGTGGTGAAAACACATCTTAACTACGGGATTTTACCACCCCCAAAACTAAAAATGTAAATGAACCCTTACCATTCTGAGCCCCCAAATAAGGCTTCTTTAGCACTGATCTGCAGCGCAGTGCTTCTGTGAACCCCCCTGGGTTAGCTGCACTTTGCCATAGACTTCTATTATGTCCTGCAGGTGTGGTGCACTTTCTGAAAACTCACCACTACAGAGGAGGCATCGGCTTATGTGGCTCTTGCTCCCTACTACAGCTCCAACTTTACAAGTAGTCCCTCTGCGTTGCACTCTGCTGACCCGCCATCCCAGAGCATCAAACAATCTACCAGTCACCTGGATCTACTTGTTGCTGACCCCCGCACTCAACGATGACTTATTTGTTCTGATGAACCCTTGCTATTACGGACAAGTGTTTTATATAAAGGAAGGTGTATATTTTTATATGCGTTTATTTAAAAAAAAATGTGTATGAATAAGCTTTGCGGGGTAGCAACCCCCTCACTTTTTAAAAGGTATAATACATAATGTGTACATTCATTACTTGGGCACCCTAAAAGCCCACCTTTTGTTTTCCAATTGGTTTCATGCTTGAAACGTAGACAGGCAGCACTAATACAGTCTGAGTGGATCAAACACCGAGATTTCCCACCGGGATAAGCGGTCATTCATTTGGACAATATATCTACTTCTACAAATCTTCTATAAAATGCAACTTCTAGTTATGTATTCTAAATTTGTCTAGAGCCCTTGGAGATACTGGCACTTCCTATAGGTCTTCTCCCCCCATACTAGTTCTCAGGCCTAAGCAGCCAATCCCTAGGCCCAAACACTGTCACATGGAGGGGTGGAGAGCATTAACCATGTGTAAGCCCTGACAGGGGGCACAGGGAGAGTGTATGTGTATATATAATATATATATATATATATATATATATATATATATTGTGGCAGAGCGAAGCTCTGTCCCTTTGAAATTGGAGGTAAAGGAGATCCAGAGTTTGCATATCTGCAGACTATAGAATTTAAATGGAGAAAACTGCTCTGTCAGTTTTCTCCAGGTTTTGCTAGTCCTGGATGGGATCTCAAACTGTGTCCAGGTCTTGACGATGGCAAGCAAGGTGTGTGCCCAGCTGCACACAGACCATATAATGAGGGGCTAATGAGTGGAGGATGGTGGAGTGTGAGCAGCTTGCTGCTGCTGCTGTTGTATGAAGACAGACCTGTGGAGGGGTCATCCCTGTGTAAGGGGTATTCTTTGCCCAGAGACTGGGAAAGGAGGGACAGCCTTGAGAGTCGGGAAGACTAAGGAAGCCAGTGAGTCCAGGGGACTGGAAGGAATCAACTCTGTTGAGAGTAAGCAGAGGAACTGCTGACAAGAGAGAGCCAGGTGGCTTGGTATGTTTTTCATTTATGAATGCTTAATGAAGTTAAACCCCTGCATGGGACTTCTGGATGGACTTTTGTTTTTTCAATAAACGTGGGCTACCAGGCCCTTAACTATATATGCCTGTCTGATGAGGACTCACTGCATTAAAAAAATCTTTTCACTTGAGTTAAACACCCCCATGTTACAAGTGGTGTTCGAATGCGGGCATACAGACGGTGAAATCCGGTCTCTGCGCCAGTGGTGAGTCATTTCAGGAACTGCTGCTAGCTGTGTGTGGCAGCCAGGCAAACTGCATTGCGCAGGAGTTCAATTGACTGTGTTGCATTGTGTGCAGGTAGTGCACTTGTGAGAATTTTTTTTTTCCTATGCTGTGAACTGTGTAACGGGCTGCTGTGCATGTGACTGCAAGGATGAGGCAGTCAAAACACAAGAAGTTCATGTTAAATCAAGTTAAAGGTGAAGTGAGCTCAGCGTGGCCTGAGAAGATGTCTCCACCTTGGAGGGCCAGTCAAAAGGGGCCAGTGATGTGTGAGACAGTGAATGAATGGTTCAAGCAGAATCGCAAAGTGTGTGGCGCAGTGCAAGGGGCTCAGATCTTGGCCTCTGACTATATGCAACCCATGCTGCCTACAGAGGAGGTTGGGGACTTCCTTGTAAGATTTGAAAAAGTTGCTGTAAAGAGAAAATGGCCTAAGGACTGGTGGCCAAAACTGCTGCAAACCTTATTACGGATAGAGTTCCGGTCGGTTTACCATTTGATGGACGGAGACCAGGATGACTACCGCAAGTTTAAAGAGGAAATCCTTTTTAGAGGAGAGTTCCATCGCATCATGGACCGACAGCCTGACCGGAAGTTGGAGAGGTATGTGGTTGCCCATAGCAACGGCGGTGATGTCAAGTCTGCAGACCATATGAGAAAAGTATTGCCTGCAGAGAGTGGTGGCAAGTTGAAAGCCACAATGCATCAAAGAGTTTGGGAGAATCAGCAAAGCTCTGCTGGGAGAGTGCGGTTTCCCATGGCAACGGGAGAAAGATTGCCAAAGGAAAGGAGGAGCTACAGGGCATATGTAGCTAAGCATCCACCTAAAGATGCGTATGCATTTCAAAATTACCAGGAGCAAAGGTCTTTATCTCCAGGCCCAGATTCCTGTGCAAATATGTTTGCAGTCACCCCTGGCAACGAGGATTTTCCTGTCGTGTCGGCAGGGGGTGCTAAACAGTTGGAGATGCCTGCTGTAATTTCATCCGGTGGCCACCAGGGAGAGTGGGCCAGTAAAAGTGCAGCAAAGGACTGGTTTGTGAGACAACGTACCCAAATGAAGATGGTGACCCCTACTACTGCGGTGGGTAAGACTGTCTTTAATGAAATAATGGCTGGAACCGCTGGGTTGATGTTGAAAAAGACTGGTGCTGGTAAATGCATAGAAGAGACTGAATATGTGACTGTGCACACTGGAGTGGAAGTGACCCCAAATGGGAGATCCACTGTCTGTTTGGAAAAGGACTTGCCTCACTGCAGTGCCCTGTCCAGTGGGGAGGCAAGTGGTAAACTTGAATGTGACAATATGATGGGTAAAACTGCTAATATTGTGTTGGCTAAAGTGAATGGTCCAGTTGCTAATGGGCTAGTGCAGCTCACTAGAGATAACCCTGCTGTGAATGCGGTTAAAGATGTGCTATCTCCCCTAGCAACTGTGAAGAAGGCCATAGAGGTGCCCCTAGAAACCCCCAGGGAGCTCTGCGTTTTGGAGCCGGAGGTTGCCTGGGACAACTTTGGTGCTGCTCTGAGGGATAAGAGGGTACCTGAACATAGTGATGACAGGATGTTAAATGTTAAAACTGAAATGTTTGAAAACACTCATGGTGGAAATGGGTTAATGCAGTCTAGCAACGACAGGTATCAAAGCTCTAATGCGTTTAATGAAGCGCCACCAGAGCAAGGTGGTGAAGGTGTGGTATTGCTGTCTGCTATGGTTAAAAATGTAGTGCCAAAATCTTATTTGAACCGAAGTGATATGTGCAATGTGTCTGTTGCTGAACCACTCTGTCCCTCTGGGTCTCCGTGTACAGTAGGAGCGGTACTGCGTGGTACCTCTGGGAGCACAGAGATAACAGACTGGGACAGGTGGACAAAAAGCCTGTTGGCTTTGTTGGAAAAGGCCTCTGTTGGTAAAAGTGAAGCAGACATGACTTCTGCAGTGCCAGATGAAGGACCTGCAGAGCAACTTGTATGCAAGGGTGCACTTGCTACTGCAGATGATGGTGTTCATGAGATGGAAACGCCAAATAAGGGCAAACACACAGAAGAGGTCATGTCTGTGATCCACAAAGGGCCCAATGATGTGATAATGGATAATGCCGAGCCAAATGTGTTGGTGGAAGTGCCAGATGGCACAGCCATAAATGAAGTGATTGTAGTCACAGGTCCAAATGTTTTATGGGAGGATGGTCAGGAGTCAGGACAGTTGTTGGCAGAGGATCTCCTGCCAGTGGAGTTGGTGGATAGTGAAGCTGCCGTGGACAACCACTCCACTGGATGCAGTTCCTCTCCAGACACTGCCCTGCCGAACATGAGTGAAATGAAATATGACAAATGCATTGATATTTCTGACCGTGATGAAAAATGCAGCTCATTGTCAATTTGTAAGGGTTTGGTTACCATGGGTGACCACAAAAATAATGGTAGACCTGAAGATCTTGGTCAAGTTGATCTGGTTGTAGCAAACCCTGAAAATTGTAATGAGATAGGGAATGGTATGATTGACACAGAAGAGGTAAAAGATACAGCAGAATTAGGCCCCCTACAGGTTCAGGAGGGTATTTCTGGGGAAGATTTTCTGAGGTTTGAGAAATTTCTAAGGTCTGAGAAGGATCGTTATAAACAATGGTTGCAGGAAAATGGCCCAAAGCTCAGCAAGGTGTCGCATGACTTTAAAACCTTAAAGTCGCAAGACAGTCAGTATGTCCTTCAGAGGGAGACTAGGATGAGGCTGCAGTCATATGAGGATGTTTGTTTACAAACTATTTTATTGAGTGCAAAAGGTGGTACAAAAAGAGTACAAAAATATGCTGAAACTTGACAGTAATCATATGTTTTACATATGTAACAATGTAAAGGTACAAGTAATAAGGTAGGAATTCTTAACAATGGTACAATAGTTTTGAATATGGTCTATAGTACATTATAAAGGATAGATTGATGATTTATGTGTAGACATTCTCAGGTTGGATTGAAGAAGGATATGGAATGTTTAAACCAAGGATCCCATTTTTTATTGTATAAATGTGAAGTGTTCTGAATGGTATGAAATATTTTTTCCATGAGATTGACGTTGTTTATTCTAGTTTTTAAATGTTCTAAAGGAATGGATTGGGATTTCCAATGATATGCAATTAACCAGTGAATTGCAACACAGATTGTATGTATTAATCTGGTATTGTGTGTTGAGAGACCGGTAACAGGTGCGAATAAGAGACAGCTGTGTGGGGTTAGGACAATGTTGTTATCTGAGATTATAGAGGCAAATCTTTCTAGCTGTTTCCATATATGTGTAGTCTTATTACAGTCCCAGAAAATATGAATGTATGATCCAGGGGAATCACATCCTCTGAAGCATGTTTGTGGTGTTGTGGGGAATATGGAGTGTAGTTTGACTGGGGTATAGTACCATCTGGTGAATAATTTCAGTGCTGTCTCCTTAACTGTGATAGATCTAGTGCATTTATGTAAGTTGTTAATGCATGTATCCCAGTTTTGGACAGAGAAAGAGATGTTTAATTCTTGTTCCCATTTGAGCATGTATGGTAGTTTGTTTGTTTCTGTGTTGTTAATTATGTTCGAATAAATCTCTGATAAAAGGCCAGGTTTTCTTGGGGACTTTATACATATATTTTCGAAAAATGAGGGAGGCGGAGAGTTTGTTGTTTGAAAGTATGTGTTAAAAAAATGTCTGATCTGCAGGAATTTATGAAACTCAGTGTTAGGAATTTGGTGTTTGCTCTTTAGAGAAGAGAATGAGGTAAAATTATTGTTATCTATGAAATTTGTAAGGGATGTCAGGTTATTATTAATCCACCATGAAAAGTCAGCTAGGTCGTTAAAATTATAGGAAAATTTTGGGTCACCTATGAAGGAGGCGTGTGGGGGAGAATTGGATATAAGGTTGAATTTTTTACTATATAGTTTCTCATATGAGGATGTTAGTGATGAAACTGACAAAAATAAGCATGCAGTGTAGATGAGGAAACAAGTGGCGCTAAGTTTGGACAGTAAGAGGGTGCCCGTACTTGGAGTACAGAGAGGGACCATTGTCACCCTAATAAAAGAGCCCCCACTTATCATTAAACCAATGTTTAAAAATGTGGTTCCTTCTAAATTAAGCAAAGAGAAAAGGGGTGGTCTAGTGGAAATTGAGGGAGCACTTTATAACCTTAATGGTACTGGATCCGTAAAATTCAGAAATCAACCTCATGTGCAAAAAGGTACCAAGATTGGTGAAAGGACTAGCGTAGGCCCAAGAGAAGTGGGAAAACATCGCTTTTGGAAGTGCACTCGTAAAAAAGCATGGGAGTGTCTTTGTAAAGCCCAAGTAGATGCAGCAAGGGGACGTGGAGAAATTCACCTGATGGGACAAGATTTGGCCCATGTGGGTGGCAGCTTGCATGGTCATGCCAAAGTGAGGAGGTTGTACTGGTGTATATTGAAGGTTAAAGCTGATGTCAGCGAGTTTATAGGTAGGATCAGGGAAAGCAGAGTTTCCCCCAAAAAAATGATTAAGCCCAGGGACCCAAGAAGAAGAAGGCTGAGGATGGGAAAATATAGGACCCTGTTAAGATCCAGGGTGGGACGTGCCTGGAAGCGCACCCGGAAAAAAGGTTGGGCCTACGTGGCTGACAGCCAGCACAGAGGTGTCCCAACCATGACGGGTGCTGGTGTTCCTCCCTCCGGATCGAAACAAAGGGGGGGGGGATATGTGGCAGAGCGAAGCTCTGTCCCTTTGAAATTGGAGGTAAAGGAGATCCAGAGTTTGCATATCTGCAGACTATAGAATTTAAATGGAGAAAACTGCTCTGTCAGTTTTCTCCAGATTTTGCTAGTCCTGGATGGGATCTCAAACTGTGTCCAGGTCTTGACGATGGCAAGCAAGGTGTGTGCCCAGCTGCACACAGACCATATAATGAGGGGCTAATGAGTGGAGGATGGTGGAGTGTGAGCAGCTTGCTGCTGCTGTTGTATGAAGACAGACCTGTGGAGGGGTCATCCCTGTGTAAGGGGTATTCTTTGCCCAGAGACTGGGAAAGGAGGGACAGCCTTGAGAGTCGGGAAGACTAAGGAAGCCAGTGAGTCCAGGGGACTGGAAGGAATCAACTCTGTTGAGAGTAAGCAGAGGAACTGCTGACAAGAGAGAGCCAGGTGGCTTGGTATGTTTTTCATTTATGAATGCTTAATGAAGTTAAACCCCTGCGTGGGACTTCTGGATGGACTTTTGTTTTTTCAATAAACGTGGGCTACCAGGCCCTTAACTATATATGCCTGTCTGATGAGGACTCACTGCATAAAAAAAATGCATCTTTTCACTTGAGTTAAACACCCCCATGTTACAATATATATATATATAATGAGATTGGTTGGCTATAAAGAGAACTAGTCCCTTTACCCTGAATGGACAACTTTATAGATTCTCCAACAGTGGAAGATATGGTTATTGGAATGTTTAACTCAGACTGCAAGCTGTTCCCCCATCCCCAATCGGCACATAATTAGACCTTAGGCCTGCCCATACATAGTTTGAATCTCGGTCGGTCCCCACTGAGCCAGCCGAGATTCAAACCATGTACGGGCAGGTTGATCAACTGATCAACTTGGGTACAACCAGCCTGTCAGATTTTACATGCAAATTTTACTAGTGGGCTTGAAACCACCACTTGCCATAGCCGATCCTGCCATGTATGTATACATCCGAAAGTCTCAGACAATTCTGCTTCTTGGACCATGACCCCTGGCATGTTTTGCCCCACTCACCGGGGCCTAACGTGGTTCTAGTGGCTGAAGGTTTTTTTTCACCTTCATGCAGTCACAGCTCTGTACACCTTGTGTGTGTTCTTGCTCCAGTCTGTGACTAGCATGAAACCTAGTTCCTTGTGGTGCTTCTCCTACCAGTCTAAGTTCTGCTGTACAGATTGAAAATGTCTAATACTAAATCATTGTCAGGTACTTACACTGCTGGCACTAGGCCATTTTTTGCGATACTGCACTGCGTTATTTTAACTGACAGTTGCACGGTCATGCGACGTTGTACCCAAAATAAAATGTATGTTTTTTTTCTCCCACAAATAGAGCTTTCTTTTGGTGGTATTTGATCACCTCCGTGTTTTTTTTTATTTTTTTCGGGCTCTAAAACAAAAAAACTGTTAATTTATAAAAAACACACACAACGTGTTTTACTATTTGCTATAAAACATATCCAATAAAAAAAATGTAAAAAAAATAAATAAATAAAAAAAATCTAATTTCTTCATAAATTTAGGCCAATATTCTGCTACATATTTTTGATTAAAAAAAATTCCCAAAAAACGTATATTGATTGGCTTGCGCACAAGTAGCCGGACTGCAATATTGTGGTGCACAATCAGACACTGACACTTTTTTGGGAACTAGTGGCACTAATACTGTGATCAGGGATAAAAATATACACTGTCACTGTACTAATGACACTGGCTGGGAAGGGGTCATCAGTGGCGATCAAAGGGTTAACTGTGTGCCTAACATGTTAGTTATTTTTTACTGTGTGGGATGTGATTTTACTAGGGGAAGACATGGATCCTTGTCCCAGCTTTGCAGAGACACAGGATCCATGCCTTCCCTCGACAGAATGCTAATCTGCCTTGTTTACATAGTCCGCGGTACCTGCCCATTGGCTCCCGCTATGATTAATCACAGAGGGAGCGAGCCAGCGGTGGAGGGTCTTCGCCCCCGCTGCCCGGAGGTATGGGATCACGTATATATACACACACACACACACACACACACGTCACCTGCCCTGTAGGAGTAAAACTCCTACAGTGTGGTCGCTAAGTGGATAAAAAATAAATTTAAGGCTGTATTAATGAACACTAGTTGCATTAAAGTAGAACTATAGGCAAAACTTATTTTTTCCATTTTGGATAGAGTAAGGAATGGTTATAACCCGTCAAATTCTTTTTTTTGGCCATCTGTATCCCATTGTGGAGATTTCCCTTCACTTCCTGTCCCGTAGCCAAACAGGAAGTGAGAGGAAATCCCTGCAAATTAAGGGAATTCCTTGGGGACCCCCCAGGTCACCAGAACCAGCGTACCCATTGGAAGATTTCCCCTCTATTACTGGTAAACAGGACAAATCGAGAACGGAATCTCTCTCGGGGGACAGAAAGCAATAAAAAGAGAGGGGTTCTAATCCCTCTCCACTATATCCAAAACTTTAAAAAAAAAAGTTTTGCCTTTAGTTATACCTTAATTTGAGTCTTTTATGTCTGCTCGAAGTTCAGCTTTAATCGGAGCATAAGAAACAATTATATATGACAGAAGCTTTGAAAAAAAGTATTTTTTTTTTTAATAACAATTCTCAAAATGGCAATTATAAACTTTTGATCAGTTTAAACAAAACTAGAGCTATATTTAAAGATCCTGCTAATAAGAAGGAAAAAGTGGAAGAACTTGTAACAACTTTTAAAGAGTTCTGTTCAGCATCGGTCTCTACATGTGCGCTCTAAAGACAAAAATAAAAAGAAATGGAAATTATGGGGAGGCTCAGAGGAAAAGGGGTAGTAAGAAAATATTTACAAAATTGTCTTATGTACATACAATGCTTGATCTGGATTTAGGGTCCACCAGGGAATTAGGAAGGACTGAAACAGAAACTGTCCAGATGGTTAATACCGGTCATAGCTAAAACTTCCGCAAAGGTTGTCACTTTGACTCCAAGAAGTAGTGCTGGTTCCAGGGAAGCTCCAGGAACAGCAACCCGCCTAAAGCTGAAAGCAGTACTGCGCCCAGAAAATGGGACTCACTGGATGACCATTTCCCTTTAAAACACTAGCAAAATCAGTAGGTACAGCGGGTGCCTGGTATCTGTTAAGAAAGAAACTTTTTTTTGGCCAACCTTGCATCAAAGACACACTATTGAGAGCAGTGGCAGCGCCTTCTAACAAAAAAAAAAGTGTCCCATCCTCGTCTCGCACACAGCAAGCAAGGTATGCCCTACCAATCCACATGCTCTCTCCGCCCCTTGCTGCAGAAGTCAACCTTGGGCGAGCTTCCCGAGTTTTATCACCTGGGTAGAGGACTTTATTGTTCCTTCACGCAAGAGTGTTGCTCCATTAGCGGAGGTGAAGGAGAATGGATCGGTAAGTATACCCTTACTGGGAGGTGCCATCAGGATGCACGTTTCCTTTGTCCTATAAAATGAAATGACAGCATCTGTTTAAAGTGGTTGTAAAGGCTCAATATTATTTTTTACCTTCAGGCATTCTATGCATGATGGTAAAAAAAACCTTGTATGCAGAAGCCCCCCCCCCCCCCCCCCAATACTTACCATCTCGATCCAGCGAGGTGAACAAGAGCAGCAGCTCTCCCAGATCTCTCCCTCCCCCTTGGCTGAGACAGCAGCAGGTGCCAGTGGCTGTCAATCACAGTCAGTGAGCCAATAGAGAGCAGAGTTTGGGCCAAGCCACCCTTCATGTGTGAATAGATACACAGAGCATTGGCTCTGGAACGAGCTTGCTCGGGTGCCCCCCATAGCAAGCAGCTTGCTATGGAGGCACTAAGCAGGAGGGAGGGACCAGAAGTACTGGCGGGAGAACCCCAGAAGAGGAGGACCGGGGTTGCTCTGTACAACACCAAACGCACAGAGCAGGCAAGTCCAACATGTTTGTTGTTTAAAAAAAAAAAAAAAAAAAATGTGCCTTTAATAGCACTTTAAAGACAAGGTCTATGGGAGCTGCCATTGTTATCTTGCAGTTAAAAGTGTGGAATTGGGGCCTGTCAGCCGGTCTCTTGCTTCATCACTCAGTGTCATTACCTGGACCAAAAATGCAGCCAGTGAAATCCGAGTATAACCTCCCATCCTACAAGAAACAGAAGACCTGGAGCCGGCCCCCTTAAAAAAAAAACAAACACAACTTAACATCAGGTCCCACATGTTTATCCTCAAAGGTTCTCTTTAAAAACAGATTAACAAAGAAAAATAAAGTACAAAAACAAAAAAAGTCTAATGACATCAAACTTCCTCTGCAATATCCGTTTGCTGTGGGATGGAATCAAGTTGGTCTTTACTCTCCACCGCCTTCAAATATGTGTCCACCATTAAATCCAAGTCATGTTTTGCGTCATAGTTTACATTTAGAAATGCCAGGTGGCTCGAACGCTGTTCTCTTGGCGTTTTCTCTATGTAGAAACTCAAACGTTTCCTGCTTGTATCACATTTGTTTTCCATTTTGAAGATGGGTAGAGCACTTAAGACTTTTAGAACGGCTTGAACGTTCGGGAAAAACTTAATATCAGGTAGCTGAAGAGACTCAAAGAGGTTGGTAGGAAGTTCCACGTCTTTGCCCCGATGTTTCCATTTGACTCGCCAACAGTGAAGTTCCGCGGAAAGGGTGTCTGGGTTGGGAAGGTCACTTTTGTATTTATCAGCGTTGTGTTCCTCGCTGGTGCTGAATTTCAGTTGGCCCATCACGGCCGGAACCAACGATAGACATTTAAGGGCCTTAAGGTGTTGTTCTGAAAAAAGGTCCTTCAGCCCCTGAATGATGTGCTGGACTGTGGGTATGCTAAGGGCATCTTTGTAAAAGTTTTCAGAAGTCAAGTCATGCTGCATGTTGCATTCTCGGAATTGACCTGGGAGTTTTACTGGGATATGTAGTTTGCCAGCCAAATTAGTGGCCTCCTCAAACCAGAACTCATTGTAAACTTCAATGTTGTCCATCACCTCATTCAACGTGCAACACCGCCGTTAAGCTGTTGGCGGCAGAGAAAACATCCGACGACGAGCCCTGCAAGTTTTTTCCGAAAGCTTGAGTGAAAGAGAGAGCATTTTTCAAAATGACAATGGTAACCACAAAATCGAATTCAGTCATGGCACTTGAGAGGATAAATGCATGGCTGCTGATCTTGGCATCCCACCGACAGCTGTTATCACAAGACACTTTGTCCAAGCAGACAATCAGTGAATGAAGGAGAGTCACTATCATCTGAAAAGCATCATGTCTACTTGCCCAGTCAGATTTTAAGAGCTCTACAAGTTCAGAACCCTTCTCTACATTGTCCTGAAAAAGTGAATTGATAATATTTTTCAGCTCTTCCTGCAGTTGAGCAGAGCTTTGAAAAAATAAAGAAATATCATCTAGGATGCCCAGTACTACAGAAACTCCAGGAACAGGTGTGGATTTTGACAGCCACAAATTCAAGGCACAATTAGAACTAAGAGTATAAGTGGCTTCTGGGTACTTCTGTAGCAACCATGAAGCCACAACTTTAATTTTAGCAGAATATTTGCGTGAAGAGTTGCAAGACATTCCACGGCAGAAATTCATATTCAAGCCCCATTTCTCCGTAAGAGTCAAAAGGAAGTTGATAGCCAAGACTTCGGCATCTGCAACGCAAGGGAGGAACCCAATAAACTCTTCTCGTAGGCTGTAGGTGTTATCAATATGTCTTATGAAAACAGGAATTTGTTCCTCTCCTGCTAAATCAACAGTATCTTCACACATTATGGAGAAGAACTGGGAGCTCCATACTTCACAGAGCACTTCTTCCCTTATGCAGCTCTCACATACTTCCAAAATCTGCTCCTGTTGGAGCCGAGAACAATATTCCTGGTTTACAGCAAGCATTTCGAATCGCCTTCTGAGTACATCATCCCCAGAATTAATTCGGTACTCAAGAAGAGCCTGGAAGTTGTCAGGGGTATAAATCCCTTCAGGAACTTTGCAATTTCGACCCTCCAAAGATACGTTCTGCTTGCCCATAAGCAGCACAGTCTCAAACAACGATCTGATGAAGTCTTTATGCTCCCTTTCCTCTGTTGTTAATGCCATGTTGCCATCAGCCTGGTCTACTTCCACAATTTGTACGTCCATGTCATTGTTGGTTTGATGATTCTCTTGTTCAAGTACAACTGCATCCACTAGAAATTTGAAAAAAGAAAAAATCAGTGTTTGAAGGTTTCACTTTTAATTAGTGTACTGTTTGGTCCAATTTAAAAAAGAAAAAGGGTTATATTTGCCCCTTATTTATGTTTAAAGTGGAAGGCAAGTTAAAACCTAAAAACTAAGCTTAAACCTGTCCCCACTCCCATTGTAAGCCTATTCCAACTACCCTGTAAAGGGCAAGAAGTCAATACTTACCTATTCTAAAGTAGTTCCGGTTCGATCACGTGATCTCTCCAGCAGCAGCTTCAGTGGGGAGGAGAAATAGTTGAGAACAGCTGCAGAGCCTGCGCAATGACGTCACATATAGGCTTACTACGGTGCAACTACTGCCAGCTATCCCTCCTCTTCACTGAAGCTGCTGCTGGGACCCGATCATGTGACTTGATCGACTTCAGGGTAGGCAAGTACAGATATCTTTCCTTTTACAGGGTGGTTAAGATAAGCTTAGAATGGGGGTGGGAGCAGATTTAAGCTTAGTGAGGATTGACTTGCCATCTACTTTAATCTCTGTGTCTGAACCAGATACTTCAGCTTGCCTCATGGGGGGTCAAAGATGACCTTAAGTATGATAACTACTCACATGTAAACTGCCAGTACCCAGACAAAAAGATAGCAAACTGGGTGTGAGGTCAGGCAGTTTACAGGGGAGCAATTTTTAGACTTCAGACCCCTCTAGCACAAGCTGAAGTGTCAGTCCTTGACAAAGTAAATAAAGCTAAACAAAGGTGCCAAAAAAAAAAAAAACCTTCATTGTCACATGTATGCAAATGCCAATTTCTCTTTAAATCAGACACATGCATAAAGCTTGGAATTTTCAGTAGACCAGCATTGACAGTCTTCATATTTATACCATGACAGGTTTCCTTCAGCCCTTTCACTGACGGATTATTTTTTCATATTTTGCATAATTTGAAAAATACATTTTAGATCTGAAGATTCGTGCAAAATCTAGCCAAACGTTAATTTTAGGACACACAAATGCAATATCTCACCCAAACTTTTGGGGTTGTGCCGAGCAAATTGATACTCAACATGTCAAGCCTTAAAGAAGTTCAGCTTTTATAAAAAATAAATTAGATAGAGAGATGGATGGATAGATGGGAGAGATCACAGGAGGGGTGTCCAACCTTTTGAGATTAGAGATAGATATCTCTCTCAATCAGAGGAGGGGTGTCCAAACTTTTGACCTTCCTTGGCCACATTGAAAATAGAGGAAGATTGTCTTGCTCTACACTAACAATAAGGATAGCCGACGAGCAGAAAAAGTCTTGCAGATCACAAGTTAACGATCACCGATATAAATAATGTACCCGAGTAATAAAACGTAATTTTTTTGTAATATTTTTTATTATAAAAAACTCAAAGAAGGTGACCTAAAACTAGTGCAATATTTGACATGGTTTTTGATAAACTAACATTAATATCTGGTTCGATGGATGTAATAGAAATTCTCAATGAAGTTTCAAGGTGCTCATCAGATATTTTGGTTCTAATTTTGCCCTCCGTGTGCTTCATCCTTGAAAATAGTTGCTCACAATATATAGGTGCTGCCGAAAACTGATGACCTGAATAAGGTGCGAATGTGAAAAGTGGGAGATTTTTCTTTGGAAAGATAAAAAACTTATAAAAGTCCAGCAAAGAGAAACTGTTGGCAGATCGCAGGTGCAATGCCAGGATAATGTAGAATCTCAGTACACGTACCTCCGATACGAGCAGGCAGTTGCTGAATAAATGAACTACAAGAGCGCTCACCACCGGCCTCGCAGTTCACCGAGAATGTCAAGCCGTTGGCCACAGTGGCTGACGGTATTCAGTTCAAGTACACCCAACGGGCCATTTTTTGGGAACTACCCTTAGATAAAATATCTCTTGCATAGTAGTCCATTATGCTTTACCTGTGCAGGGAAACAAAGAGGAAGTAAACCCATCAGGGTTTACTTCCTCTTTAAAGAGGAGTTCCACCCAAAAGTGGAACCTCTACTTTAAGCACTCCTCGCCCTCTTACATGCCACATTAGGCATGTCATTATTTTGGGGGGGTTAGAATCGGGTACCTTGTTTTTACAGGGGTTGAAGTGGTTAAGGTAACGCAGTGCCGTATCGCAAAAAATGTCTGGTCATTAAGAGGGTAAATTCTCAATTTTTGCTTGAAGTGATTTTAAACATGTTGTACTTACCTGCTCTGTGCAATGGTTTTGCACAGGGCAGCCCTGATTGGCCTCTTCTGGGGCCCCCCTCTGACGCTTCTGGCTCCTCCTGTCTTCAGAGTGCCCCAATAGCAAGCTGCAAAGTATAGAATAGCAGTGATGGCAAAGCTTGGAACCACAGTTATTTTGGAACTACATTTCCCATGATGCTCACCTACACTGCAGAGTGCATGAGCATCATGGGAAATGTAGTTCCAAAACATCTGGGGTGCCAAGGTTCGCCATCACTGCCCTATAGCAAGGCAAAAAAAAAAAAAAAAAAAACACTTCTGCCTTTAGAACCAACCACTCACTTCCTGCCCAGGACTACATGTCCCACGAGACATTGCTCCACACCACGTTCACAAGTTCTCAGGCACTTACTGACATGTATGGACGGTATACTGAGCTGTACGTGTGCTGCACTGTATTTCCCGATAGGTAAACATAATGCATTCTGTATGCAGTCCAACTAATCAGCTGACCAACTAACCGATTATGAAAATAGTTGTCAACTATCGATTAGTTGTATTGGCAATAAAATTACAGTGACCTCATTGTCATGTTTAAAAGGGGTTGTAAACCCTCGCGTTCGTTCACCTTAATGCATCCTATGCATTAAAGGTGAAAAAACACCTGGCAGTCACCGGCCGCCCAGTTTTACGTACCTGAGCCCCTTCATCTACTCGGCAGGGACGCGTTGTTCCTCTCTGCACGTGGTCCCGGCTCTTGATTAGATAGATTGATAGCAGCGCACCCATTGGCTCCCGCTGCTGTCAATCAAATCCAATGATGCGGGCACTGGGGCCAAGTCCGGCATTCGTGTCTACGGACGCAAATGCTGGACTCGGGAGCACGCCCGCAAGGTAACCCCCACGGGAGAGAGCTTTTCCTAGGTGGGTTATCTGATGTGGGGAGGAGCCGTGAGAGCTGCCGGGGGACCCCAGAAATAGACGATCGGGGCCACACTGTGCCAAACGAGCTGCACAGTGGAGGCAAGTATGATATGTTTGTTATTTAAAAAAAAAATAAAACAATCCTTTACAAATCACTTTAAGAAACCAGTGGTGAGATGAGCTTTGTGACATGGTGCATTATCCTGCTGGAAGGAGCCATCAGAAGATGGGTACACTGTAGTCATAAAGGGATGGACATGGTCAGCTACAATACTCAGGTAGGCCGTGGAATTTTAACGATGCTTAATTGGTACTAAGGGGCCCAAAAGTGTGCCAAGAATATATTCCCCCCACACCATTACACCACCACCAGCCTGAACAGTTTATACAAGGCAGGATGGATCCATGCTTTCATGTCGTTTACGCCAAATTCTGACCCTACCATCTCAATGTCGCAGCTAAAATCTAGATCCAGACCAGGCAACGTTTTTCCAATCTTCCGTTGTCCAATTTTGGTGATCCTGTCTGAATTTTAGTCTCAGTTTCCTGTGCTTAGCTGACAGGAGTGGCACCTGGTGTATTCATCTGCTTCAAGGTTCGATGTGTTGTGCATTCAGAGATGGTATTCTGCATACCTTGGTTGAAACGAGTGCTTATTTGAGTTACTGTTGCCTTTTTATTAGGGGTGCAATGGATCGTCACCGATCCGTAATCCGAACGGGTCAACCTGTTCGGATCAGAACACCACGTGGTCTGCTGCCTCGGTCTTAGGGAAGGCCGCGGCTTCGGCCTAGCTCCGGAGCGTGGCCATCTTGGTAAGCCGTTTACCCCGTGATCGCTATGTCAAATGACGGAGCGATCACTTGTAAACAAACCGGTGTCAAGTCATGAAGCCGGTTCCTCTCTCCCCTCTGTGTACTGATCTGTACAGTGGAGGGGAGAGATCGGATGCCAGCAGTGCTGTGGGCTGGATCAGCAGTGCCCACAGCGCTGACCTGTGACAATTGCAGTCACATCCATGGATCCATCCATGCTCAGCCATCTATCCATACTCTGCCGTTACCCAGCCAATACTCTGCGATACGCGGCGATACCCAGCCATGCTCGGCGGTACCCAGCCATGCTCAGCCGTACCCAGCCATGCTCAGCCGTACCCAGCCATGCTCAGCCGTACCCAGCCAATATTACAGTGGGGGAGATGACGTGGATATTACAGTGGTGGAATTTTCACAGGTTCTTGCAAATTCAATTATTATTTGCCGATCCGAAAAATGATCCGATCCGTGACTCTGATCCGAGGAACGATCCGTGAGTTTTTTGATCCGTTGCACCCCTACTTTCTATCATCTCCAACCAGTCTGCCCATTTTCCTCTGACATCAACAAGGAATTTTCCTCCACACAACTGCCGCTCACTGCATATTTTATCTTTTTCAGACCATCCTCTGTAAATCCGAGAGATGGTTTTGTGTGAAAATCCCAGTAGATCCATTTTTGAAATACTCAGACCAGCTAGCCTGGCAACAACCACCATGCCAAGTTTAAAGTCACTTAAATCCCATTTCTTCCTCATTCTGATGCTCAGTTTGAAAGTCAGCAAGTCGTCTTTCACCACGTCTAGATGCCTAAATGCATAGAGTTGCTGCCATGCGATTGGCGGATTAGCAATTTGTTACCACGCAATTAAACAGGTGTACCTAACAAAGTGGTCAGTTAGTGTATATTTAAACAAAGCATGGGTTTACGATAACTACAATTACTATTTTTTTTTTATCATGTAAAAAACACAAACACACCACATACAAGTACTGATTAATCAAAATGTTTATTCAATAAATCTATTAAAGTGCTGTGACAGACCTAGCCGGGACACAGGCTTTTTGAGAGGACTACATGCGAGCCTCCTGCCAACTGATTACGGGCCCCCCAAGACACACTCTCTGTATATACATTTGGCATTAGCAATAGACTGAATGGGACACAAGCTGTCAGATGCTAATGTCATGAACTCAAGCCACCTGTCTGTTGTGTAGATGAGGCTGGTCTGGCTTGTAAGGTGTATTCCACACAATGTTGTTGTGCTAATTAGCCCTGTGTTAATGTTTATGTTAATGTCTGTTGAAAAGTCATTCCAATTAACTAGGAGCCTTAAAGTCTGACCATGAAAAGTCTTTTTAGCCAGTCAACTAGTCTGGGTCAATGATTAAGATAATTAGCTCATGCTAATTAGGTTAGCTTTTAGTCATCTGGCTATATATATGTGTGTGAAATGTCAAATAAAGCATTCCTGATGTACCTCAAGAACTAGTGCTGTCTAATTCTTGGGGGTTCTTATAACCAGATCCATTCGACTCATGTTCCATGACTTAGGAAGCATTTACGGCGGACACCTTGAGTACAGGATCCGTCACAAGTGCATATTTTAAATTTTGAGATTAAGAAGAGAACGCCTTCATTATTCTTCATACCACAAATACTGCTCATTCATGTGCAACAGCATGGAAAATATGTCAGACCTCCATTTTCTAAATTTCTGCAGCACACAGCTGAGTAAGAACCCTGTACTATGTTTGTAAATGACCCATGGGGCCGACTATTTGCTCTTGGCCACTGTAGGGCAGCAAGTGCCTTTGTTGAAGAGTTCAGGTAAAACGCTGTACAGTAGGAGTCACGCTTGAATTCTCATTTGCATACAGACAACACAGGAGCTTAGGTATCCCAAGAAAGCCAAGAATATCTAAACTTGTAACAGTCTGTGCAGTCTCCATGTTGCACCTACTATTAGATGCATATGTTATTTCCATCACTTTATGACAGTGTGAGGGTCACGTTAACATTCAACATGGTGGACCAGTTTGGGTTGTAATCTGCTGCCTTAGCCTAGGTTTACACCGGTGCACTGAACGGCATGTAATTCGGACAGGAATCACACCACATTCATGTTCAAATCACATGCAATTCAATGCGATTTGAGCCCATTCATTTTGTATGTATAGTAAGGGGACAGAGGTTTCCTACCCATGCAAAAAAAGTCCTGCGTCAAAAAACACAAAGTCCAACAACGTGAAGAAAGGACATCCAATGTATTCAAGTATTCAAGGTATGGATGTCCTTTCTTCACGTGTTTTTTGTCTTTTTGATGCAGGACTTTTTTGCACTTATTCAATTTATTTATATATACACAATTTACTTTGTTTAGTAGATGTTTGGTATTGTTGTATACGCTCCATTGGAGTCAATTCGGTGGGGTGTATTTGTGCACTTTAATAATTTTTAGATTATAGCGCGGTTCACCACATACATATAATTTTCATCACATTGGTTCATTAACCTTTGAATGGGCAGCTATTTATTCACAATTTGTATATAATATTGCGCGGGTAGGGAACCCTTGTCCTCTTACTATACATACAAAATGAATGAGCTCAAATCGCACTGCATAGAATTGCATGTGATTTGAACACGAATGTGGTGCGATTTCTGTCCGAATTGCATGCAGCTCATTTTCATTATTGTCTATGGCTCAAATCGTACCGCACCTGCACGAAAAAGGTGCATGCACCTTTTTTTTTGCTGCACTGGAATTGGACTGCTTGGGTGTATTCTGCAACTTGCACTGCACTCCATTTTTGGGGTGTCAAAGCAGAGCTCCACCCAAAAAGAGGAAGCTTCGCTTGTCTGCCTCCTCACCCCCCTACACTGCCACATTTGGCACCGACCCATTCAAAGAACGCAACCGGCTGTGAAGTCTCCCTTAGCCGAGATGGCGGTACCAGCACCCGAGAGCCAATGCAAGATTCAGTTCGGGTGAGGACACCGCTGGATGCTGGGACAGGCAAGTGCCCTAATAGTAAAAGTCAGCAGTTACAGTATTTGTAGCATCTGTCTTTTCATTTTTGGGGGAAAACACTCCTCTAACATTGACTTTCAGCAGTTCGCATGACCAGAGTGCGATTGTGATGCAGTGCGAGAGACGCACAAGAACCACTACGAATCCAGCACTGCATCAGTGTGAACATTACAGTGAATCCATCCCTTAGATCTGCCCCACAATGCTTCTAAGCACTGGAAATGTGTTACTTTAAAGCTGCAAATGTCTCTACAAGTAATTAGCTAATGGCATGTGAGTTCACAGAACTGAAACTAGAAATTAGTTTTTGTTTTTTGAAAAGATAATAAACAGGGAGGAGGCAACTACCTAAACGCCCATTATATGTACTGCATTAAGCAGCCTGCTCACTACTGGCAGAACAAACACAAATAAAATGGAAGGGCTAAAGTAAGGTGGTACTGAAGGTGGTACTGTGGAGCCTCTCTCATTTACATTGCAAGATATTTCAGGGGAACTGGGTGGCTCCGTAGGCAAAGTCCAGAACCACTTTCACCTTGTATGACCTCTACTAGAAAATACTGCTTGCAGGCACATGCTGGAAAACCTGCCGTGCCAGGTCAATTTTGTCCATCTAAAGAGAAATTACCAGTAAGACCCGAGCCCTGATTGAAATGCATATGCTGTGTACAAGAACTTGGCTTTGCAAGACTAAGGGGGCTGCTGAAAAGAAGAGGATGAGATGTACCGCAGAAGCTCCGGGCTAGTTTTAGAGGCCTGTCCACGAGCATTCTCAATATAACAAAAGATAATGTTAGTCAGTGTCATCCTGAGGCTTTTCTGGCGGCTATGTGGCACTTGGGCCAAATAAGGGACGAGGCTTTTGGCAAAGGCCATGTGAGAGCCTTGAAATTCCTGGCTTTGATGTGCCAATTCCATCACCACGTTTCGACTCAGCTCATCTTGAACGATTTGCGATTCGTCATCTGATTGGATGAAATCCACAGTTTCAGACATCTTGTCTGCATGTAAAGACATGACATCAGGCGAAGGTTCATCATTTATATAAATTATTTTAAGGTCATCTTTTTTTATCACGTCCTCCTCGTGGACTTCAGAAGAAGTTGGATGGCCAATTCTGCTTTCTGTCCTAGAATGTAAAATATATTAGAACTCCAGCAAAATGCAAACATACGCAAGATAAGTCCCCAAAAGTTAAGCGAAGTTTAGCAATTCCCAACTATACTGAATACATCTTTTAGTACAGAGAGGTCTGGTTGTTCAATGCACTAATGCATAACCCCAACAAAGAAGAACCAAAAGACAAATTACCCTGGTATTATAAGCGGTTTAAGAAATAACAAATCCTTAAAGTGAGGGAAGGTGGGCGTCTCTGCACACTGCAAGCCTCTTTCGCTGAACATTTGGTAATGAAGCTCCCGTCTGAAGTTTTCCCAGAGTGACTGCCACTGGGTTTGCACCTCCTTTACTGGAAAAAAAAATTAGATTTTTTTCGTCTCATTTAAAACAATCCCATGTCTTGAATATATAAAATAGAATATTGAACTGATAAATTGGGAACAGAGGCTTCAACTTAATGCATAAAAGTTACTTAATTTCTAATTGAATCAACATATCAATGGAATTTTCTATTTATTTCAAGGCAGTATGGCATTTAGGGCCCAATCACACTTGGCTGTTCTGATGCACAGTGTTCATGAATGTTGTGTCATGCATAACATTAAGGGGGCCCCATTCATTTGAAAAAGGCTGCCAACATGCCAGAACGTAGAAAAAAAAAAAGGCATAAGCAACTTTTTTTGCCAATGTAGTGCACCAATGCATGAGCTGTGGAGGTGCCATCAAGGCGAAATGCGTATATTCCGCCCCAAATTTATAAAATGTCTCCCATTCCAGAAGATGGGCTCTTAAAAAGTTTAACAATGCTCAGATGTTCCACACGATTTCCACTTATATGGTCATAGAAATGCTCAAAAGCTCGGTGCATCCCATCCAAATACTGAATCCCCTCCTCTGCTGCCAGTTCCAGCAATGTCTCCTCTATACTTCCTCCCCCTTAGGACACAGGTGGGACCTCTACCCCTCAATGGTTTTACTATGAGTACAAAAATCCTATTTTCTTTCTTGTCCATTGCGCGGCACAGGATATCAGACACAGTCGTCAGGACATATAAAAGTAGTCCAACTGAGGGGTGGGCAGCAGACCAAAAAAACGCTAATGCCTGCAGTCCAAGAGACATTTAAAGGACCAACGCCTGAATCTGATGGGACTGAGTCCCCTACCCAATAGGGGTACCAGCCAGTCAACAGAAGGACACCTGCATAAAAAACAAAAATTTGCTTCCATTTTTTTTTTTTGTCTAAGCTTACTTGAACAAGCTGAAGTTAGAAGCCAATTGGCAACCATGCACAGCTGCACTCTCCAGATTTAATAAATCGACCTCCAAGTATAAACCTGAGGCTCAGGGCCAATATATGGGCAGACCATCACCAGAACGTAATTACTCTGCACGGAAGAGAACACTGAAACCTGGATTAAGCATGAAGCTGATCAACCAGAACCCACCAAAGACAAAAAGGCCCAACAATAATTTCCCATGTGTTTTAGAAAAGAGACACAGCCTAATCTTGTCAACAAGGAACAGGGTCCCCAACAAGGGTAGGCAAGATATGGGAGGTAGACCCCAGATTAGCGAGATGGGAACAACCAGAAAGAGCTTGGGGTGAAGCTGAACATCCTCTGATATGAATGTGGGGCCCCTGGGTCAACGCCACAAAGATCTCTGCCTATCCCTGATCTGTAAGACCTAGACCTAAGAATGTGCCCGATCCCCTCGATTCAGAAAGTCTCAGCCTTTGTAGACAAAGGAACATGAATTCTATCATCACAGCAAAGAACTGATTCAGTAGAGAAAGGTACAGCCTGAGCAAAAAAAATGGAAACGCCAAAAAAAAAATAAAAAACCTTCCTCAATAGGCTGTGAATCAGCCAAAGAAAGAAGACCTAATGCAGAGTGGACAGGCATTCCGAAATCATTAAGGCATTCTTTGCTTCTCTCTAAGAATATATGCAATTGCAGACTGGTGTGCTCTGCCTACCAACAATACAGGAATATGCAGGGTCCTCCTTCAGCAAACTTGACCTGCCACCCTGGGTCAGAGGCACACCTCTATGTCTAGAAGAACTGGTTTCCAGGGGCTTGCCCTTAAAAGGGAACGTTGCATGTGAAACACACTCTTGGTATCATCTAGTGTAGAAATAAGACAATCTCACTTGACGCAGGAAGTACAGCACCTCAATAATGTCAAATGCTGTTCAAACCAGGAGAGCTGCCCAAAGTGAGATCCCATGATTTGGAGGAAACCACCTGTACTGGAGGGACCAGAAAGCAGTCCCACATATGGATTCTTCAGTAATAGAAACCCCCTGATATGGGGAGAAGAATCTTTATCAGCCACCAGATGGAAAGGCTAAGTAGTCATAACGAAACCTACCTAGCCCATAGAGGCAGACCTAAAATAGTGGTTAAAAGTGGCTAAAGTAGACTGAAGGATCCCCAAACACCCTACACGCCTGCAATGAAGCACAGAGGAGTACCTCTCTGTTCAATGAGGAACCTGAAGGTAAAAATGCTGTAGGACATAGTGACGAGGAACCATGGCAGTTCCCCTCACCTGTTGCTGTCCATCTCCAATGAGAAAACCTGACAAGATCAGATGCAGCTGGTAGGCGTTAAAGGATGCGATATAGAGATATTATATATATATATATATATATATATATATATATAATATCTATATATCTCTATCTATCTATACTATAAATTTATTTTGAAGCCTGGAAAGTCCTGCAGACTCTCAGTGTGAGCTGTCTGCCCCGTATATTGCATGAACTACACTCAAACAGTGATGTGCTAGTTCACTCAATTCTACAAGCGTACAGCTTCAAAGGATGTCAGGACTTGTAGTTCATTCATGCACAGAGCTCTGAACGAATGACACAGCCCTACACGATTTTCAAAAAGTGACAGCTAGTATGGGGAACTTCTTCCTGTACTGCTGTCACGGGGAGGGGGGGGCAGCAGGGAGGGGCTATAGCAGTGAGAAGGTGTTAGACGTTCCACCCTAAAAACTATAGGAACATGTTACATGTTTCCGAAGGTGAACATATCCTTTTGAGCCGAACACCCCCGGGGTTCGGTTCGAACCAGAACCTTCGAACGGACCGAAAGTTCGCGCGAATTTTCGAACCCTATACGTTATAATGGACGCGAACGTTCGAAATCAAAAGTGCTAATTACAACGGCCAATATGCATGTTAATGTCATAAAACAGGTTTGGGGACCCGGGTCCTGCCCCAGGGGACATATATCAATGCAAAAAGAACTTTTAAAAACTAACGTTTTTTCGGGAGCAGTCATTTTAATGATGCATAAAGTGAAAAAAAAAAAAGTGACATTTTCCTTTAAATATGGTACCTGGGGGTGTCCAAAGTATGCCTGTGAAGTGGCATGTGTTTCCCGTGTTTAGAACTGTCCTTGCACAAAATGACATTTGTAAAGGAAAAAAAGAAGCCATTTAAAACCACTTGCGGCTTTAGGTTTGATCTTAAGTAGAATCTGAACAGGTACATTATGAAGTGTAGCTCCATCCCAAAAAAATCTATTTTTAAGCTTTTTGGAGAACATAGGGAGGGGTTATCACCCCTGTAACATTTGCTGTCTTTGCACATCTGTTCAGAACATGTCACCTCACTTTCCGTCCCAATGATAAATGTTTTTGGAAAAGTGGGGTTTTAATTGAAACAAGGATTGGTGATAAAGTATCAGTAGAGAGGAGATACCTTTTTCCCAAATTAAATCTAACAGGATAGAATTTCCCTTCCTAGGGGTAGATTTCCTCTCACTTCCTGTTTTCTCTTTCCATTTGCAAGTAGGAGTCGTTTGTAAGTTGGATGTTTGAAAGTAGGGGCCTGGCGTATATACTCTGCAGAAATTTGCCCTATTAGATGTTGGTGTAGCCACAAGACTGGTGGGCACAGGAATGGGCCCTGCTGTGAGTTAATAGATCAAGATTTGTAATTGCATGCACCTGTTGAACAGGGCAGAAAAAATTGTGGTGGTGGTGGTGGGGGTGGTGGTGGTGGACGGTTTTGCCACAAGACTGTAAGCTCTCACAGTTACTCTTGGTGTGGGCGCAGGAATGGGCCCTGCTGTGAGTTATTAGATCAAGATTTGTAATTGCAAGCACCTGATGAACAGGGCAGAAAAATTGGGCCTTTGGCGGTGGTGGTGGACGGTGTTGCCACAAGACTGTAGGCCCTCATAGTTACTCTTGGTGGGCGCAGGAATGGGCCCTGCTGTGAACTATTAGATCAAGATTTGTAATTACCCGCCCCTGTTAAACAGGGGCTGAAAAATTGTGCCTTAGGCACTGGTGCTGGTGCCACAACACTGCAACCCCTCACAGAGACTGTACTTGGAGCACAGCAGTCACACGTGTTGCGAAGCATTTTTTTTAAAAAATTGTAAGTACACGCCCCTGTTAAACAGGGGCTGAAAAATTGTGCCTTAGGCACTGGTGCTGGTGCCACAACACTGCAACACGGCCCTCACAGAGACTGTACTTGGAGCACAGCAGTCACACGTGTTGCGAAGCATTTTTTTAAAAAATTGTAAGTACACGCCCCTGTTAACAGCAGTCACACGTGTTGCGAAGCATTTTTTTAAAAAATTGTAAAAATTGTGCCTTAGGCACTGGTGCTGGTGCCACAACACTGCAACACGGCCCTCACAGAGACTGTACTTGGAGCACAGCAGTCACACGTGTTGCGAAGCATTTTTATTTTTTTTAAAAAATTGTAAGTACACGCCCCTGTTAAACAGGGGCTGAAAAATTGTGCCTTAGGCACTGGTGCTGGTGCCACAACACTGCAACACGGCCCTCACAGAGACTGTACTTGGAGCACAGCAGTCACACGTGTTGCGAAGCATTTTTTTTAAAAAATTGTAAGTACACGCCCCTGTTAAACAGGGGCTGAAAAATTGTGCCTTAGGCACTGGTGCTGGTGCCACAACACTGCAACACGGCCCTCACAGAGACTGTACTTGGAGCACAGCAGTCACACGTGTTGCGAAGCATTTTTTTAAAAAATTGTAAGTACACGCCCCTGTTAAACAGGGGCTGAAAAATTGTGCCTTAGGCACTGGTGCTGTGGCATGGATCATTGAGGAGGAGGAAGAGGATAGTCAGTGAACATAAGAGGACAGTCACTCAGCATCAGCATAGGCAGTCTTGAAGGGATGTGACATTAAAAATTATTCGGTTATATCCGCCTCAGGTGCCTGGTAGCTGGTGGTGATCCAAGACTGATTCATTTTGATGAATGTCAGTCGATCAACCGAGGCGGTGGACAGGCGCACCCTATGATCAGTCACAAATCCTCCAGCAGCACTGAATGTGCGTTCGGAAAGAACGCTGGAGGCAGGACAGGCCAGTAGCTCAATTGCATACTGTGCAAGCTCTGGCCAGTGATCCATCCTCAGGACCCAGTAAGCCAGAGGATTTTCGGTGGGAAAGGTGTCCAAGTCTGACCTTGCCCCAAGGTATTCCTGCACCATGTATATCAGACGCTGGCGATGGTTGCTGGAACCGATCATACCTTGGGGCTGCGGACTAAAAAATTGTCTGAACGCATCGGTCAGACGTCCACCTTCCCCACCGCTCCTTCTGCCACTGACCGAAGCCTCAGCAACTCGTCGCCCAGGACCAGGAGTTTGTAGCCTCCCAGTTTCTGGGAACGCGTTGCACAGACCTTTCTGCAAGGCCTCCCTGAGATGTCTCATCCTCTGCTCCCTCTGCGACGGCAAGATAAGGTCCGCAACCTTACCCTTGTACCGCGGATCAAGGAGAGTGGCCAGCCAGTAATGGTCCCTCTCCTTGATCCGAAGAACACGAGGATCCTTCCGCAGGCTTTGCAGGATCAGGGAGGCCATGCAGCGTAGGTTAGCTGAGGCATTCGGTCCGGAGTCTTCTGGGTCACTGAGGATGACATGATCGCCAGCCACCTCCTCCCAGCCACGTACAAGTCCACTGGCTTGTTGGGACTGTACATCATCCCTAAAAGACTGCTGCTGCTGATGCTGAGTGCCAGGCTCCACCTCATGCTCACACAATCCTCCTCCTCCTCCTCCTCCTCCTCCTCATCCTCTTCCTGTGTGATGGGTGGGACAGAAGGAACACTGTCCGGATAAAGGGGGCCTTGAGAGGCAAGGAAGTCCTCCTCTTCCTGCCTCTGTTCTGCCTCAAGTGCCCTGTCCATTATCCCACGCAGCGTATGCTCCAACAGGTGGACAAGAGGGACAGTGTCACTGATGCATGCACTGTCACTGCTCACCATCCTCGTGGCCTCCTCAAATGGTGAGAGGACAGTGCATGCATCCCTGATCATGCTCCACTGACGTGGGGAAAAAAACCCAAGCTCCCCTGACCCTGTCCTGGTGCCGTAGTCGCAAAGGTACTCATTGATGGCCCTCTGCTGCGTGTGCAGTCGCTGCAGCATGGCCAACGTTGAGTTCCACCTGGTGGGCATGTCAGATATTAGGCGGTTCTTGGGCAGGTTCAGCTCCTTTTGCAGCTCAGTCAGCCGAGCACTGGCATTATAAGATCGGCGGAAATGCACACAGACTTTCCTGGCCTGCCTCAGGACATCCTGTAAGCCTGGGAACCTGCCCAAGAACCGCTGCACCACCAGGTTGAGGACGTGAGCCATGCAGGGCACATGGGTGAGCTGCCCCTGTCGCAGGGCGGAGAGGAGGTTGGTGCCATTGTCAGAAACGACCATTCCTGGCTTAAGCTGACGTGGCGTCAACCACCTCTCGGCCTGCCCCTGCAGAGCTGCCAGAACCTCTGGCCCAGTGTGGCTCCTGTCCCCCAAACACACCAGCGCAAGCACGGCATGGCATCTTTTTGCCTGCGTACTTGCGTAGCCCCTTGTACGCCTACGGAGCACCGCTGGTTCCAAGGACAGAGCACTGGAGGAAGAAGAAGAGAGGGGGTGGAGGAGAGAGGTGTGTCACAACCAGTAGCAGTAGTCGCGTTTTGGAGGCGTGGTGGCGGAACAACCTCCAACACTACTGCACCTTGTCCTGCATCCCTCCCAGCTGCCAATAGAGTGACCCAATGGGCCGTGAAAGAAAGGTACCGTCCCTGTCCATGCCTGCTGGACCATGAGTCAGCGGTAATATGCACCTTACCGCTGACCGCCCTGTCCAGCGAGGCATGGACATTGCCCTCCACATGCCGGTAGAGAGACGGAATCGCCTTCCGCGAGAAAAAGTGGCGTTTGGGAACCTGCCACTGAGGAACCGCACATTGAACAAACTCACGGAAGGGGGCCGAGTCTACCAACTGAAAAGGCAGCAGTTGAAGTGCTAGCAATTTAGCAAGGCTAGCATTCAACCGCTGGGCATGTGGATGGCTGGGAGTGTACTTCTTTCTACGGTCCAGCAGCTGGGGCAGGGAAATTTGCCTGCTGCATTCGGACGTCGGTGTACTGCAAGTACTTGGTTGTGACACACCGAATTCTACACCTTCAGTCCTCTCAGAGCAGCTTTCAGAGAGGACTGAAGGTGTAGTGGGGATGGAGATCCCAGCTGAGGAGGAGCAAGGAGAGGTCCGCTTAGTTCTTTGGTGTGGGTCTTTTATGTGTGCCTGCCAACGAGCTGCATGGCAGGTCGCCATATGTCTGGTCATGCTTGTCGTGCCCAAGCGGCTGATGTTTTGGCCACGCGAGATACGCTTGAGACAAATATTGCAAATAGCAGTGGTGCGATCTGCTGCACTCGTCTCAAAAAAGGCCCACACCAAAGAACTTTCTGATAACGTGCAGAGGCAGCGCCCTGCACAGGCGGAGCTCTGCGGTGTTGTACAGTTGCTGTGCTGGCCTCTACCTGGCCTCCAGGGGGCATCCTGCCTCGTTGGACATGTGACGCCGCATCCTCCTCCTCCTCGTCCTCCTCCTCATCCTCTCTCCCTTGAGGCACCCACGTGGAGTCAGTGACCTCATCATCCCCTCCCTCTTCACCACTAGAGCAAACCTGGCAGTAAGCAGCAGCTGGTGGAACTGTACTGCCAGATTCCTCAAGCTGGGTATCGTCATCCGAGCCTTCGAATCGTTGGGCATCCTCCTGGAGCATGTACCCAACACTGTGCTCAAAGAGTTCGGGGGACTCCTCAGGAGGACATGGTGGGTCTAGGGAAGGGGTGGCTGATGATGCTCTGTCAGTACCCTGAGCCTGGGTGAGAGAGGATGAGGAGGATGAGGAGGGCTTGGTCATCCATTCTACCAAGCCTTCAGCATGATGCGGCTCCACATGTCCAGCTGCCGAAAACAAAGACGCGCGTGTCCCATGGCCACGTGCTGATGACGATGCACGACCACGTCCACGTCCACGGCCACGTCCACTAGAAACAGAGACAGTCTGCCCTGTGTTCTTGGCTCTGCACGCTCTGCCTCCCCTTGGCGGTCTTCCAGCCATTGTAGTCGGTAGTCCTGGGGGTGCTGCTGAGAAGAAAATATAGGAGCTCTGTGTGATGCCACTAACACACTAGAAGTCCTATAGGTGCTTCTGCAAAGAAAATATAGGAGCTCTGTGTGATGCCACTAACACACTAGAAGTCCTGTGGGTGCTGCTGAGAAGAAAATATAGGAGCTCTGTGTGATGCCACTAACACACTAGAAGTCCTATGGGTGCTTCTGCAAAGAAAATATAGGAGCTCTGTGTGATGCCACTAACACACTAGAAGTCCTGTGGGCGCTGCTGAGAAGAATATATAGTAGCTCTGTGTGATGCCACTAACACACTAGAAGTCCTGTGGGGTGCTGCTGAGAAGAAAATATAGGAGCTCTGTGTGATGCCACTAACACACTAGAAGTCCTATGGGTGCTTCTGCAAAGAAAATATAGGAGCTCTGTGTGATGCCACTAACACACTAGAAGTCCTGTGGGTGCTGCTGAGAAGAAAATATAGGAGCTCTGTGTGATGCCACTAACACACTAGAAGTCCTATGGGTGCTTCTGCAAAGAAAATATAGGAGCTCTGTGTGATGCCACTAACACACTAGAAGTCCTGTGGGTGCTGCTGAAAGAAAATATAGGAGCTCTGTGTGATGCCACTAACACACTAGAAGTCCTGTGGGTGCTTCTGCAAAGAAAATAGAGGAGCTCTGTGTGATGCCACTAACACACTAGAAGTCCTATGGGTGCTTCTGCAAAGAAAATATAGGAGCTCTGTGTGATGCCACTAACACACTAGAAGTCCTGTGGGTGCTGCTGAGAAGAAATATAGGAGCTCTGTGTGATGCCACTAACACACTAGAAGTCCTATGGGTGCTTCTGCAAAGAAAATAGAGGAGCTCTGTGTGATGCCACTAACACACTAGAAGTCCTGTGGGTGCTTCTGCAAAGAAAATAGAGGAGCTCTGTGTGATGCCACTAACACACTAGAAGTCCTATGGGTGCTTCTGCAAAGAAAATATAGGAGCTCTGTGTGATGCCACTAACACACTAGAAGTCCTGTGGGTGCTGCTGAGAAGAAAATATAGGAGCTCTGTGTGATGCCACTAACACACTAGAAGTCCTATGGGTGCTTCTGCAAAGAAAATAGAGGAGCTCTGTGTGATGCCACTAACACACTAGAAGTCCTGTGGGTGCTTCTGCAAAGAAAATAGAGGAGCTCTGTGTGATGCCACTAACACACTAGAAGTCCTGTGGGTGCTGCTGAGAAGAAATATAGGAGCTCTGTGTGATGCCACTAACACACTAGAAGTCCTATGGGTGCTTCTGCAAAGAAAATAGAGGAGCTCTGTGTGATGCCACTAACACACTAGAAGTCCTGTGGGTGCTTCTGCAAAGAAAATAGAGGAGCTCTGTGTGATGCCACTAACACACTAGAAGTCCTGTGGGTGCTTCTGCAAAGAAAATAGAGGAGCTCTGTGTGATGCCACTAACACACTAGAAGTCCTATGGGTGCTTCTGCAAAGAAAATAGAGGAGCTCTGTGTGATGCCACTAACACACTAGAAGTCCTGTGGGTGCTTCTGCAAAGAAAATAGAGGAGCTCTGTGTGATGCCACTAACACACTAGAAGTCCTGTGGGTGCTTCTGCAAAGAAAATAGAGGAGCTCTGTGTGATGCCACTAACACACTAGAAGTCCTGTGGGTGCTTCTGCAAAGAAAATAGAGGAGCTCTGTGTGATGCCACTAACACACTAGAAGTCCTGTGGGTGCTGCTGAGAAGAATATATAGGAGCTCTGTGTGATGCCACTAACACACTAGAAGTCCTGTGGGTGCTTATGCAAAGAAAATAGAGGAGCTCTGTGTGATGGGACTAACACACTTCAAGTCCTATAGGTGCTTCTGGGAAGAAAATATAGCTCTGTGTGTGTAATGGGACTAACACACTTCAAGTCCTATAGGTGCTTCTGGGAAGAAAATATAGCTCTGTGTGTGTAATGGGACTAACACACTTCAAGTCCTATAGGTGCCTCTGGGAACAAAATATAGGAGCTCTGTGTGATGCCACTAACACACTTCAAGTCCTATAGGTGCTTCTGGAACAAAATATAGGAGCTCTGCCTGCCTGCCACTAACACACTTCAAGTCCTATAGGTGCTTCTGGGAAGAAAATATAGCTCTGTGTGTGTAATGGGACTAACACACTTCAAGTCCTATAAGTGCTTCTGGGAACAAAAAATATAGGAGCTCTGCCTGCCTGCCACTAACACACTACAAGTCCTATAGGTGCTTCTGGGAAGAAAATATAGCTCTGTGTGTGTAATGGGACTAACACACTTCAAGTCCTATAGGTGCTTCTGGGAACAAAATATAGCTCTTTGTGTGTAATGGGACTAACACACTTCAAGTCCTATAGGTGCTTCTGGGAAGAAAATATAGCTCTGTGTGTGTGATGGGACTAACACACTTCAAGTCCTATAGGTGCTTCTGGGAACAAAATATAGCTCTGTGTGTGTAATGGGACTAACACACTTCAAGTCCTATAGGTGCTTCTGGGAAAAAAATATAGCTCTGTGTGTGTGATGGGACTAACACACTTCAAGTCCTATAGGTGCTTCTGGGAACAAAATATAGCTCTGTGTGTGTAATGGGACTAACACTTCAAGTCCTATAGGTGCTTCTGGGAAAGAAAATATAGCTCTGTGTGTGTGATGGGACTAACACACTTCAAGTCCTATAGGTGCTTCTGGGAAGAAAATATAGCTCTGTGTGTGTAATGGGACTAACACACTTCAAGTCCTATAGGTGCTTCTGGGAAGAAAATATAGCTCTGTGTGTGTAATGGGACTAACACACTTCAAGTCCTATAGGTGCTTCTGGGAGGAAAATATAGCTCTGTGTGTGTGATGGGACTAACACACTTCAAGTCCTATAGGTGCTTCTGGGAACAAAATATAGCTCTGTGTGTGTAATGGGACTAACACACTTCAAGTCCTATAGGTGCTTCTGGAAGAAAATATAGCTCTGTGTGTGTGATGGGACTAACACACTTCAAGTCCTATAGGTGCTTCTGGGAAGAAAATATAGCTCTGTGTGTGTAATGGGACTAACACACTTCAAGTCCTATAGGTGCTTCTGGGAAGAAAATATAGCTCTGTGTGTGTAATGGGACTAACACACTTCAAGTCCTATAGGTGCTTCTGGGAACAAAATATAGCTCTGTGTGTGTAATGGGACTAACACACTTCAAGTCCTATAGGTGCTTCTGGGAAGAAAAAATATAGCTCTGTGTGTGTGTAATGGGACTAACACACTTCAAGTCCTATAGGTGCTTCTGGGAACAAAATATAGCTCTGTGTGTGTAATGGGACTAACACACTTCAAGTCCTATAGGTGCTTCTGGGAAGAAAAATATAGCTCTGTGTGTGTAATGGGACTAACACACTTCAAGTCCTATAGGTGCTTCTGGGAAGAAAATATAGCTCTGTGTGTGTAATGGGACTAACACACTTCAAGTCCTATAGGTGCTTCTGGGAACAAAATATAGCTCTGTGTGTGTAATGGGACTAACACACTTCAAGTCCTATAGGTGCTTCTGGGAAGAAAATATAGCTCTGTGTGTGTAATGGGACTAACACACTTCAAGTCCTATAGGTGCTTCTGGGAAGAAAATATAGCTCTGTGTGTGTAATGGGACTAACACACTTCAAGTCCTATAGGTGCTTCTGGGAAGAAAATATAGCTCTGTGTGTGTAATGGGACTAACACACTTCAAGTCCTATAGGTGCTTCTGGGAAGAAAATATAGCTCTGTGTGTGTGATGGGACTAACACACTTCAAGTCCTATAGGTGCTTCTGGGAAAAAATATAGCTCTGTGTGTGTAATGGGACTAACACACTTCAAGTCCTATAGGTGCTTCTGGGAAAAAATATAGCTCTGTGTGTGTAATGGGACTAACACACTTCAAGTCCTATAGGTGCTTCTGGGGAGAAAATATAGCTCTGTGTGTGTAATGGGACTAACACACTTCAAGTCCTATAGGTGCTTCTGGGAACAAAATATAGCTCTGTGTGTGTGATGGGACTAACACACTTCAAGTCCTATAGGTGCTTCTGGGAAGAAAAAATATAGCTCTGTGTGTGTAATGGGACTAACACACTTCAAGTCCTATAGGTGCTTCTGGGAAGAAAATATAGCTCTGTGTGTGTAATGGGACTAACACACTTCAAGTCCTATAGGTGCTTCTGGGAAGAAAATATAGCTCTGTGTGTGTAATGGGACTAACACACTTCAAGTCCTATAGGTGCTTCTGGGAACAAAATATAGCTCTGTGTGTGTAATGGGACTAACACACTTCAAGTCCTATAGGTGCTTCTGGGAACAAAATATAGCTCTGTGTGTGTGATGGGACTAACACACTTCAAGTCCTATAGGTGCTTCTGGGAACAAAATATAGCTCTGTGTGTGTAATGGGACTAACACACTTCAAGTCCTATAGGTGCTTCTGGGAACAAAATATAGCTCTGTGTGTGTGATGGGACTAACACACTTCAAGTCCTATAGGTGCTTCTGGGAACAAAATATAGCTCTGTGTGTGTAATGGGACTAACACACTTCAAGTCCTATAGGTGCTTCTGGGAAGAAAATATAGCTCTGTGTGTGTAATGGGACTAACACACTTCAAGTCCTATAGGTGCTTCTGGGAAGAAAATATAGCTCTGTGTGTGTAATGGGACTAACACACTTCAAGTCCTATAGGTGCTTCTGGGAAGAAAATATAGCTCTGTGTGTGTAATGGGACTAACACACTTCAAGTCCTATAGGTGCTTCTGGAAGAAAATATAGCTCTGTGTGTGTAATGGGACTAACACACTTCAAGTCCTATAGGTGCTTCTGGGAACAAAATATAGCTCTTTGTGTGTAATGGGACTAACACACTTCAAGTCCTATAGGTGCTTCTGGGAACAAAAATATAGCTCTGTGTGTGTGATGGGACTAACACACTTCAAGTCCTATAGGTGCTTCTGTAACAAAATATAGGAGCTCTGCCTGCCTGCCACTAACACACTACAAGTCCTATAGGTGCTTCTGGTAACAAAATATAGGAGCTCTGCCTGCCTGCCACTAACACACTACAAGTCCTATAGGTGCTTCTGGTAACAAAATATAGGAGCTCTGCCTGCCTGTCACTAACACACTACAAGTCCTATAGGTGCTTCTGGTAACAAAATATAGGAGCTCTGCCTGCCTGCCACTAACACACTACAAGTCCTATAGGTGCTTCTGGTAACAAAATATAGGAGCTCTGCCTGCCTGCCACGAACACACTACAAGTCCTATAGGTGCTTCTGGTAACAAAATATAGGAGCTCTGCCTGCCTGCCACGAGCACACTACAAGCCCCTCTTTGTCAATCAATCTTTGTAACTGAATCTATCTAACTCAATCTCTGCAAGTGAATCTCTCTCTCTATCTATCTAAATGCAGCAGAGTGTCACAGGAACAGCCTGCTCAATCTGCGCCGGAACAGCATGTGACCGGCGCAGACGGCGTGGCGGCGTTTTATAGGGGGGGGCGTGTACTACAGCCCCTGAGCTGTAATTGGCTACAGGCGTCCTGCCTGTAGCCAATTATGGCTCTTCGAGTTTCCGGGGCTGTGATTGGCCAAGCATGCGGGGTCACAGTGCATGCTTGGCCAATCATCAGCCAGCAATGCACTGCGTCGGCCGCGCCGGCCGCAATGCATTGCGGGGCCGCTCGCATCACACGAACGTGATGCGAGCGGCCAAAATAGTTCTGGGCTCGCCGAGCGAGCGAACGCCCGGTGCTCGATGCGAACGTGGGTTCGCATCGAGCACCGGGCCCATCCTTAGTCCCTCCAATGAAAGAAGGAAAAACATTATTTTTTGTTTTGGGGTTAAATTGGTCTTTAATGCTGCCCAGAATATCTCTGCAAATAAGTGTAAAGTCCACATGAAGCAAGCATGAAACAAGATTTGTACAACCTCCTTATGTACAGCTCTCTCCATTATGTACACATGGCAGTAAATCTTTGAATGATGGGGATAAAGTCTTCTGCTTTCTTGTGGAAGTTAAAGGGTATGTAATTTGTTTTTGCTGTGTCTGTATTACTTGGGGAAATTTTACCTCACTTCCTGCCAGAGAGACAATACAGGAAGTCAGAGGAAAGCTCCCAAAGTGAGGGGACCGTTGTCCCCATTGGAAAATTTCCCCCTTTCCTGTCGTTCGGGGGGATTCCAACATGCTGGATTCCCACTCTCTTTCTAAAGGCCCGTACACATGATCGGACTTTGACAAGAAACATGCAAATGTTTTGGACAAATATCTAACTGTGTGTACGCTCCATCGGACCAACTTTTTCATTTTTCATCAACTTTCTGCCAACAAAAGTCCGATGGAGCAAAGTCCAACCGTGTGTACACAAAACCATCGGACTTTTGTACAAAGTACAAACACGCATGCTCAGAACCAATGCAAAAGATCAGACAACAATACAGAAGTTGACCAAAGGTGGCTCTGGAGTATTTGAACGTCCTCTTTTGAAGTGTCGTCAGTACGTTGAAACATCACTACGTTCATGTTTGTTGACAAACTTGGGGCCAACGCCCTTTGTACAAAAATACACGGGAAAGTTTGTACAAAGTCCGATCGTGTATGAGGCTTTACAATGGTTACTAGGACAAATACAGGGGTGACTCTCCTCAATAGGGAATCAAAAAGCATTAAATACCTGACAGGGGATCTAACCGTACACACTGTCCCAAACTAAAGAAAAGTTCTGCCTAGAGATATATTTTAAAATGGTTTCCCACCAAGTTTTGGATAGAGTAGATAGAGTAGGGAATGGTTAGATTTCCGGTCAGGTTTTCATTGCAGTCTGTACTAAGAAAAGGAAGAGAGAAATCTTCCAATGGGGACACCTGTGTCCAAGTTCTCACCATTCCTTTCTTTATCCCAAAATCAAGTATATACCTAAACAAATACATACATTTTAAATAAATAATAAAATATATAAAAAAAGGGGGGGGGGGGAGAAGTAGTTTAGCCATCACTGAATAGCACCCATAAGTTGAAAAAACTACCTTATTTGCTGAACACCTCAAGAAAAACAAAATCAGAAAAATAAATAAATGATACATACACACACACACACAAATTATATATATATATATATATATATATATATATATATATATATATATATACATACACATACACACACACACACACACACACACACAATACTATATAGAACACCCACCTTTCATTGATCTCTGTAGAGGGTTCAGGTGGTTCCAGTCCACAAATATCTCAGATGAGATCTGATGCCACAACTTCTTTCTCTCATGCGGGTCAATGTGCGTCCAATTAGTGTGCATTCCCCTCCCCTCCTATTTGTCTGATTTTGGTGTGATTTGCAGCTCAAACACAAACAGTAGACGCACTACTTTTGAAAAACAAGCCAAACCAAAAATGGTATGGGGTTGCCATTAACAATGTACTGGCATCCGCAGCAGGTCGCAAAGGCATTGCGTTTTGAACGCGGTGAAGGAAAAGCGCACAGAACATGCCTTTCCCGCACCGTGTTCTGGTATGAACCAACCCTAAAGCATGGATACTGGAGGCCTGAATTAGACCTTTAATCTCTTGGGGACTTCCACAGCAAGCTCCCCCTTTGTAAAGCCCTAAAGAGAGCCCCCACTCTACCTGTTTAAATGTCTGAAATTGAAAATTAAAAATCCACAGCAAGCAGATTATTCGTCACAGTGGCAAAAGAAAGGGACAATGCTGAAATTCAAGTGCACTTGTTGATGGGAGTCCCGAAAATAGTTTTGAAAAGCGTATCCTTTTAAGAGAAAGTAACCAGCAGGAGAACCGGACAGACATATTACACAATATGCACGATACAAGATACTGATATTTCAGAGTGCCCACCTAAAATTTCCTTTTTTTTTAGAATGCTAGATTTGTCTGGTATAAATATAAAAATCATAAGATTAACATATTATTTATTTTTTTAAAGGCCTTTTTTCCCTCGTTTTTATTTAGCTGCTAGTGACCTGTACACGTGTATTGTGTGATGCCAGTATAGTACATGAATCAATTGTCGTAGGATATGACACTGATGAAGGCATGGTTGAAACTGGGTGCTTTTTTTATACCTTAAGGCAGGGAATGCATTAAAAACGCTCTGACTTTAGCACTGCAAATCAAATACATTTTTATTGCTTAATACAAACCCATTCTCATGTTTAGAAACCATAAAATTAATACACATGTGGTCAAGGTACTGTCCTAGTCCACGAACAGTAAATGGAGCAAAGCACACGGTGCAAAGTGCAGTAAAACAAAGCTTGGAGTTAGCGCTTTTCTCCTTGTGCGGAATCAAAGGTTTCTGAATATGTCCACAGATGTTCCACAAAAACAAGAGCACAGTTAATAATAGATGAGGAAACATTATTTTAAATAATTCCATCTGCAACTTTAAGGTTGGGTTCACATATATGCGGGTCCAGTTTTTGGTGCCGCAACCGGCGCGGTTTCCATTCAGCGGTTTAGGTGCAATTCAGGTGCAAATTTGATACTGAAATGGAAGCTGAACGGAAAAACGCATAGGACCCCTTTAAAATATGCACCGCAACCCGCCAGCATACAGGTGAACCGGCTCCATTGGAAGACAGTCTGGTTTGCATATAAGTGAACCAAGCCTAACAACCAAAACAGCACATAAACAAATATATTCAATATTCAAAATGGACTACAATAACACCAATGCATGTGCGGGAAAGGGGGGTTGGCTGATCAGTTGCAGTAGAACTACAAGTAACAGCATGGTTTGAATTTAGACTTACCATTACCTCCTCGCCAAAGTAACATGTGAAATATGGTACTTCATGAGCAAGTACAGCCTTTTTAAAGCAGAGTTCCACACAAAAGTAACTTGCGCTTGTTTGTCTCCTTCCCCCCCTTCGGTGCCACATTTGGCACCTTTCAGGAGGGGGTAGGGGGGATCCATGCATGCCTCCGCATTTGTCCAACTGAATATGAATCGGATGACCCTTCAGTAGGACAGTCCAGCTGCAGAGATAGCCAAATTTCCTTAAGTTCTAGGGTATTTGATCGGGACAAGACTTCGAGGATGATCAAGTCCCCTGCACCAACAGGGTGCCTAGGACTCCTTTTGAGCCCAAAAGACTGGCATTCGACATGAGGACAGAAGAAAAAGGACTTGCCCAACTCCAGAGCATGATTCAAGAGGCACCAAGCCAGGGACAACCTTGTCCTCAGTGGCACACACACTGGTGTGACCCATGATAAATGCTTAAAGTGGATGTAAACCCCAAACTTTTTTTTTTTTTTGATGTCATAATGTAGAGAATAAGATTTCCTTTCATTTGAGCCCAGTCTTGCCACACAGATTTACTCGAGGCCTGAGCAATCCTCTTTTATTGTTCAGTTAGAGAAATCTTGACAAAGTCTTGAAAACTTTGTCAAAAACGCCCCCTTTCTGTTAGTGACAGGTGATTTACATATCATGCACTAGCCTGAGACAGGTAATCATCAGATCACTGCATGTTCTACTCTGCCCAGCTCTGACTACATACATGTCCCCTAATTCACTTGTCTGTCTATAGTCTGCTGACTGTTCACTGCATCCCATGATGAGAAACATCCAGTCAAAACACAGTAAAGCTGGGAGAGCTGGAGGGGCGGGGGGTGTGAATTGTGAACTTTTTACACAGGATGTGCCCGTCTCAGACTAGTGCATGATATGTAAATCACCTGTCACTCACAGCAAGGGGGCGTTTTTAAAAAGTTTTCAAGACTTTGTCAAGATTTCTCTAACTGAACAATAAAAGAGGATTGTTCAGGCCTCAAGTAAATCTGTGTGGCAAGTCTGGGCTCAAATGAAAGGAAATATTATTCTCTACATTATGACATCATGGTTTACATCCACTTTAAGGGTCCCTGCTCAGGCTGTCAAGGTCTGATGAGTTGGATGCCACTGACTAGTGAGGGTGCAGGCAGAGAAGAGGTCTGTCCAGACCCAAAGCACACTGCAGAAATAGGAAGCTCCGCTCGATTCATCCAGGCCATGTCCCCAACATGTTTTCCCCTCCACGGGGCTCAATCATGGAGAACAAACTGGTATGTTTAGAGACTGAAATGACTTGTCCTACATGGAACGAAATCTGTGGTACAGAGGTATGGATCAAAACTGAGCAAATAGAACTGCTTCAAAAGAGGCTACAATCAAGTAAAGGACTCCTGGACTGGGAGTTTGAATCCGAGACCAGAGAGTCTGAAGTTTCTGGTATAAGGAAGACTTTAGCTTGAGCTGTGTCCAAGAGTAGATCCAGATACTTCAAACAATGATTCCAACAACAATCCAAAGCACTGTAAATTTGGGAAGTTAAAGACGCATTGTCCGACAAACAACACTTAAACTGTATGTTACAGTGGGAATGCCAGAGAATGCAGCAGGGCTAAAACTAGAGCAAGCACCTTGGTGAATATCCATGGTGCAGACAAAGACTCACAGCAAGGAGTAGGCATTGCTGATGCCCTGGATAGATCGGGACATGAAACTTCTGTCCAAAGAAGCTGGAAAGTATCTAATAGTTAAGAGAATCAATGAAAAATTTGGTGTATTCCATGCAGAATTTCTTTTTTTTTTGTTTCAAAGTGTTAGCAAGAATTTCTGAGCCTGAATGAAGACATTCCAAGCTTTGAGATCCAGGATGGTATGGATGCCCCCTTTGGGTTTGGGAACCGTTAACAGGTTGGAGTAAAACTCCTGAAATGGTTCTGCCAAAGGAACAGGAGCAATGACACCTTTATCCATAAGACCCAAGAAGGTGCAATGGAGATCTGCGAATCTGTGAGGATACAGAAAGGTTGAAGGTGAAAAACTGAGGAAAGTGCGGGGAGCGAAACTCTAGTATGTAGTTGTCATAACTAAAAGGGTTTGTAAACCCTCAATTCTTTTTAATGTAAAAATAACAAACACATCTATACTTGCCTTCTCTGTGCAATGGTTTTGCACAGAGCAGACCCAATCCTCTTCTTCTGGGGTCCCCTGCCGACGCTCCAAGCCCCCTCCTTTTCATTGGGTGCCCCCACGGAAAGCCGCTTTCACAGTTTTTGACTGACAGCAGCGGTAGCCAATGGCTCCTGCTGCTATTAATCTGTCCAATGAGAGAAGAGACCGCGGCTGGAGCTGCTGCACTTGTGTACATCACTGGATCAGAACGAGCTCAGCTAAGAAAAAAAAAGGGGGGGGGGAGACCTGCAGCACTGAAGGTTTTTCACCCTAATGCATAGAGGTGAAAAACCTTGAGACTTTACAACCACTTGAAGTTTAGTATTACAGCCATCTGTTCAATAAGAAAGATCAACTGAACTGCAGCAGTGATAAGATTTCTTTTAAGAGGAGATTTTAACCAATCAGACATGGTTGGTAGAGGTGCACCGAAATTTCGGCTGCCAAAAATTAATCGGCCGAATGAAAAAACAGCCGATACCGAAAGGAGGCGTGGTCCGTCCCAGGTGTCGACCATTGCTTGCGGGTGTGTCATCCTGGCTCACCCAGTCCTCCACTCCCTCCTCCTCTCCCTTCCCCATGATCTCCATGTGTCACGGAGCTGAAATGCCTGGCCGTAGTAACAATGTACTGTCTCCTGTGATAGAAGGCACACCGATCCAATGGTGGGACATTGAATGAGCGTGACGAGATTACAGGAGGCGGGACATTGTTACTGTGGCCCAGGCAATTTAAATCCAACTCTGTGACACACGGAGATCGCCGCTGATGTGGGCACAGGCAGGCTGCATATGATGGGCACTGGTTAAGCTTCTGGGCACTGGCAAGTTGTATGTGACGGGGGGCATTGGCGAGGCTGCGCGTGATGGGGGGCACTGGTGAGGCTGCATTGATCTCTTGTATCGTGTCTGCTAGAGGTGCACCGAATGGAAATTTTGCTAATACTATTAGCAATGTGTTTAAGTTTAAGTAAGAGAGTGCAGACATGATACAAGAAATGGTTAGAGAGTGCATTTTTCTTGACCTTTCTTGCACTAAAAAGGTGCCAATAATGGCCAACAATAAATTCGTACTAAATTCAATCTGATAATATTAATTAAAAAGTTGAATACAATACAATTATATATAAAAATATAAATATTTTTTAAAAACTGTCATTTTCGTTATTGGTTTCGGTTTTCGGCCTAGTGCATCCTTCATTTTCGGCACCAATATTTAAATTCGGTGCACCCCTAATGGCCAAAGTAAAGTCACAGTCAGGATTTGATGAAGGGCGAGACTCAACCAGAAGGAAGGAACAGGGCTGCGTCCACCCCCTATAGGAACAGACCACTTTTGTAGAAAATCTTCACCAAACCGACACAATGCTAATATGTGCCTGGAGGGAGCAAATATCTTATCAAGATGCTTTTAATCTAAATAAAGGAATAGTTTAAAAAAAATGCGATGCAAAGAGAAAGTCTTTGGAGCTGGAGACAGACACAGAACTGTGATGAGGTATAGTGAGGAGTCATTGTGCTGGACAACAATGAAGAATGCCTGATGACCCCAATCTTGTTAAAACTATTCAGAAAAACAGGTATAGTATCCAGGGCCAGATTAAGAACATCATGGGCCTGGTGCTGAGGATTTTGGTGGGGCCTTTTATAAACAATAAATTAATAAATAAAAATGCAAACAATTTTTTGTTTTAACAAATTAAATTAAAAAGAGAGGGAGAGAGAGAGAGAGAGAGAGAGAGAGAGAGAGAGAGAAAGGGGATGAAAGAGGTGTGAGGGGTAAGGGAAAGAGGATGAGAAAGGGGGGATGAGAGAAAGAGGATGCACATGAGCATGTGTGGGAATGACATCAACACAGCCCGGCCAAGGCAAGTGACCGAAGGCACAGAACCCGGAAGGAAGACGATGGAAGCGCCCGGGTCGGATTGATCACAGCACAGCACTGGAGGGCTCAGTCTGACAATTTAAGTGTACCCTAATGTGCTAATATGCTGTGCATACGTGTACATTATGGCATAACCTACCTAAGGGCCTCTAAAAAATAGTAATGTTAGAAAAGTTTACTACCGCTTTAATATCATTGGAATCCAGGAGCCTCTCATGGGGCCCTCTACTGACCCGCATAGTTGCCAACATTTCAAAAATATTTTCAGGGACACTTTTTTACAAGTGCTATATTTAGAGTAGCTGACATCACCCATGTTCCTCTATACATCACAATAGTAATTACAAAATTAAATAAGTACTAATAATGGGGCAATTTTAAAGAACTGTTTTTGTGGGTAAGAGGCATAGGGGAGGAGAATGGATGGTATAAAAGTGGGAAGTATGTGCAGGTGAGGGAGAGGAATGTGGAGGGTCTAACAGTGGGCACTATGTACATGAGAGGAGTGTGGAGGGTATGGCAGAAGGCACTATGTACAGGAGAGGAGTGTGAAGAGTATGACAGTGGGCAGTATGCACAGCAGAGGAGTGTGGAGGGTATGACAGTGAGCAGTATGTACAGGAGAGGAGTGTGGAGGGTACGACAGTGGGCACTATGTACAGGAGAGAAGTGTATGACAGCGGGCACTATGTACAGGAGAGGAGTGTGTAGGATATGACAGCGGGCGCTATGTACAGGAGAGAAGTGTGGAGAGTATGACAGTGGGCACTATGTATAGGAGAGGAGGATGAAGGAATCTGGGAAGGAAAAATGTAAAGGTTTGTGGAAGGCTGTTTAGGGACTGTGTAGTGGTTAAGTGGGCCATACATGGATTGAAATTGCACCAATTAAGCAGAGACCAGCCATAGTCGATCTATGTATGGGCTACCTGGTTTTACACAAGTCAACCTATTAACCGACTTGAGTACAACCAGCCTGTCAGGTTTTCCCCAAAACAATCAGTGCTGCAGCTATAGTTAGCAACACTGATCATCGTATTCACTGGCAGAACACAATAACACTGCAGGAGTGATTCCCCCATTCACAGGTCAGCAGGTGAGAGGGTGTGTGGGGACAGGCTGGGGAGAGATACTAGTCAGTGGCTGGGTAGGCACTGGTTAGTATCAGATCCAGATACACACAGGTTACATATGCCACGATCGTTAGAGTGAGAACAATAATTCTAGCCTTAGACCTCCTCTGTAACTCTAAAAATGTAACCTGTAAAAAAATTAAAGCATCGCTTGGTACACAAAAAATATCGTGCTAACTTTAGTGTTTTTTTTTTTATGAATGAAACAGTTTCTTTCCAAAAAAAACGTTTGAAAAATTGCTGCACAAATATGTAACATAAAAAGTGGCAAAGACCACCATTTTATTCCATAGGGTGTCTGCTAAAACAACATATATAATGCTTGAGGCTTCTGAGTAATTTTCTATCAAAAAAATTATGATTTTTACATGTAGGAGAGAAGTGTCAGAACTGGCCTGGGTGGCAAGGGGTTAATTATCATAAGTAATATACAAATAATTATTATAAGCACTGTGAGTTCATCCTCTCAGTCTTCGGCAGAGTGTTCCAGCTTGTATTTATACTGGGCTCTCTGTATGTAGCTTCTGATCGACTGCGCAAGCAACCCCATATCTCCAGAACCATAGATGATAGCAGCCCCATATTTTAACCAGTGCTGGAGTAGGTCTTTAGCTACCCACTCCAGCACTGTGGGGTCTCTGTGACTCCTGATCGTTGAGCTACAACCCTCGAAGTCGATTTTTTTTTTTTTTTTTTAATTTTTTTTTTTTTTTTTTTTGGGACAAATGGGCCTATCTTGAGAAAGGGGCCTGGAGCTGCAGCTCCAATAGCCCCTATGTTAATCCGGCCCTGCACATACAGAAGAACAGACCTAGCTCTCTGGCACTGTGCATGTGAAATAATAACAAGGACAGCGCAGAAATATTCTGTTATAAGGATTTAGATATACTGTACCCCCAGCAGCTGCAGTTAAAATATTAGATGATAGGAATATTTGCATAATAGTCCCTTCTGGAATGGACTTTATCAGCACGGATAGAACATGTGGCTGAGATTTTCTCTCTCTATCCGCTTCCACCTTTCAGGGTTTTAAAGCCAACTACAGGAAGTGCCTACATAAGGCCCCTTTCACACTGAAGTGTTTTTCAGGAGCTACAGCACTAAAAATAGCGCCTGTGTAGCTCCTGAAAAAAGCGGGTCCTTTAACTCCAGTGTGAAAGCCGGAGGGCTTTCACACTGGAGCGGTGCGCTAGCAGGACGGTAAAAAAAAGTCCTGCTAGCAGCATATTTGGAGCGGTGAAGGAGCGTGTATTCACCGCTCCTATACCGCTCCTACCCATTGAAATCAATGGGACACCGCGGGGATACCACGGTAATACCGCCTGCAAAGCGCCGCTGCAGTGGCACTTTGCGGGGGTTTTTAACCCTTTTTTGGCCACTAGCGGGGGTTAAAACCACCCCGCTAGCGGCCGAATACCGCGGCTAAAACTACGGTAAAGCAGCGCTAAATATAGCTAAAGGGGGGGACTAACTACAGGAAGTTACAGATCGTGGTTCCTAGCTAATAGGCACACACGATCTGTCACTCCTGTCAGAACAGAACAGGGAAGTGTGTGTTTACACATACTCGTCCCTGTTCTGTGTCTCCTGGTCATGATCGCTTGTGGCCGGCGGTCATTGCGACCGTCGGCCATGAGCATCTGTACCACCGCTGTGCAGCGGGCGCCTGCTAGCCGGACCGCGCAAGATCACGTACAGTAACGTGATTTTTGCGCAGGGGAGCCAGCCTGCCGGCTGGTCCGGAAGCTGTTGAAAAAAAAAATGAAAAATTTTAAACTGTCCATTTCAGTTACAGTTTTTAGCCAAGTGCATCCTGAATAGACATGTGCACAACAAAAAAAATGAGTTTTTTTTTGTTTCATTTTTTTTCGTTTCCGTTGATTCGTAACGATTCGTACATTCGTAAGTCGTCGGTGTCCGTATTCGTAACGATTCGTACATTCGTAAGTGTCATTTTTTCGTTGATTCGTTTTTTCGTTAGTTTAATTTTCGTTTATTCGAAATTCGGACGCATTCGTATTTATTCGTACATTCGTAACATTCGTAGATTCGTAATCGGAGCATAATTCATAATTTTATGTAATGTGTGCTATTATTACATTTTAATAATTTACGAATCGAAAAAAAAAAGTTACGAATCGAAAAAAAAAAGTTACGAATCGAAAAAAAAAAAGTTACGAATGTACGAATTTTTTCGTTCAATCTATTTGAAGCACGTTAAGCAGCACCATTGTGAGGGACACGGAAAATTACCAATTCAACAAAAAAAAAAAGTTATGAATCGAAAAAAAAGTTACGAATCGAAAAAAAAAAGTTACGAATGTAAGAATTTTTTCGTTCAATCTATTCGAAGCACGTTAAGCAGCACCATTATAAGGGACACGGACAATTACCAATTCAACAAAAAAAAAAGTTACGAATGTACGAATTTTCGTTTTTTCGGATTTTCTTCATTCGTACATTCGTTGTTTCTAATTTGGTTTTTCGGATTTTTGTTGTTTTTCGGATTCATACGATTCGAACGATTCGTTAATCGGATTTGTTCGATTCGAACGATTCGTTCATTCGTATGAAAACGAACGAAAAAAAAAAAAAAAAAAAAAAAAAAACGAATTGCACATGTCTAATCCTGAATTTTTGGTTTTGGCACTGCAGTTTTGGTGCTCCACTAGTTATTAGCAAGAGTTCTTTGAGATTGGAAAGTTATTTTAAGGATTTCTTTGTGCTAAAAAGGATGCAAAAAGCTTCCTTAAGGCATCCATACAATCAAAAAGGGTTGGTTTTTGTTTTTATTTTTTATTTTATAAAATGTGTTTGTATTTTACCCCCTTATTAAATCTTAGATTTCCCTCATTTGCCCTGATTAATTCCTTCTTCTCCTTCTCCCCTCAGCTATTATTTTATTAGAGATTTTTTTTTCTGAAATACGACATAGGTCACACAAACAGGGCCGCTAATAGAAATCATGGGGCCCCGTACAGCCTAACTGACGGCGCCCCCTTCAGCTCCACCCCTGGTCCCGCCCCTGGTCCCTCCTTCAGCCCCACCCCTGGCCCCTCCCCAGACCGCACCTTGAAACAAAGTGCAGGTTTGTCTACAAGTCATATTTATTTTTCTCACAGCAACACAGGAAGGCCCCTTGCCCTCTGGAAGATTTACCCCCCTTCATGACCAGGCCATATTTTACAATACAGCACTGCGTTATTTTAACTGACAATTGCTTGGTCGTGCGACTCTGTACTAAAATGTATGTTTTCCCCCAAAAATAGAGCTTTCTTTTGGTGGTATTTGGTCACCTCTGCGTTTTTTACTGTTTGCATTTCTAAACAAAAAAAAAAACAATTTTGAAAAGATATATATATATTTTACTTTCTGCAATAAAACTTATCCAATAAAAAATAAATCTAATTTCTTCAATAGTTTAGGCCAATATGTATTCTGCAACATATTTTTTATTAAAAAAATAATCCCAAAAAGCGTTTATTGATTGGTTGGCGCAAAAGTTATAGCGTCTACAAACTATTTGATATATTTATGTATTTTTTATTTATTTTTTACTAGTAATGGTGGTGATCAGCGACTTGACAGTGGGACATGCCAATTCCATAATGTACTGCAGAGACAGTGCTACCCATGCCATGCCGCCAATGCCATGATTGAATGAATGATTTGTATAGCGCTACAAATGCGAACTGAATCGCCTCAAGGCGCTTGACTGCTCTTGTTGTCATGCAATATTTAGAAGAGGTGGGTCTTGAGTTTTTTCCTGAAGGCCTAATGGTTTTCTTCCAAGCGGATGTTGTTTGGTAGAGCATTCCATAGCCGAGGTCCCTGTACTGCGAATCTTCGTTCTCCCTTCGATTTGTAGCGGGCTTTGGGGATGAGAAGGAGGTTTTGGTTTGTATGCTGCAGACAGTGCCACCCATGCCGTCAATGCCATATTGTGCTGCAGACAGTGCCACCCATGCCGCCAATGCCATATTGTGCTGCAGACACTGCCACCCATGCCGCACATGGGTGGCACTGTCTCTGCAGGCAGCACATGCGTTATGGCATTAGCGTCATGGGTGGCACTGTCTGCAGCACATTACGGCATTGGCGGCATGGGTGGCACTGTCTGCAGCACATTTACGGCATCGGCAGCATGGGTGGCACTGTCTGCAGCACATTACGGCATTGGTGGCACTGTCTCTGCAGACAGTGCCATCCATGCTGCCAATGCCATAATGTATAGATGCTGCAGCAATAGTAGTAGATCTTGAAGCCCCCCCCCAACCAAGCCCACACCTGTGTAATTGTTAGCTGGGCCCCAGGAGTAACTTCCTCCATGATCCTGCTGCTGCCTGGACTTGAGGGTCCACAAACTAGTTAGATGGGATGCCTCTGCCGATGCCGATGTCCTCTGCCTATTGCCGCCGCTGCTCGCCTGTCGCCTCACTGCCAGTGCTACTGCTAAATCTCACGCGGAGAGAGAGTAATCACTCTGCGGCACCACCAGGGGGATGCCATGCATTGACACTACAGAGGACGTGCTGGCCGGGATGAGGAGCGGGCGCCGAAAAGGTATTCATCCGCGCCCAAAATACAAGAAATAGTCCCTCCCCTGCAGCCACCTAACCTAAAAAAAAAAAACATAGAATGTACAGGGAGGCTGGGTGTGGGAGGATGGTGTGGTATAGTGCTGAACGTAAGGGACTCTGATCACTCGCTGGAGGATTTTTTTAATTTATTTTTTTACATTAAATTGCTTATCTGTTCAGGTTGCCCGGGCCCCCCTGCTGGTCGGGCCCAGTACAACAGGGCCAGTTGTACTGGCCTATCAGCGGCCCTGCACACAAAAGTGTTGCATTGTGTTCAATGAGTAGATATACTTCTAGATGATCTATGAATATGTGGTAAAGCACAAACACTGAGCAGCACTGCAAAGCAGGAAGCTGAAAAAGAGTACATAATGAGCAAATCTGGCATTTATGTGTATAATCAAAAACTACACAGAGACATTACAAGCTTATAAACAGGGACTTCAGCTCATTTACATCTAGGTGATGATTTGTACATGCATATAAAAAAAAAAACATTTTAGACTCAATTACACCAGTCTGGTCCATTGTGGTGTATTTTAACCCATGCATGATATGTCCCATGTCGCCGATGTTGGGCCCAATGCTGTAAACGTTGCAGTGTGCATTGTGCATTGTGCGTTGTAGAAATTCATTGGGTTTGTATTTAAAATGGTATCACAGGACAGTGTTGTGGATTGGCCTAGTATCTCAGATAACCCAACAAAAAAGCTCCTAGCCCATAACCAGTGTTGGTCATCTTACTTTAAAAAAGTAATTAGTTAAGTTACAAATTACTTCTCCCAAAAAGTAATTGCGTTAGTAACTCAGTTACTACATTGGAAAAGTAATTAGTTACGCAGCAAAGTAACTGACTTTTTTTTTTTTAATATTCTATACGTGTAACTAAGGGGCGGGTCTAGTATTAGTGTAACCAAGGGGCGCATTTATTATTATTGTTATATATCGTGTAACCAAGGGGCTGCTCTATTATTACTATAACCAAGGGGCAGATCTGTTATAGCATGTAAGCAAGGGGCGGGTCTATTATTATTATATTGTGTAAGGGGCGGATGGCTACAGAAGAAGGCGAATGTTAAATTAATGGGCAGAGCTCGATATATAACAATAATAATAAATGCGCCCCTTGGTTACAGTAATACTAGACCCGCCCCTTACTTACACGATAGACGCCCCTTGCAGAGTAGCACGAGCATCAGGAGCGTGCGGCATCGCCTCGTACAATTACATGTTAACTGCACCTGCGCGGTGTAGAGTTCACTCAGAGCTATTTAGGTTTGGGAATTTTCGGAAGCTCCGTAGTCCTTCGTACTGCGCAAGCCCTGCGCCTGCGCAGTACAGGGGGTCCTTATCCGGCAGGACACCGGAATTACACTACTGCCATCTAGTGACGGTAGATGTAATTGGGGTAACTAAGCCAAAGTAATGGGAACTGAGTTACCATGAGGGGAAAAGTAATCAGTTAGATTACTCGTTACCCTCTAAAGTAACTGCGTTAGGTAACTCAGTTTATTTTAACTCAGTTACTTACATCACTGCCCATAACCTAGTGTAGCGGGGTCGTACCCCTTTTAGGGGAAAAGACTACATTCTCCATAATTCCCCAGGCTCCCGGGAGGATTGTTTCCGCCCGAGAGGCTGCTGGGGGAGGTGATAAAAGGGAAGAGGAGAGACCGCCTCTTCCTCTTCTGACTGGGTTTCCTCTTCTGACTGGGCTTCCTCTTCTGACTGTGCTGGTGACGCGGAGACTTGTTCCTGAGGAGACACCTGTGCGGACCGAGACTGCTGAAGGCCTGAAGCCTGGGCCTTGCAGCAGGTGGAGAGAGACTCTCACCCCTCAGAGTCAGCAGCAGCGAAGCGGAGACTTTTCCCTACAGTCGGTCGGTCGGAGAGAGGACCGGAACGCAGGGGCTGTGACGGAGGAGGCCGGACGCCGCCATTGGAGGTCCCGGAGCTGAGGACGGTACCCCAGGAGTGGTGAGCGAGCTGAAAGGCTCATCCTACATTGCTACATACACTTTTATGCCTATTGAACTGCCAAGGCACAATTTACCTCAGAGCAGCAAATGTTTCTTTCTGTGGATTACAAAAACACCATTTAAAGCTACAGGTGCACCACCTCTACAGTTCTCTTGCCGGTGAAGAATACTGTACTTATTCAAGGACTGAGCTCTATTGCTAGGGATCAGGCCTGGTCCGTTAGGTAGGCGCAGATAGATTTTTTGCACCTCAGGGGTGCATAGCAGACGGTCGCTACATTTGGCGCTCCGTTCCCCATTGCTAGTTTGATACATATGTGTGTACATGTTAAAGTGCATATTGCAGGGACCTGCTAATGTGTTGTAAGTCAAATGTTAAATGCAAGTTGTTATTCCTTTTCTTACTGCCAAAGTAAAGCCAGTTATTCTTATCTCAGCAGTCTGCTTGTGAGTTTGAGTCCATTACACTTAGAGTATAAGTGATATTTATATGTGCATAGATACATACCCCTTGATTAACGGTGCCAGAGCGGGTAGAGCAAATTGCCGGGGGTTGGTGGAGCTGTACTCAGGGACCCAAAACAAACCAGCGGCCCTCTTAACTGGGGGTATCGCTACACTAGTCTAAAATAGACCCCACACCACCATCACCTTGGTGCTCTAAGCAGCCATTTTCTGCAACGTTTACAGCATTGGGCCCAATATTATTACCAGCATTGGCTACACCTTAACTAAAATGGCCCATGCTCTGGGGAGATACACACTGGAAAAGGCTGTTGCCAGCAGGAAGCTACTCGTAAGTACCTAGGTAATGGTGGAGGGAGTGGTCTTGCTTAAATTAGGTGGCAAGGGAGTCTTGGCTGTTTTTTTCATTTCTGTACCTTTATGGATGTTTTGAAGATCCAATATTATTTTCCATAGTAAAAACATTTTAGAAATCAATTTTTATTTAAAAAAATAAAAAAAAAAGGTCAAAAACTATTTGTCTAGAAGTCCTTGGTCACAAGACTGGCTGCACAGAACTGCTAACTTGTTTGGCAGGTGAAACAGTGAACATAGATGCAGTTCAGGTTTGTGGCAGTGCTGTTGTTTGTACTGTTTGATCAAAAGTTTCTTGACATCTTTTTTGGAAACAGATGCGCAAAAGGCCTTTGATTGGGTTCATTGGCCCTTCCTGTTCTCAGTCCTAAGATATGTGGGATTAGGACACACAATGATTAAAGAGGGAGTCTGGCGAAATTTTTTTTTTTAAAAGTCAGCAGCTACAAATACTGCAGCTGCTGACTTTTAAAATAATGACACTCACCGTATTATGTGGTTTTAGACAGTTATTCAAAAGAATAATTTTGGGAGGCATATAATCACAACATCCAATATGCGCTAGGAACCAATGAGTCTACATCCCAAATCCCCTATCCCCAATGGAGTAACAGCATGGTAGAAATAGTAAGCAGTAAATTACAGAATTATAGGATGGAAAGGAGAATGGGGAGCAGAAATAAAAATGAAGAAGAAGAAAAGAAAAAAAGAAAAAGGGATAGTAAAAGAAGGGAGAAAAGAAAGTGAAAAGGAAAAAAGAGGGCACAAGATGTGAAATAAAGCCAAAAAGAAAAAAAGGGAAGAAAATAAAAAAGAGAGAAAAGAAAGGGGAAAGGGAGGGAAAAGAGGGGGGGGGAGGGAGAGAGAAAGGTGTGTCCATGAGGTGAAGGATATGGGGAGGGGAAAATGGGGAGGGGGGATAGGAAGGAAGGAAAGAATGTGGGAGAGGGAAGGGAAGGTAAAGGAGAAGGAGGAGGTGATAGGGAATACATGGCGCGCACATGTATATAGGGGAGACATATGATCTAGGTCAAGAAAGAGTGAGAAGGAGGGAATGTGAAGGAGAGGGAAATGGAGGGAGGGAGGGAAAAGAAGAAAAGAGGGAAAGAGGGGGGGGGGGGGGGAAAGGGAAAGAGGGAGGGGGAGGGTGGGAGAGGAAAAGGAAATGGAAAGGGGGAAAAAGGGGGTTTGACTAGTTGGGAAAGAGACCTAGACCGTAAATTCAGTGCAAACCAACAACACCACATTCTTAAAATGTTTTAAATTCTGTCCAGGTGGTATCGTACACCATCACAATTACACAAATTCTTTCCCTCAACGTCAGACCATTGCTGGCGATGCCAGGAAGACAGAGGAACAATTTTGCACATCTTTCGGACACGTCCCAAACTTAAACAATTTTGGACAGATGGTCCGTGCTATCATTCACTGTCCAGAGAGACGAAACACCATCCCATTTTTGGACCTACTGCATTACTCTGCTCACATTTTCTCGCCCACGCATGTCTCTTCTCTCAGAACTCACCGCTATTTCCCTTATTAGGAAACTCAAAGTTTATGCCAGGAGTCTGGGATGTCATTTTTTTAAATTTGTTAAACTCAGGCCACTTCCAAGCCTCTCACTTCCTGAAAGATGGGAACTGCCCATCAATGTAAGCCCTCATGGACCCCTCAGGTACATTTTGGTTGGACTTTTGGAGATCCTTCCAACTTCGCCACTTCTTAAAGTCCATACTACCACCAGGGATATTTAATCAACCCCTCACAACTCTTGAAGAATATTGTTCAGATACCGAAGCTCTACCGCACGTACTCTCTTTAACATATAACCTTTTCATTACTCCCCCAGAAAACCATCAGCTTCCCGGTTTGACTAGTTGGGAAAGAGACCTAGACCATAAATTCAGTGCAAACCAATGACACTACATTCTTAGGTCTACATACAAATCTTTCATCTGCACAAGAATACAAGAGACTAATTTTAAAATTCTTTCCAGGTGGTATTGTACACCATCACAATTACACAAATTCTTTACCATAACATCGGACCATTGTGTCAGGAGAACAGACTTCCCAGACGATCTGGCCGCGTTCCTGCGTGCATGTGCGGCGGATCGGCGCTCCGGCGCATGCCCTTGGCGCCTATAAAAGCTGCTCTGGCACACAGGCGCCTTGCTGGTTTGTCTCTTCAGCTCCAGTGCCTGTGATCCTGTTTCCTGCATCTGCCTAACCTGTTGTGACCCGGATTGCCCCTGACTCTGCTGCATATCTCGTGGACCTTGACCCCCTGGCTTGTTATACGGACTCCGCTTCTTCTGTGTTTGACCCACTGCCTGGGACCCGGACCTGCCTCCTGTCTCCTTGCCTGACCCACTGCTGCGACCTGGACTTGCCTTGTGTCTTCCAAGATACCTCTTCTATGCCTGTGCTGACACCCAGTGACTGTCTGTGCTTGACCCCCATCTGGGCTCTGAGTACCTGTCTGCTGCACCAGTCTACCTGCCCTGTAACCTGGACTTGCCTTGTGTCTCTCAAAGACACCCCTGCTCAGCCTGTACGGACATACAGCTACTGCCTGTGTTTGACCCCCAGCCTGGTTCTTGTGCACCTGTCTACAGCACCTGTTGCCCCGGCTGCCTACCCGGGCCCAGTCTTCACTCCCACCGGATCTTCACGCAAGTTCCACCTACTAACGGGGGTGACCTGTGCCTCTTGGTGCCATTTTCTCCCTGTACCACCTCCAGGGGGCAAACTGCGCTGGGTCGCAAGGGTGAACCGCTCTCGGCATCTCGGCCTCGGTAAGTACATTCCTGATACGTTGGTGTTGATGCCAGGAAGACAGAGGAACACTTTTGCACATCTTTTGGACATGTCCCACACAGAGGTCCGTCGAATCATACACAAATTCCCAGTGACCCCCCAGCCTTCTTTCTTCATGCCTCTGCCATTCCGGAGAAAATGTATAAGAAGTCGGTTATCCGCCACCTTCTTGGCGCTGCCAAGGCGTGTATCCCTTTTAACTGGAAATCTCCACACCCACCAGCCATTAATCTCTGGCTTAGAAAAGGGAAGGAAATAAACAAAATGGAAGACCTTGTCCTCTCATTAAAACACCAACATGACCGATATTCCAAAACTTGGACCTTGTGGAATTTGTTCATCTTCTCTTCTGACGAGGGGCAAGTGCTCTTTGCAAACGATAGTGCCGACTGAATTAATCCGGTACCTCTCCTGAGAGACTTATGCGTTCCAACAGAAATGATTAACTAAATTCCAGACCTTTCAGACACTCTGCGCATCAATGCCCTTTTTACCCTCGCCATCACTTGTTTACCAACCCCCCTTCCCCTTCCCCTCTTTCCCCCCCAACTTTTCCTCATTTCCTTTCAACTACTCCTTTTTTAATCTGTGATCTCCATATCCTCATGGCTCTACCCTCTACTTCTCTAGATTTTAGAAAAAGAGAAAACTAGTTGGGCAGGATTCATAGAACCTTTTTTTATTTTTTCCTCCGACAAAAGGCCTCCTCATTTTTGTATAGCTACACTGTTATGTCTTGTAGAGATACGGGCCAGGATCACATAGTGGAGTTTGACACGTGCGGTTTTAATGTTTGTCTCTTATATGATGTCATCATCATAGGTGTGTGCAGCCTACTGCATTAGAGTGTGCACACCAAAGCTCAAACACACAAGCCTCAGCTGCACCGGACAGTGAATGAACAGAATAGTGCTGTGTGCTTAACGGCTTCCTGTTCATTCACAAACTGAAGCATAGTCAACACAGTCAACACGCCTATGGATGTCATACTGTTCTGTACTATGTTATACTGTTAATGCTTACATTTCCATTGCTTTGATGCTATGGATGTTGTTGTTTTATTAAATAAAAAAATCAACAAAAAAAAAGAAAAGTTTCTTGACACTTTTATATTGGATAAAGTGGAAACTTTCTAATTTTATTACATTGCTGTATCTCAGAGCTGAGAGTTAAGCCAACAGAAACAAAAGGTTAACACTGGACAGCGCAGAAATGCCATGTATAATAATCGTCTCTCCCTGACCTCACCGTTTATCTAAACTCACAGCTGACATTTCACTGTAACAATACAAACTTCTCCCAGGAATTCTAAGAGGTCTCTGCTACAGGGAAACTCTACAAAACATCTTTATTACTGTAGCTAGCAATTACACTATAATGATTGCACTGAGACGTGCTTGTGACAGTCTATGGTATCTCTCTTGGGGATTCAAATATCAGGGATGTCATTCAATGATAAAAGCACTGTCTGGTAAAGTAGCCTTCCCAGGGGGCAGCCGTGATGGCCTGGCTTTGTCACCATACACAGAGTTTTTATCGTTGTGTCTTTCAAGGAAATCTCATGTGTAAATAGCAAGATCTCACAAGAGTTCCTATAAATTGGGAAAATCTCCAATGATCTTGGAGTAATTTTTATTTTTTTCCAACCAGACGATGTATATTGGCTCATGTTCAAGGGAGAAAAAAACGAGGTATGCGAAGTGCACAGGCATCCGATTTTTCTGCCTGTTGTCATGGGGGGGGGGGGGGGGGGGTTATACCTCTAGAAAGTAATGGGGGAGGAATCCTCTGCCCTTTCAAAAAATGGCTCCTGGGGGAAGAGCACTAGAGATAAGAAAAGTCAAAGAAATGGAGGATGCAACAGACCTCCCCTACAAATGTGAGGCTTTCTTTTTTTAATTGGAGTGGTCACATATTCCCACCAGAAGCCTTCTAGGACACACCATGCATACTTTCTCACTGCATCACATGATCTCGCACTTGTGCAGTGGAGAGCTGACTGTGATTCCTCAGGAAGTCACACACAGCTCCCAAATTGAAGATGGTGGTGCTGGGGCCCTACAGGAGAGAGAAGCAGCTGCGAGAAGACAGCCCCGAACTCCAGGGACTGTTGAGTACTTTGTAGGAAGGTGAGGAATGTACTTTTCCTAATTGTGGAGTGATGATGTAGAGTGCCCCTTCATAAGGTGAAAGAAGTCAGAGATTGGGGTTATCTTCCTTGGAGAGACTCTTTGGTGCCACCAGAGAGAGAGAGCTGTAAGGAGTTTAGATTGCTCTCCCCTACCTGGGAGGAGACTATGGGAAACCCTCAGAGCAAGCCCTCAATAAGAAAATTAAGGAAGGACTGTGATTAATGGTGTAGCACTGTCCCCGTAGGGCTTGCTGAGTGTTGACTTCATATGCCTCTCTCTGGTTACCTGCAGATGGTTGCCAGTGGTTCACACTTAGTTGCTAAGGATCTCCACTTAGGTACAGAGGGTTCCCACTTGGTTGCTAGGGGTTCCTGATTGTTTGCTAGGAGCACCCACTTGTCCCACCCTTACTCCCGCTTGCTCATTATTCAATGACCAGTCCAGGGTATTTTTTTTTTTTTTTTTTTTTGTATTTTATTTGGAACTTGGATGGGAGAAGGGATGAGTGGGATACTCCAACTGGAAATATTCACAATAGATTAGGACAACTCTCACTTGACCTCACTGAATTATCGGTGGAAGCAGACACACTGCTTTAACCATACAGCCACATGAATGGAAGGGTTATGTCTTCTTGCTCTCACTAGCAGCCGACTTGATGCACTACATTATCTTCAGGACACTCTCTAGCATCCTCTTTACTGACACCCATCCACTGACTCTTCTAACTAAAGGGGGCAACTCTCACTCGACATGCCCCAAAGACACAGACCTGTACTCACAGTAGGCAGAATCAGATTTCTTCTGGTGTCTCCCTTCTAGTCAGCTCGGCAGGACCTCTGGATGGAGCACATTTTTTACTGACAACTTAAACAATGACAGAAAAAATAAGACAATCGATATTTAACCACTGCCCATCCGAACCAATTCTGACACTTCGCTCCTACATGTAACAATCTACTTGTTTTTGCTAGAAAATTACTTCTTTTATGTCACACGATATTTGTGCAGCGGTTTTTCAAACGCATTTTTTTTTGCAAAAAAAAAAAACATTTTCATGAATTAAAAAAAAAACGTCACGCTTTAAAATTGCGTCTGCCCATGGAATGGTGGGAAGGAAGTGTCACCAGCACACCAGAATCTCCAAAATTGGGTCCAAAATTTTAATCATATAGTATCAAAAAAACAAATAGAAGCGACGTTTCGGAGCCACGCAGGACCCATTCATCAGGCATGTGAGGTCACATGCCCAATGAAGGGGTCCTGCGTGGCTCCGAAATGTCGCTTCTATTTATTTTTTTGATACTATATGATTAAAATTTTGCTGGTGATGTTTCCTTCTCATTAATGCAGTTGGTTCCATCCATTGGTCATTTCAGCACCCAATTTAAGATACAGCCGTTTTTGCAGGTACGTGTGCGTTGGGAGTATTGCATTGGATGCCCATGGAATGGTGGCACACTATGGTGCCTTACCACCTCGCGCCAAAGGTACGTCATATGACATCATAAACTTTGAGGGGGGATATCTGAATGATACCTGCAGCTACAGGCATCATCCAGATATAGTTTTTTTCAGCCGGCGATTCTGTGGACCGCAAGAACAATATTATTGGCAGTTCAGCCACTCGATCATTCTTACAGGCGGCGGGAAGGGACACCCCCCTTCCCGCCGCCCTACGGTGCTTCTCCGGGCTCCCCAGCACGATCGGTGACCCAGAGAAGGAATCCGCCTGTGCCGCAAGAGAGTCATAGAGAAAAACACGTCCAGGCCGGCGGAAGTAAACAAAGCCAGGGACATGGCAGGAAAAGCTGGGATCGTGAATTTATTTTTTTTTGGATCTCAGCCTTTCCTGCCTAGAGGAGAGTTGTGGGGTCTATAAAGAGGACCTGTCACGCACTATTCCTATTACAAGGGATGTTTACATTCCTTGTAATAGGAATAAAAGTGACCAATTTTTTTTTATTATTTAAAGGGAAAGTGTAAGAATGAAAAGATTTAAATAAAATAAACAATAATAAAAAACTCGCCCCTGTCCCCGCAAGCTCGCACGCAGAAGAAAACGCATACGTACGTCATGTCCGCATATGTAAACGACGTTCAAATCACACATGTGAGGTATAACCGCGAATGTTAGAGTGAGAGCAATAATTCTATCCCAAGACCTCCTCTGTAACTCTAAACATGTAAGCTGTAAAAAAATTTAAAGCGCCACCTATGGCATATGATATATATATATAATGTTTGGGGGTTCTGAGTAACTTTCTAGAATAAAATTGATGATTTTTATATGTATGGGGTGAAGTGTCAGAATTGGCACGGGTGGGAAGTGGTTCAAATTCTCCATAGACTACGCTTTAAACGCCTTTACAGGTTACCAGTTTAGAGTTGCACAGGAGGTCTGGTGCTAGAATTATTGCTCTCGCTCTGACGTTCACGACAATATCTCACATGAGGTGCATTTACCGAGTACATATGCGTGCAGGAGTAATGTATGCATTTGCATGGTGGCACAAGGTGCTTTCATTTTTTTTTTTTTAATTATTAATTATTTCATATTTTTGTTTTTGGATTACCTTAATTGCTATCACAAGGGATGAACAACATCCCCTCAGCTTGGGCCGGGACACGTCCTCTTTATGGAGAGGTCCTATAGACCCCAAATCTCTCCTCTAGCCTTCCTTGCAGCCAATCAGACACAAATTGGTCTGATCGGCTGCTTTCCTGGCCGCTGGTGGCAAGGTAAACAAAGAGGCAGAACCAGAAGTGACGACATAACTCATCGCTCCCAGTTTCCAGGGTTACAGAGAGGGGAACGAGGTTAGTTCCTCTCTCTCTGTTTAGGGCAGCCATCACCGCTGCTCGCATCACTCCCAGCCTCTGTGATCATATGGTAAAGCCCCTAATTAGCCACTCAGATCACTTCTGCATGAAAGAGAATCACCGGCTGAAAATATCCATACTGGAATGATGCCTGTAGGTGCAGGCATCATTCTGGTATAACCAAAAACATGTCATACTTACCTCCACTGTGCAGTTCGTTTTGCAAAGAGTGGCCCGATCATCCTCTTCTGGGGTCCCTCAGCGGCACTGGCGGCTCCTCCCTGCATCGAGCGTCCACGTTGGAGAAGCGCTGTCCTTGGTGGACACCTGTGCGGGCACGCTCCTGAATCCTGCATCTGTGTCCATTCACATAGAGTGCAGGACTCAGCCCCGCCCCCCGGGGCCGCCTCATTGGATTGACAGCCACGGGAGCCAATGGCTGTGCTGTTATCAATCTATCCAATAAAGAAATGAGACACCAGGTAGAGCTGGTGTGCTCATTCCCGGACGAAGAAGAAGGATCGGGGTCAGGTAAGTAAAACAGGGGCTCGGGGGGGGCTGTAGCACCACAGAAGGTTTTTCACCTGAAAGCATAGAATGCATTCAGGTGAAAAACCATGAGGGTTTACAACCTAACAAGTCAACACGGTATGACAAATTATCAGTACCTGATATGTAAAGACAGCTGTAAAAATCACAGATTTTTACAAACTAAGTAAATTTACTGACAGTTGGCAACCCTGGAAGATCTGCTTTAACTTTTTGGTTTTGGGTTAAGATACGTTTTAAATTTGCACTAAAACAAGTGGGGTTCAATCACATTTTTTTTTCATGAAAAAAAAATCACTATTGCTTTATGTAAAACACCAGGAATATAATTTATTAAAAGAGAAGAAAGTAAAATGTCTTTTGTGGTCATAATAATGCCATATCTAGCATTTATTATGACCATGGCTTCATGCAAAACCTTTCCACCGATAAAATCCGAGCAATACTTGCCTAATGACTAGTGACAGGACAGCTGAATCTATGCAAAATACAAAGTGATACAGGGAATATGAGGGATGATTTAGGTAAAAATTAGGACGTTTCACATGCCGGCTAGACAGACAGACAGGTCTAGAGGAGTTGCGCTGTACAGCACAAACTTTAATCAGTTCCCACGCACTCAAAGAATATGAAGTTCTGGAGACAGACAGGCTTGTGTAAATGACATCCAAGAGACAAAGGATATCATAAATAAAGTAAAGTGAAAATGTATACACTGATAAAACAGGTCTATTTTTACTGCATGTTCTACCTCTACTGACAGCTGAAAATGAAGTGTCTATCTCACAGTATTCCAAATAGACAGAATAATGACAGCCCTAGTTCCCCTGCCTCTGGAGGTAGTAGAGTTTTTTTTTTTTTTTCTTTAGAAGAAAGTTCACTCTGCATTGCCAATCCTGCTGCCATTATATACTCTGGTACTTTGGGTTACATCAATAGGTATGTGTATTGCCTCCATGAGGAAGATGGAGAAAATTGGAAGGTCTTTAACCACCTGATTACTTTGCACTTAAACCCCCCTCGTGACCAGACCAATTTTCAGCTTTCAGTGCTCTCACACTTTGAATGACAATTACTCAGTTATGCAACACCGTACTCAAATTATTTTTTTGTCTTTTTTTTTCCCACAAACAGAGCTTTCTTTTGGTGGTATTTGATCACCTCTGGGTTTTTAATTTTTTGCGCTATAAATGAAAAAAGACCGAAAATTTTGAAAAAAAATGAATTTTTCTTTGTTTCTGTGATAAATTTTGCAAATTAGCAATTTTTCTTCATAAATTTTGGCCACAATTTATACTGCTACATATCTTTGGTAAAAATAACCCAAATTTGTGGATATTATGTGGTCTGTGTGAAAGTTATAGAGTCTACAAACTATGGTGCAAATCATAAAAAAAGATCATGTCTGATGTACTAAGGCTTATCTCATTTCTTGAGACCCTAACAAGCCAGGAGAGTACAAATGCCCCCCAAATGACCCCTTTTTGGAAAGTAGACATTCCAGGGTATTTAGTAAGGGGCATGGTGAGTTATTTGAAGTTGTCATTTTTTTCCCACAATTCTTTGCAAAATTAAGATTTTATTTAATTTTTATTTTTTTTCACAAAATTGTCATTGTAATAGCTTATTTCTCTCACATGGAATGTGCATACCACAAATCACACCCCAAAATACATTCTGCCACTCCTCCTGAGTATTACGATACCACATGTGTGAGACTTTTTCATGACCTGGCCACATACAGAGGCCCAACATGCAGGAAGAACCATCAGGTGTTCAAGGAGCATAAATTACCCATCTAACTTGTTGACTACCTATTACACTTTTGAAGGCCCTAGAGCACCAGGACAATGGAAACGCCCATAAAATGACCCCATTTTGGAAAGCTAACACCCCAACGTATAATCTATGAGGCATAATGAGTCTTTTGAACGGTTCATTTTTTTCCAGAAGTTTTTGGAAAATGTGGAAAAAAATGAAAACGCATTTTTTTTTACACAAAGTTGTCGGTTTATAAGATATTTCCAACACATAGCATTTACATAGCAAAAATAACACCCCAAAATACATTCTGCTACTCCTCCTGAGTATAACGATACCACGTGTGTGAGACTTTTATACAGCTTGACCACATACAAAGGCTTAACATTGAAGTATCACCTTCAGGCATTCTAGGAGCATAAATCACACATCTCATTTCTCAACCACCTATTACACTTTTGAAGGCCCTGGAGCACCAGGACAATGGAAACGCACATAAAATGACCCCATTTTGGAAAGCTAACACCCCAACGTATAATCTATGAGGCATAATGAGTCTTTTGAACGGTTCATTTTTTTCCAGAAGTTTTTGGAAAATGTGGAAAAAAATGAAAACGCATTTTTTTTTACACAAAGTTGTCGGTTTATAAGATATTTCCAACACATAGCATTTACATAGCAAAAATAACACCCCAAAATACATTCTGCTACTCCTCCTGAGTATAACGATACCACATGTGTGAGACTTTTATACAGCTTGACCACATACAAAGGCTTAACATTGAAGTATCACCTTCAGGCATTCTAGGAGCATAAATCACACATCTCATTTCTCAACCACCTATTACACTTTTGAAGGCCCTGGAGCACCAGGACAATGGAAACGCACATAAAATGACCCCATTTTGGAAAGCTAACACCCCAACGTATAATCTATGAGGCATAGTGAGTCTTTTGAACGGTTCATTTTTTTCCAGAAGTTTTTGGAAAATGTGGAAAAAAATGAAAACGCATTTATTTTTACACAAAGTTGTCGGTTTATAAGATATTTCCAACACATAGCATTTACATAGCAAAAATAACACCCCAAAATGCATTCTGCTACTCCTCCTGAGTATGGCGATACCACATGTGTGAGACTTTCACACAGCCTGGCCACATGCAGAGGCCCAACATGCAAGGAACACTGTCAGGTGTTCAAGGGACACATAGCATGCACATACCAAGAATTACACCCCAAAATACATTATTCTGAGAAAAGGGTAAACAAAAGCGTACCTGTGGTTTTAGTAGCGTAGTTGTCCACAGGAGGATAGCACTGGTCCAGGCAGCAGGCAGGGACTTGGTCAGCAACAGCGAACACAATTTTTCAGGCAGCAGGCAGGGATACTGTTCATATACATTCCAGGGTCAGTGCAGAGATATTGTCAGCAGTGCCAAAAATATTGGTCCTGGTAGTAGGCAGGTCCATGTGGTGTGGTTAGTGCGACAGACAGAGGCATGACGGCAGTAAGTCCTACAGGAAGCAGGCAGTGCAAGTAGGGCCTCGTTCAGGACAGAATGGGGACAGGGGTAGAGGCTTCTCCCACCCAAATCTCTTTGAAGCCTCCGAGCCTCCAGACCCTAATCTAGGATTGAGAAAACAAAGAAAATTGTTTTCTTCATCCAGAAAAACTATTCTGGAGCCCCTCACATATGTGAGACCCCTGTGTTGAATCCCACTAGTCCAGTAGCAGGGTACAAGATCAGTCCAAGAGGCAGGCAAATATCATGGTCAAACAGTCCAAGGTCAGTTCCAGATCAGGCAGCGGTATGTACAGAATCGGCAGGCAGAAGCATGGTCGAAAAACAGTCCAGGGTCAGTTCCAGATCAGGCAGCGGTATGTACAGAATCGGCAGGCAGAAGCGTGGTCAAATAACAAGCCAGGGTCATTTATAGAGCAGGCAGTGGCATAAGGGGTGTGACGGTGTGTAAAGAGAGGAACTAAAAATTTACTGAAGAATGGTAACGGCGAAAACAGTCACCTATGCAGAGGCCTGGTTGGGAAGGACATTCTGCACAATAGTAAGATGTGTCTCTTCTGACTCATCTTTTTTGACGTCTTTGTCCTGTTGGTTTGGGAGGGATTTTATCAGGAAAGTGGCGCTCGGAGAGTCGACTAAGGACATCTGATCTGATATTTTCTGGTGGGCCATTTGGGAATATAAGGGCAGTGTAAACTTCCTCCTGGTAGCCATAGAAGCGTTTGGGGTTTTGGGTGGATTTGCGGTAAAGTACAAATGTATTGTATAAGGCCAATTGAAAAAGATAGATCGCAACTTTTTTGTACCAATAGCATGTCCGTCTTATGGCAAGGTACGGTTGCATCATTTGATCATTATAGTCGACTTCCCCCATGAACAAATTATAGTCGTAAATGCATTTGGGTTTCTTTATGGGGCCACTCCTTCTGGGGATTTCCACGAACGTATCATTGTGGATAGAAGACAACATATATACATCCCTTCTGTCCCTCCACTTCACTGCCAGAATCTCCTTATTTCGCAAACTTGCCGCTTCTCCTTTTCTCAAAGTCTTGTTCACAAGACTTTGAGGAAAGCCCTTCCGATTCTTCTTTACAGTGCCACATGCTGGCATCTTCATCCGGTGGAGCTTGTGGAACAGGGGCAGGGATGTGTAGAAGTTGTCTAAATACAGGTGGTAGCCTTTATCCAGTAGGGGGTATGCAAGGTCCCAAACAGCTTTCCCGCTGGATCCTAAGTAATCCGGGCAATTAGGGGGCTGCAGCTGGGTGTCCTTCCCTTCGTACACTATAAATGAATATGTGTACCCTGTGGCTCGTTCACACAATTTGTACAACTTCACCCTGTAGCGGGCCCTTTTGCTGGGGATATATTGCTTAATTTTAAGCCTGCCGCAAAATTTTATGAGGGACTCATCCACACATATATGTTGGTCCGGGGTAAAAAGCTGGGAGAATGCTTGAGAAAAATGATTTAGAAGTGGCCGAATTTTGTAAAGTCTGTCAAATTTTGGGTCATTTCGGGGAGGGCACTGGGTATTGTCACTGAAATGTAGGAACCTCATGATCATCTGATACCTGGTTCTGGGCATTACAGCGGAGTGGTGGAGGGGGTTGGTTGACCAATAGGTACGCACTTGATTTTTTTTTGTCGAGTCCCATATTGAGTGTGAGGCCTAAAAAAACCTTGAACTCCTCCACCGTTAGGTCTCTCCATTCATAGGGACGGGCATAATATGAGGTTGGGTTTTGCAAAATAAATTGCTGGGCATAAAGATTGCACTGGGCCACGATTGATCCTAACAAGTCCTCCGTAAAAATTAAATGAAAAAAATCTATTGGGGTAAAATTCTCTGTGTCCACCTAGACTCCTGGCTGGGCAGTGAAAGGGGGAATGTTGGCTTCTCCTGAATTAGGAGGAAGCCACAAAGGGTACTGAAGGGCATAGGGAAGGCTGGATCGGGTCCTAATCCTTTGTGACACCCCACTGGTACTTGGACTTTCTTGCACTGCGGTGCTGGTAGATGGCACTGCGGTGCTGGTAGGTGGCACTGCGGTGCTGGTAGATGGCACTACGGTGCTGGTAGGTGGCACTGCGGTGCTGGTAGGTGGCACTGCACTGCTGGTGGATGCCACTGCCTCACTAGAATGCCTTTGTTTGGCGGGCCGAGCAACTTCATCCTCTGAGTAGTCACTCAGTGTTTCACTACTGAGGACTGGCTCATAATTCGGGTCAGATTCGGAACCGGAATTTGAAATGGAATCCGACATAGAGAGTTCCCCGTTGCTCTCGTCGGGCGTGGAAAGAATTTGGTATGCCTCCTCGGCGGAAAAAGATCTTTTAGACATTTTTGCTGGTGTGCACTGATGAAGCAGTGCAGATGTGATCTGATGAGGTGGCACAGGTGGGCACAGATATGCACTAATGAGGTGGCACAGGTGGGCACAGATATGCACTAATGAGGCGGCACAGGTGGGCACAGATATGCACTGATGCGGTGGCACAGGTGGGCACTGATAGGCACTGATGAGTCGGCACAGATGTGCACTGATTGATTGCACAGATGTGTACTGATTGCACAGATGTGGCACAGATGGACACTGTTGAGGTGGCACAGATGGGCACAGTTGAGGTGGCACAGATGGGCACTGATCGATGTGGCACAGATGGGCACTGATGAGGCGGCACTGATGGGCACTGATTGGTACAGATGGGCACTGATGAGGTGGCACTGATGTGGTGGAACCGATGGGCACTGATGAGGTGGCACAGATGAAGTGGCACAGATGAGCACTGATGTGGCACAGATGCGCACTGATCTCACACTGCACAGACAGGCACAGATGGGCAGGCGGGCACAGGCGGGCACAGATGGCACAAGTGGGCAAAGATGCACACAGCTGGGCACAGATGGCACTAGCTGTGTGTACTAATAGGGACTGTGGGCACTGATTTTGGCACTTTTTGGGCACACTTTTATTTTTTATTATGGCTGATGACTCACTGACACTGAGATGGCTTCTCTCTCCTCACTCGCTGTCTCGGTGTGAGGAGAGAGAAAGCCGGCAATGAGAGATGATCTCATATGTTTACATTTGAGATCATCTCCCATTGGAGGAGGTGATCGCACTGTAAACGGCCGCTGTGATTGGCCATTTACAGCGATCTGTGATTGGCTGTGTCCAGGAAAGGGGTCAATAGACGTAGTCCCGGCATATGAGATCCGCGCTGACGCCGTCATTTGTCTATAGCGCGGATCTCAGCTGGTTAACGGATTGGATATTATTCACCATGGCCAGATCAAGATAGATCCTGCCTCCCCAGTAGCAGACTATTATAGTGACCCCATTGCTACAGTAATTGCACCAAATAAAACGAAAATTGAGATAACGGACTCCGATGCTATGTATCTTGCTATGGCATGCCACAGCACATACATAGAGGCTGATGTAAGCTCTTTAATGCCTGCTCTCTAATGTCACAGCTCTCTAGCAATCCCTAGGCAGCAGCTGTGAAAACTTCCTGTAAAAATGTATTTTGCTTCCTATATCCCTCCAGCCAGTCAGGAAAGAAGGAATGTTTTCATCAGTTTTGAAAGTAAAGATCCCAGATATCAAGCAATTGTGCTGCAAGTTTTAAAATGACTTACATAGTTACATAGTTAGTGAGGTTGAAAAAAAGACCATCTAGTTCAACCATAAAAAAATAAATAAATAAATAAAATAGAAAATATCATACAATCCCATATACCCAGTCCTATACCCACAGTTGATCCAGAGGAAGGCGAAAAGCAGGATCCAATTTGCTACAACAGGGGGAAAAATTCTTCCTGATCCCAGAGAGGCAATCAGATTTTCCCCTGGATCAACTTTACCTATAAATGTTAGTACCCAGTTATATTATGTACATTTAGGAAAGAATCCAGGCCTTTCTTAAAGCAATCTACTGAGCTGGCCAGAACCACCTCTGGAAGGAGCCTATTCCACATTTTCACAGCTCTTACTGTGAAGAAACCTTTCCGTATTTGGAGAAGAAATCTCTTTTCCTCTAGACGTAAAGAGTGCCCCGTTGTCCTAAGTGTTGACTGTAAAGTGAATAATTCAACACCAAGTTCATTATATGGACCCCTTATATACACATGGTGATCATAAGCCCCCTTAATCTCCTATTCTCAAGAGTGAATAAATTCAGTTCCTCTAATCTTTCCTCATAGCTGAGCTCCTCCATGCCTCTTATCAGTTTGTTAGCCCTTCTCTGCACTTTCTCCAGTTCCCCAATATCCTTTTTGAGAACTGGGGCCCAAAACTGACTTGCTAAGCGATTGCCAGACTTGCCAGGTTTCACAAGTTTGTTCCGCATTGCATGACCAGATCAACTTTCTTTGCAAACATTCTGCAAGTCTGCTGAAAATTCTGGTTCAGCTATGTTGTACAATAGTCATCCCACCACAGGGGTCACTGTGGCTGAATTTCCATGCTGTAGACTTGCAGAGCTCTTGATGTAGACTCCTCACTGCAACTTTGCTCTTGCTAGAGATTCGCCACACAAATTTGTCACAAATTGGAAAAGTGTCAACTAGAACTTGTGCTTCAAGTGCTCTGCAAGTGTACAATTTGCCAGTGAAAATGTTAAAACAGACTTACAATTGAACACTTCCACAAATTTGTCTTACGTTATCCTTGCTATGCGGGATGATGTTTACACAGTTTTCACAGAAGCTATTTAGGAATTTCTAGAGAGCTGCGACATATGAGAGAAAACCACAAAGACTTTACAACAACCCCTCTGCACAGGTACTGTGGGATGGGATAGTAAGAGGAATGATATGGGTAACTTAACCTCTTCCCGTCCGCGCTATAGCCGAAAGACAGCTACAGCATGGACCTACTTTGCCGGGAGGGCGTCCATAGACGTCCTCCTGCACGCGAGCAGCCTGCGTGCCCCCTTTAGGGTGTGCACGGTGCGCTCTGTGGTCAGCGAGTCTATGAGACTCCCGACCCCTTACCACGTGATCAGCTGACAGCTGATCATGTGATGTAAAAAAGCATGACAGGACCTCTTAAATATGAGATCTGGGGTCAAAAAGACAGATCTCATATTTACACTAAAATGCAATACAAAATAAATAAAATAAATGTTGTCATTTAAAAAAAAGGAAAAATGTCCCTTTAAGAGCTATGGGCGGAAGTGATGTTTTGACATTGCTTCCGCCCTGCAATGATATGGAGACGGGTGGGGGCCATCTTCCCCCCATTCTCCATGTCAGGCCAAGAGAAGGATCCGATCGCCTCTGCCGCTGCTGACAGCTTCGGTAAGTGGCGGAAGGCACCGTAGCACGGCAGGAGAGGGGGCCTCTCCCTCCGCCGATAAAAGTGATCTTGCGGCGAATCCACCACAGAGACCACTTTTTATCAAGAAGCGAACCGCCCGCTGAAGAAGAGGATACCGGGGTTATGGCAGCTAGCTGCTGCCATAACAACGATATTCCTCTTTAAAGTACCGACGTATAGCGACGATGGGCGGTCCGGAAAAGGTTAAAAAGACACGCAGCCATTCACTGAAATTGGAAGAGAAGCGGTTTGACCTTAAACTGCGTAGGGGGTTCTTTACTGTCAGAGCGGTAAGGATGTAGAATTCTCTTCCACAAGCGGTAGTATCAGCAAGGAGCATCAATAGTTTCAAAAAACTATTAGATGGGCACCTTAATGATCACAACATACTGGGATATACAATCAGAGGCGGTTCTAGGCTTTGTGAGGCCTTAGGCAAATCTTAGACATGAGACGTCCCCCACTCATGCCCAAAATGGGAAAAAATAATTAAAGCAATAGAAATTAACTGTATAAATTGCATGATATTCCCTTCAACTGTAACACACACATCAGGCGAATTAGGCGGCCGTGAGGCCCCTAGGAGTGCAAGGCCTTAGGCGACCGCCTAATTTGCCTAATTAGAGAGCCGCCTCGGTATACAATGTACTATTGATATAAACACAAGCACACACACCACAGGTTGAACTGGATAGACTGGTGTCTTTTTTCAACCTTACTAACTATGTAACTTAAAGTGACAGCACAACATATTTATGTTATTTTATTAAGGTATATTTATCTTTATGTTTAAATATTCTTGAGTGCTGCTGTCAAGTGTTTATGTTGGTAGACGCACTTTTATTGTGGGATAAACATTGTTTATTTTTTGCAAAAATCTAAGATTTGCATGGAATTGAAACCTAAATGTTCTTATAACCATTCACTTCTAGGCTATAATAATAGTTTTAATACAAAACATTCATCTGACAGTTGGAAAATACAGCCCAGAATGCCCAAGGCACCCTGAAGCTCTGTAAAGTATCTTCACATAGTAAATATTTCTAAGTAGCAGTGACATTAATTTGATTTATTACTGGCAGTGTCAGGATGGTTATCAACTCCTACTGCTGTCCTTGCAATGCATGCTGCTTATATATGATCCACAAATAGGGTAATTATGCTTCAGTCTATATACTGTATGAGAACTATACTGTGTGTCTATTAAAACAAAATAATAAACCAAACAGGCAGCCATTGTCCCTTTTGATAGATTGAATACATGGAATAACATCTTCTGTGTGTTTTCGTCTCATTTGCAGAGATAGAATATTAAGAAATAATTAGTCTTAATAAGCAAGAACTCAAAGTCTGTACACGGAAGTACACTTTGTCATACTCTTCTCACCCCAGGGGTTATATTTATGTCATTAGGAATCATCATTACTGGATTCTACATCATTATCTTTTAACCTCCACAAACACTTTAGTATGTGCGTGTTATATAGGGCTGGATGAAAGTCGACAGTGTTCATTACTTACTTCCACTCATCTCACTTAAAGAGACACTCTGGGCATACATGAAAAAAATTCCTTTTGAACTCATTCAGGGATATGGTATGACTGATGAACGATTCATCTTGGTATTGATCTTATGTATGCTACTGTCCAGCTAGCTCCAGTGAATCCCTAAGCTTCTTGTAATGCTTAAAAGATAATGTAGTAAGGACTGAAGACATGGTATATGAGATGGTCAGAGACTGCAAACATAATATAAGAGAGGGTCATAGACTGCAGACATGATACAGGAGATGGTCAGAGACTGCAGACATGATATAAGAGATGGTCAGAGACTGCAGACATGGTGCATGAGATGGTCAGAGACTTCAGACATGATAAAGGATATGGTCAGAGACTTCAGACATGATACATGAGATGGGCAGAGACTACAGACATGGTACATGAGATGGTCAGAGACTTCAGACATGATACAAGAGATGGTGGGAGACTGCAGACATGATAAAAAAGATGGTCAGAGACTGCGGACATGATACATGAGATGGTCATAGACTACATACATGGTACATGAGATTGTCAGAGACTTCAGACATGATACAAGAAATGGTCAGGAACTGCAGACATGATAAAGGAGATGGTCAGAGACTGGAGACGTGAGATGTTCAGAGACTGCAGATGTGAGATGGTCAGAGACTGCAGACATGCTGCAGGAGACTGTCAGACTGTGAACATGCTATAGGAGTTGTTGGGGACATACTTCAAGAGACAGGCATAGACTGGAGACATATTACGAGAGACTGCTGGAAATCACGACTATAACATGGCAATAGAAAACACAGATTAGTGTCTGGATGGGGCAAAATACCATCAAATTCTTGAGGAAAATCTGCTGCCCTCTGCCAGAAAGTTGTCAATGGGAAGAAGATTTACCTTCCAACATTGCAATGCCCCAAAGCACACAGCAAAAATGACCACACAGTGGTTGGAGGAGAAAAAGGTCAATGTCCTTTCATGGCCTAGTCAGAGCCCAGCCTTAAACCCCATTGAAAAGCTGTGGAATGACTTGAATATTGTAATCCACAAACGGTCAGTGCAAAGTTAGTAGAGACACATTCCAACAGACTAAAGGCTGGAATTATAGCAAAAGGTGGTTCAACAAAATACTGACACAAGGGGGGTAATCATTTTTCCAACTCAGTGATTCTGTTGCTGTTAGAGTATATCTTTCACTTAGATGTTATAAGTTGTACTAAGTAAATACGGATGGATAAAACAATAACTTTCTCTGTCTTCATTTCAGGCTGCAAAGCAAAAAAAGGTGATTCTTTTCTATACCCACTGTGTATTTCTGAAACCATTCTTACTTTACAGCATTTCTTCACACCTACCTAAATCCTTTGCTAAGGACTATATATACAGACAGAAATCATTCAATTTTCCCTGCAAAGTGCTGTGGAGAAAATATGAGCGTAATATAAATCAGTAAATAAAATAGATATCCTAATGAGTGCAATGTGCTGTTTGTTTTACTTTTAGGCAGTATATGTGCCAAGTCTGCAGCAAATTAAATAGAGAAGGAGAAGCTAAAGGTCATCTCTCAGAACTTTAGGCATGTTAGGTTGAAAGAGAAGAAGAGCTGATATTTTCTGATAGGGGTGGATGTAAAGGAAGCCAGTTCCCTTGGATACAAATACCAAAGGACAACTTACTGTCATATCTTTACATGAAAAATGCTTTTGGCATTAATGGAAAACTTTTTAAACTGCACTCACTTTTTACCCTCTTATGCGGATAAATGGGCCACTGAAATGAATCGAGTAATAGACACTAATGACTGGTCCAAAATATGGTTAGCTACAAAAAATTCTTCCCCAAATTGTTTTGCCTTGGAAACTAACTATAAAGTTCTTGCAAGATGGTACCTGGTACCAGCTAGAATTGCAAAATTTATCCCGACATATCCAATAAATTGTTTTAGAGGTTGTTCATCCCCAGGTACCCATTTCCACATTTGGTGGCAATGCCCGATAGCCCAAGAATTCTGGAAAAGTATTTTTGCAATGGCCTCTAAAGCCTTGGAATGCCTTATATCTCCAGACCCAGCCCTGGCACTTCTTAATTTAAAACCTGCTAACCTAACTCGTGGTCAATTCCAATTATTTATCCAACTTAGTACAGCAGCTAAACAAACTATTGCAAAAGAATGGAAGACTCAAACCTTGATAGTTGTGGAAGCTAAGCACAGAATGAACAGAGCTCTTATATATGCTAAAATGACTGCTATAGAGAATAATAATATAAATACATTTACAGAGATATGGCAACCATGGGTCAAGCATTACTTTTCCACGGACTTTGACCAGTCATTACTGTTACCTAACTAATATATACCTGACTGTATATTATTTATCCACATGTTTATATTCCATTCGGACCACCACCTGGAGAGTATCTTTCCTTTCTTTCTTCCTTTCCCCCCCCCTTTTTTATTATTATTTTATTCTACTTTTCTTTTTCCTCTTACCTTTATTAGACAATAAGTTACACTCATAGGATATCTTACTATTATTGTCCTTTCACACAAATAGATATATAAAAACATAAAATAATGAACTAAATAGATAAAATTCCTTAATAGCAATACACATAAAATATTGAATAAATATAAGACGTGTGTAAAAAATGAAAAAATATTCAATAAAAGTGATGGTGCTAAAATAACCGTGCTGAAATAAATATATGTGCTGGGGTAAAAATGATGATGGAGTTGGGTTAAAAATAGTGAACACGAAATCTTCTAGCAATAAAAGGTGCACAGTGCAACGTGCAAAATATGTGAATAGAGAACCAATAAAGAACCGATAAATTGGTTCTAAAAGTGCAAGGGAATTGCAAGGAAATTGCAAGGGGAATAAATTATAGAATGTGCAGAAATATCCAAAAATTGATGTGTGGTTTGACCACTGTTTTCATATGTGGGCGCTACTCACGTATGCGTTCGCTTCTGCGCACGAGCTCGTCGGGACGGGGCGCTTTAAAAAAAAAATTTTTTGTTTTTCTTATTTATTTTTCTTGATTTTATTTATTTTTACACTGTTTTTTTAAAAAAAAAATTATTGGCTCACTTTTATTCCTATTACAAGGAATGTAAACATCCCTTGTAATAGAAAAAAGCATGACAGGTCCTCTTAAATATGAGATCTGAGGTCAAAAAGTCCTCAGATCTCATATTAGGACTTCAATTAAAAAAAAAAAATGTCATTTAAAAAAATGACATTTGTAAATTTCTCTTTAAGTGACGTTTTTGACGTCGCTTCCGCCCTCCTATGGTATAGAGATGAGTGGCGGCCATCTTAGCGTCACTCATCTCTATGCACATTAGGGGAAAGGACCCGATCGCCTCCGCCGCTGCTGACGGTTTCGGTAAGCGGCGGAAGGCGCGGGAGAGCGGCGGGAGGGGGGCACCTCTCCCGCCGCCGATAACGGTGATCTCACGGTGAATCCGCCGCGATGACCACCATTATCGGACAGCCGACCGGCGCCTGAAGAGATGGATACCTCGGTTGTGGCAGCAGCTGCTGCCGTTACCGAGATATCCCTCTTCAAAATCAGGACGTATATCGTCGTGCACAGGTCGGAAAGTGGTTAAAGTCTTGCCACAGATTCTCAATTAGATTTAGGTCTGGACTTTGACTGGACCATTCTAACACATGCATATGCTTTGATCTAAACCATTCCATTGTAGCTCTGTCTGTATGTTTAGCGTAGTGGTCCTGCTGGAAGGTGAACCTCCGCCCCAGTCTCAAATCTTTTGCACACTCTAATGTCGCGTACACAGGACCGGACTTTTCGACAGCAAAGGTCCGACGGAACAAATCCGTTGGACAATTCGATCGTGTGTGGGATCCATCAGACTTTTGCTGTCGAAAAATCGGACAGACTTTAGAAATAGAACATGTTTCAAATTTTCCCATACTCTTTCCATTTTCAGATGATGGATTGAACAGTGCTCTATGAGATGTTCAAAGCTTGGGATATTTTTTTATAACCTAACTCTCCTTTAACTAGTAGCCGACCGCCCACTGTCAAAAGACAGCGGAGCGGTGCGGCTCTTGTGGTGGGCCACCGTCATATGACGGCGCTACCATTTTGGCCCAGTAACTGAGCAGGACGTGGATCTGTGTATGTAAACACACAGATCCACGTCCTGTCACTGGAGAGGAGACCGATGGTGTGTCCTTTGTACATACGGACACCGATCGGTCCCCTCCCCCAGTCAGTCCCCTCCCCCCACTTTTAGAATCACTAACATAGGGAACATATTAACCCCTGCAGAGCCCCCTAGTGTTAACCCCTTCCCTGCCAGTCACATTTATACAGTAATCAATTCATTTTTATAGCACGGATCGCTGTATAAATGTGAATGGTCCCAAAAATGTGTCAAAAGTGTCCGATATGTCCGCCGCAATGTCGCAGTCACGATAAAAATCGCAGATCGCCGCCATTACTAGTAAAAAAAAAAAAAAAAAAAATTTCATAAATCTATCCCCTATTTTGTAGACGCTATAACTTTTGCGCAAACCAATCAATATACGCTTATTGCGATTTTGTTTTTACCAAAAATATGTAGAAGAATACGTATCGGCCTAAACTGAGGAAAAAATTTGTTAAAAAAAAATAAAAAAATTGGATATTTATTATATAAAAAGTAAAAAAATATTATGTTTTTTCAAACTTGTCCCTCTTCTTTTGTTTATAGCGCAAGAAATAAAAACCGCAGAGGTGATCAAATACCACCAAAATAAAGCTCTATCTGTGGGGAAAAAATAATAAAAATTTTATTTGGGTACAGCGTTGCATGACCGGCCAATTGTCATTCAAAATGCGACAGCGCTGAAAGCTGAAAAATGGCTTGGTCAGGAAGGAGGTGTTCGTGCCTGGTAGGCAAGTGGTTAAAGTGTATTTAAACCCTCACATATACCCAGTGAATTGAACAGCCTCACAGGGATGAAACAAATCTCCCTACATAAATTTCACATTCATATCTTTAGCTTTATATATTCTTTAGAAAGTGCACATCATGTTAGAGAGATTTTCTCTTCCTGTTCAGCACCGGGAGTGGATTCTTGGCATACAACCAAGACAGCTGATTGGGGGAAAGACACGCACCCCCTCTCCACATAGGCAGAGACTTGCAGAGCTTTGCTGTGACAAGGCAAGCTCTCTGCTAATCTCTATTTATAGCAACCTCCCTTGACACAAATTTCAGGCTGGTTTTATCTCGGCTGACAGAGAACTTGTCAGAAGTTATCATGCATGCTGATAACAGAGCAACGAGACAGCAGAAAGACACAGGATTTAGTGCTTTGGAGAGAGATAAGAAAACACTACAGATATACAGTGCCTTGAAAAAGTATTCACACCCCTTGAAACTTTCCACATTTTGTCATGTTACAACCAAAGACCTGAATGTATTATATTGGGATTTTATGTGATAGGCCAACACAAAGTGGCACATAATTGTAAAGTGGAAGGAAAATGATAAATGGTTTTCCAAATTTTTTTCAAATAAATATGTGAAAAGTGTGGCGTGCATTTGTATTCAGCCCCCTTTACTGTGATACCCCTAACTAGAATCTAGTGGAATCCGTTGCCATAAGTCACCTAGTTAGTAAATAGGATCCACCTGTGTGTAATTATAAAGGGATAAAGTTGTGAAGAGGTTTAAAGCAGGGTTCAAATTCGGAACGCAATTCCTTTCGTTCCCAATTTGTTTTCGGATGAAATTCAGCATATTCGTTCGTTCGGAAGCATCCAAATGAACGAAAGACTCTTTTGACGAATCAAAAATCAGAAAGAACGAAAATCTGAAAATTTGAAAATCAGAAATAACGAAAAATGATTCAACGAGTTTAACAAATTGATTACATTCAGATAATATTTTTTTTCCTATTCTATTCTCTATTGTAATTAAATTATTAAGTATTATTATAGTTTTTTTTATAATAATTATTATTTATTATTATTAATAATAATAATAATAATAATAATTATTGGGGCGTGGCTTGGCGCGCAGCGAGGATGGCGGCTTGTTAGAGGAGCTCCGGAGAACCCGCGGTCCCAAGCCGACCATTCTGCACCCTAGCTCCCAAGAATGAGCAAGCAGAACAACCGAACACCGCACACCCGATCCCGCCGTTCGGCGACGGCCTCACAAGGCAGGAACATCTCGGATCTCTTCAGATCGCAGTCACTATCCCGGAGCAACGTGGTAGAAGCCAAGATGGCGCCGGCTCATGCTGAGGACGACTTCAGTGAGGACTCCCAGTCCGCGGCGGAGGACAATGGTAGGAGCCACTTACACTCCCAGCACCCACTAACATACGCCGACATGTCCATGTTTGCTGCGGACATAAAATCCACGTTCTCTGCAGCAATAACGGATCTAAAATCCAACCTGCTAGTGCTGACAGAGAAGATGGCGGCAGCTGAAACGGCGGGGAAGCACAGGGAGAAAGCCATACATAGACTGGAGAAAGTCACCTATTCACACTCCAATCATTTTATAGAAATGAATAGACATTTGGAGGACCTTGATAACAGGGGGAGGAGGTGTAACATACGGGTCAGAGGGGTGCCGGAATCGGTGGATAATGACCAAATTGTACCTGCACTACAGAGGGTCTTTAATAGCTTACTGGAAAGGCCTGAGGACACCGAGATAGAGTTTGTAAGAGCACACAGGGCCCTGAGAGCACGAGGCCCAGACAACATGCCCCCACGTGATGTTATCTGCTGCCTACAGAGCTTCACACTGAAAGAAGATATCATGCAGAAAGCACGCCGCAACGATCAAATTGTGTTTAATGGGGAAGTGATAATGCTCTTTCAGGACCTGTCCCAAATAACTCTGAAAAATCGCAGAGCCCTGAGGCCCTTACTAGACAGGCTACGGGAAAAAGACCTGCGGTATACCTGGCGCTTCCCCTTTGCCCTATTGGTGTCACACAATGGCAGACAACACACATTGAGATCACCGGACGACCTGCCGGAGTTTTGTAATGCCCTGCAGCTGGGGGACATCGAGTTGCCAGACTGGTACCAAGAATTTCTTCTTCCACCGGTCCAAAGGAGCCCGTCTGTCTCCCCTTTTGCCTCACCCGACAAAAGACCAGCTAAGAAGCTAAAGCAAAGCAGACAGGGGGGGCATCCCCCTGGCACACCCAGAGCCCGCCAACCTGGAGCTCCGGAGGACCCATGACAGAAAGATGAAGTTTTTTTTTTCTGATCACACCTATGCGGTTTGAACATCTCAGGTTCAGTGTTTTTGTTCTGGTTTTAGTTTTATTCCCCTTGGTTTTTTCTTTTTACTTGCTGGCTCCCTCCCACACCTACTAACACCCAAGGATATACCCAGAGGTCCATCTACCGCGTACTGACGCTACTCGGTTGCCCAAGGGGGGAGCAGGGGCATACACCCCTACTCAGCCTGACACCTGGAAGGCCCCTCAAACATGCCCATCTACCTGAGAGGTGAAAAGGCCCCGACACATCTGACTGCAGAATACACTTCTCAAGCAACATACAGATGGACTGAACAGAGGGAGGCACTTTCCCTGACATACCCGGGAACGTGCACCTTGCAGCTAAGATCAATGAGATCCAGACTTTACGATTGAGTGGTAACGCTGTAAACTAGCATATCCTTACTTATCTAGCCTTGTTTTGCTTTTATTTTATTTATTTATTTTATTTTATTCTGCGTTACTTATTTTATTTCATTTTATATATTTTATCTATTTTATTACATTTTTCGCCCTACGGTCTTGCCCTCCTCTGACGGTATACAAGGTTTACGCCTAGGATTAAGAGTCTAGAATGCACGAATTCACTTTTAGGTGAAGTTTGAGATTCCTCCGGGGGGGGGGGGGGGCGGGTGGCCGGTGGCCGGGACGGGATATGGATCCCCAAAATTGATTGGGGTGATACCCTGTCTGGGGTGCGCCGGCTGGCGCCCTCCTGTCCTCACTAATTGGAGGAGTATTCGGTTGTTCTGTTGATTAGCACTTATAATACGGTGCAGAATGGTTTGATATAGCACGTTTTTTGTTTAAACTCAATTGCAGAAAAGTGGCCGCGGGCCTCCCCCACCTCCGCCACTACAGTTACATTTTTTTTGCTTGTTTTGTATTCTCATTATCCCCTGTACCAGGACTGGTACTGAGGGGTAATTCACTCCTGTCTCACTCTCCATACCGAGATTGACACAGGATATCCCTGCTGCTACCTCCCACTACCCCACAAGGTACACCCAGGGAGACCTTAGTCCCTGGTTAGTACTCCTAATCAGACCTCACGGATAGAATATCTATTCGAAGGCAGTATAACATAATCTTCTCCTTCTCTGTTTTCTCACTTCCACTACTCTTCCCTTTATCTTTCTCTTAACTGGTAGATCTATACGCGTGGGTAGACATCACTTGAAAGAATACCATACTGTAATAACATATCTCCTGTACAGTGTCTTCCATAGGTACCGGGTCTCCGAATCTGTCCAGGGCGGTGCAATGGCATACTCATCGATGGGCCACTGCCCCACAGTGATATCTCACAATGTCAGAGGTCTGAATACCCCTGAAAAACGGATCGCCCTCCTAAGGGAGCTCAAGAAAGGTAGGCCTCACTTCGCCTTCTTGCAAGAGACGCACTTTAGAACAAGCAATGTACCCAGGCTCACTGATTCCTATTTCACTACAGTATATCACGCTACCAATGACTCGGCTAAGTCGAAGGGGGTCTCTATACTAATTAGCAGAGAGGCCAACTTTGAGCTGACGGACAAACTGATAGACCCTGAAGGGAGGTTTATCTTCCTGAAGGGGAAATACTACGGGGTACCAACGACATTGGCTAATGTATATTTCCCGAATACCTCACACCTGACTTTTTGCAGACGGGTAATGGGGGAGCTTGGAGTGTTTGGCTCGGGACGCATAATCCTGGGCGGGGACTTCAACCTCCCCCTGAACCCTCTAACTGACACATCAACAGGCACATCATACATTAGATACAGAGTACTGAAGAGCCTGAAATCAATTTTGTCCTCGATGCATCTGGTGGATACCTGGAGATATCTTCACCCAGATGGGAAGGACTTTACTTTCTATTCTGCCCCCCATGCCAGGTACTCAAGAATTGACTACATTTTCATTTCACGAAAGGACCTACATCTAGTGGAAAGGGCAAACATTGGTATACAATCCTTCTCGGATCACGCCCCCGTCTCTCTTTCACTGGCCTCTGATGTACCCACACATAGGAGACAGTCTTGGCGACTGAATTCCTCGCTTCTGACAGACTGTGAATTATTGCCAAAACTCACCAAGCAATTGCAAGAATTTTTTAGCTTTAATTCAATACCAGAGACAGACCCCTTGATGACATGGGAGGCTCACAAATGTTACATGCGAGGGGAATTGATGAGGGCGGGAGCTAAGCGAAAGAGGGACAGGGAAAAACAGATCTCAAAATTAGTAGATAGAATCTCGCAACTAGAACTACAACATAAGCAATCCCTCACCAAACAGACGGCGACTGAACTACTTGACACCCGAAAAGCCCTACAACAAATATTAGATGCCACCACTAAACGGTTCCTGTTTTTCAGGAAAAAAATATATTACGAACACGGGGACAAAACAGGCAAATTCTTAGCCAGAGCCCTAAAAGACCCCCGCCTTAGCAACAACATTAAGGGTATACGAAACAAACAGGGAACGTTAGATCAGACGGATGAGCAGATTGCACAACATTTCCACTCCTACTACTCCAATCTCTATAACCTACCGAACCCTCACAAACCACCCGACATGCAAGGAACCAGAACACAAGCAATTCATGAATACTTGCGCGGGGCAGAAATGCCCACGCTACACACCACTGACACTGAACTCCTTGAACGGCCCATTGAGGAAATAGAAGTTAAAGCGGCAATAAAAGATATGAAGAATGGGAAAAGCCCGGGCCCTGATGGCTTCTCCTCTATATATTATAAGACCTTCCTAGACAACCTGACTGGCCCACTTCTAAAAGCTCTAAATTCATTTGCTACACCCAGGGAAGTCCCCCCGATGTTCCTTGGGGCACACATAACAGTCCTGCCCAAACCAAACAAAGACCCAGAACACTGCCCTAGCTATAGACCAATTTCGTTACTGAACCTTGATGTTAAAATCCTGACCAAAATATTAGCAAACAGACTTAAACCACTACTACACACCATCATAGGCCCAGAGCAGGCAGGGTTTATGCCAGGCAGAGAGGCAAAAGACAATGTAACAAAGGCACTAAACCTTATACATGCAGCTAGGGAACGAAAGATCGAGGGCCTTCTTCTGTCTACAGACGCGGAGAAGGCCTTCGATCGAGTAGCATGGGACTACATGTTGGCAACGTGCGAACATGTTGGCCTTGGTACCCGCATGATGAATTGGATCTCGGCGATATACCAAAACCCATCAGCAAAACTACGAATAAATGGAACCCTGTCCGAAACGATAAAAATAACCAATGGTACAAGACAAGGGTGTCCCCTCTCGCCAATCCTCTTCATCATCTCGTTGGAACCTTTCATTAGGAAAGTGAAGTTATCACCAGATATTGAGGGTTTCTGGGTGGGTCAACGGGAATTTAAAATCGCTGCATACGCCGATGATTTGCTATTCTTCCTAACGAAACCCCTCACGTCAATTCCCACACTGCTAAGAGAGTTCACGGTGTACGGGTACGTCTCCTATCTAAAGATCAATTATACGAAGTCTGAGGCGATGAATATCACCATGACAGAGGATACACTACATAGCGCACAACTAAATAGCACCTTCAAATGGGTATCCTCTGCCATGAAGTACCTCGGCGTATGGCTAACCCCACAGATATCTCAAATTTTTGAGAGGAATTTCCCACCCATGCTCAAAATCATAAGACAAGATTTGCTGTCCTGGCATACTAACAAACATTTCTCATGGTTCGGGAGGGCAGCCATCTGTAAGATGTCAATATTGCCCAGAGTGCTGGATTTATTCCGGACCTTACCGGTCCTGATTCCACAGTGCTTTTTCAAAACCCTACAAACAATCCAGCTTGAATTTGTTTGGGCACACAAGCGCCCGAGAATCAAATTTGAGTTAATGACTAGGGCGAAAGAAAGAGGGGGAATGGGCCTGCCCGACTACAAACAATATTATCACGCCTCACATATGACCAGAATCCTGGATTGGCATTGCCACCAGGACACTAAAGACTGGGTCCCCCTAGAAAATGAGTTAAGCCCGATTCCCCTGAGGTTCTCCCCATGGGTTTCGATGAAAAATTACCCACCGACTCTGCGACAACACCCCCTTCTGAACACCACCCTATCTATATTCCACTCAATCATTAAAAAGACAAACGTATCTTCACCCTTAAGCCCCTTGACACCACTTAAAGACAACCCGGACTTTCCACCAGGGGTAGCGAACCGTGCGTTACAGAAACAAGACGAGAATACACCTTTGCTTACCAGCCACTGTTTTGAGAACGTCCTTATTAAGGACTACCAGAAACTGAAAGGAGAGGCCCATGTGCAGGATATGCCCCTATGGACATACTTCCAGATACGAAGTTATGTAAACGATGCACGACGCAAAATGCACTTTACTAGACAAATGACAGATATGGAATCAGTGTGCCTGGAGGGGGCCCCAATACCCAAAGCCACCTCCTTAGCATATGCCTGGCTCCAGGCCTCAGCACCGCACGCCCTGGACAGATTTCGGAAGAAGTGGTCGGAGGAACTTAACATAGAAATAACAGACACACAATGGCAAAAAGCCTGTATACTAGCACATAAATGCTCCTTGAGCACCAGAATGCAGGAAACTGCGTATAAATTGCTTACACATTGGTATGCCACTCCGGTCAAGTTACATAAGACAAGACAAAGGTACGGTCCTACACATCTGGTGGCATTGTCCTCTTATCACACGATTCTGGGAAAAAGTGGTTACAATCATTCGCCATGTCACTGATACCTCGTTGAAGCTGGATGCGGCCGGTTGCCTCCTCCATGTTACCAACTTCTCACTCTCCAAATACAAGAAATCCCTGTCCAAACATATGCTTAATGCGGCTAAAACGCTCATACCATTATACTGGAAATCTACTAGGGTCCCCTCTGTTAAAGAGTGGCTTCATAGGATAGGAGACATATGTAGCATGGAGGAGACAAGGGCCCAGTCCAATGATGATGCGGATGGATACCACAAAACCTGGGCCCCTTGGGTTGCTTTTAGATTTTCTGAAGAATATGAGAAACTTAACCTACCCAACCTTGGCTGAAAAAATAACACCCCACCTTTGGGGAGGTATGTGAACAAACTGCCCATCAGGCAAAACTTAGATGGAGAACCGAATTACAGATATAACTGAAATGTACCCCAATACTTAGGCTACCATATATGACTACCAACCCTCTATTTCTCTCTTCTCTGTCCCATACATCTAACTACTCTCTTCCTTTCTCTCACCTTTCCTATACTCATCTCTATATCTTGACATTAAATGTCACCTGTTTCAATCTTACTCGCCACCATATGGCTGACATAGAAGGTAATCATAACGAGACCAATATGAAAACTAGACATGTGATCTGAGCATTGAATGATATAACGAAAAGGCCTCTTTAGACCACTCACAGAAAATGTTGAATGTTAATTTGTTTTGAATCTTAATTGTTCCTGGTTTATTATTGACTGCCAACACAAAAAATGTACAGACAGGATTGTACCTGTCTTCAAGTTATGCGATCACCTGTACTGTAACTTACCTTCAATAAACCTTTTGAATGAAAAAAAAAAAAAATAATAATAATTATTATTATTATTATTAAAAAAATTATAATAAACTATAAACTATTAAATTATAGAATTAATATATGCTATAGTCAAACTACAACATTAGCAACGCTTAAATACCACACTTTTGTAGACCCAAAGTGTGAAATACAAAAAAGTCCACAAATAGAGCCAATCATAAGTCCATCCCTGGTTTGTTCATGTAGGTTCCAATTAAAATCCTGGATCCCATTACTAAACCTCGTGAAGAAGCACGCTCCTATGGTAATGAACTCACCAGACAGACTCTGCTCAAACGCTTGTAATGATTGTTGGCATCTGGGTCTGCATCCTTCCATCTAGATCTCACTCATAATGAAAAAATAGGTGCACATAGTGTAATTCCGTAAACAAGATTTATTAGTTCCAAAACCCCCCTTACGAATGTCCACTTACAATAAAATGAAAGTATAAAAGCATATAAAGCATGTAAAAAATCCTGTCCTTATCGCTAATCTGTCTCTCACCTCTCCTCAAATCTCTCAGAGAGCAGTGTTCCCGGGTTGAGACGATAACTAACAGATCGTAAAGGGAGCTGCGTGGTCATACCCTCACATGTTTTGTCAAAACTTCGTCATATGGCGTGGCCACACAGCTCAGCTCACCTCTCTTATATACCGCGAGCATCAAGTGTTAACCCTACATACACTCACAACCTCCAACAACATGATTCCCACGCTATTGGGACATACTGTATGTATTCAAGAAGTGACATGCTGCAATCTATTAGGTTATACATCATGCCACCAATTGTTCCTTAGTATTTTTTACCATTCATGAATGCACATATTTTATCATTGGTGTAAACTTTTAATCAACTGCTGCAATTTAGTTTATCCAGTTCCACCTCGATCGGTGCTGTCAAATAGTGCAATTTAATGCAAACGGTCAGGATATATATTGTATCATCTATCATCCCTCCATATTCTTTACCGCTTTTTGGGTCTGCACAGCATGTTTTTTCATTTATAATGACCCCCGGTAAACAAATGCGAGTTTAATTAATCGATTCCAGCATGATCGGATACGCCAAATCGCTGCATGTATGGACTCTTATTATCAAAAGATTGTAAAATAATAATAATAATAATTTATCCCTAATAAGGGTCCTTATATTACATATTACTTAGGGCAGGGATCTACAAACCACAAATTTAATCTAAAATCTTATAAACACACTAATCAAAATATACATTATTATTCATATCTTCATTCATATATTCATATCTTAATATACAACAAGATAGCATCGAATTACTATTCTACTATATCTAAAATATATAATGGTGTTATTAAAATTCATAGCAATAAAATCTCAAATAAATTTCTATAAATTAATAATCACTAATAAAACAGTTGAAGTCCAATTCTATATTCATTCCACTAGGGTATAATGTATTAGTTAAATAAATCCACTTCGCCTCACACTTTGACAAGTCTCTGACTCTATTGCTTCCTCTCCATACAGGATTCATCTTTTCTATACCCCAAAATCTCAAACCTGAACAGTCCCTGTTATGTTTGCGTTGAAAGTGCATTGATACGCTATAATCTTTATAACCAATTTTAATATTATTGATGTGTTCCGATATACTTTTGCCAACAGTTCTTTTGGTATGTCCAATGTACATTATATTGCAAGGACATTGCAGTGCATACACCACATGCGTCAAGTTACACGAAATAAAGTCCTTAATTGCTAATTACTTCCTATTGCCTGTGGATTCTAACTTGGTAAGTCCATGACAAGCTAGACATCTGCGACAAGCATAATATCCAGCTTTGTCCGAAAAACATTGAAGGTCTAGTCGTTTGATCCAATATCTTTTTTACTATCTTGTTCCCAAACGAGGACCCCTTCCTGTATATAAACACTGGGTCTTTGGACACTGCTTTCATTCATATTTTATCGATCCCTAATATAGGCCAAAATATCCTAAAAAATGTTTCCACCTCCCTATACTGGGTATGATATTTACTGATAAAGCCCCACTCATGTTTTGTACAGTGTTGGTCATCTTACTTTAAAAAAGTAATTAGTTACGTTACAAATTACTTCTCCCAAAAAAGTAATTGAGTTAGTAACTCAGTTACTACATTGGAAAAGTAATTAGTTACTCAGCAAAGTAACTGACTTTTTTTTTTAATATTCTTAGGGGCGGGTCTAGTATTACTGTAAGCAAGGGGCGCGTTCCCCCCTGCACGTCTATTTCCCCTCTGTACCCCACTACACGTCTGTCCCCCCCCCCACACACATATATCTGTTCCCCCTCTGTACATCTGTCCCCCCCAAACTCACGGATCAGATCGTTGATCGTTGCAGAGTCACAGATCGGATAATTTTTCGGATCAGCAAATAATAATTGAATTTGCAAAAACCTTCGAAAATTCCACCACCATAAAGCCCCCACTGTAATATCCACAATCTCCCCCACTGTAATATCCACGTCATCTCCCCAACTGTAATATTGTCTGAGTATAGCTGGGTAAGGCTGGGTATCGCCGAGTATGGCTGGGTATCGCCGAGTATGGCTGGGTATTACCGTGTATTGCAGAGTATTGCGGGGTGTGGCGGGGTGTGGCGGGGTGTTGCAGAGTATGGCGGGGTGTTGCAGAGTATGGCGGGGTGTTGCAGAGTATTGCAGGGTATTGTGGGGTGTGGCGGGGTGTTGCAGAGTATTGCAGAGTATTGCGGGGTGTGGCGGGGTATGGCGGGGTGTTGCAGAGTATGGCGGGGTGTTGCAGAGTATGGCGGGGTGTTGCAGAGTATTGCAGGGTATGGCGGGGTGTTGCAGAGTATTGGGATGGTGTTGCAGGGTGTTGCAGAGTATTGGCATGGTGTTGCAGGGTGTTGCAGAGTATTGCACAGTATTGGCAGGGTGTTGCAGAGTATTGCACAGTATTGGCAGGGTGTTGCAGAGTATTGCACAGTATTGGCAGGGTGTTGCATGGTGTTGCACAGTATTGGCAGGGTGTTGCAGAGTATTGCACAGTATTGGCAGGGTGTTGCAGAGTATTGCAGAGTATTGGCAGGGTGTTGCAGAGTATTGCACAGTATTGGCAGGGTGTTGCAGAGTATTGGCAGGGTATGGAGGGATGACTGCTGCCATCCGATCTCTCCCCTCCACTGTACAGATCTGTACACAGAGGGGAGACCGGCGTCATCTTGACGCCGGTTTGTTCACAAAGTGATCGCTCAGTCATTTGATGGAGCAATCACATTGTAAACGGACGACGGGTGCACCAAGATGGCCACCGCTCCGGAGCTAGGCCGGAGCTGCGGCCATCGGGTGCTCCAAGATGGCCGCCGCTCCGGAGCTAGGCCGAAGCCGCGGCCTTTCCTAAGGCCGAGGCCGCGGACGGCTCCGCGATCGCGGCGGGTAATTGCGGTAACGCCGCCCCAGTAATGGGAATGGCGTTACCGCGAGGGGAAGAGTAATAAGTTAGATTACTCGTTGCCCTCTAAAGTAACGGCGTTACGTAACGCCGTTTACTTTGACGGCGTTAGTGCCATCACTGGTTTTGTATCATTCTGTCTTGCCTTAACAGCTAAACAAAACTCTTGAGTGAATTGGCTAACTTCTTGTATGGCATTATCTAAAAATTTGGTTTTATAGCCCTTTTCCACAAATCGTTTTTCAATAATCTGAGTTTGTGCTACCGAGAACAGTTCCTTCTAATTCCTTCTTAATCCTTCATCTCTTAACATCACTGGGACATCAAAATAATGAATTTGTTCCCTACTCCATTTTAGCGCTACACTATTTTTTTCATATTTGTTTTGACTTTGTTTGTTTGTGTGTTAGCAGCTTTATTCACACCATTTTTGCTTATTTATGGTTTAGAGTTTAGCGCAGTATTTTCCCTTTATTTACACTACTCCATTGACACTCCAATTTTATATTGTTCTTATTCTGATTCAAATCCTCCACAAATTTAACCAGAGATCTTTCAGTACATACCCAAATAAAGAACAAATCGTCTATGAACCTTTTATAAAATAAATATTCACTTCTCTGTTTAGCATAAATTAATCTATCCTCCCATTCACTCATAAAAAGGTTTGCTAAACTTGGCGCAAACTTAGCGCCCATAGCAACGCCTTTCCTCTGAGCATAAAACTTATTAGAGTACCAAAAATAATTATGGGACAGACAGTAGTCCAAAACTATTCCTAAAAACTTATTTTGTAACCGTGGTAGGTCATCTCTCTGGCTCAATGCCCAATTAAGGGCAAGCAAGGTGTCATCATGTTGTATCACAGTGTATAAAGATGCAACATAGGCCGTTACTAGATACACTTTGCTTAGGAATAGATATCTCTTTTAAGTTGTAAAAAATTCTTTGTATCCGTTAAATGCACTTTGGTTTGTACTACACGTTTTTGAAGGAAATTATCAAGATATTGTCCAACTCTGGAGGTTACTGATCCAGTACTATTAACTATCAGTCTAGCGGGAGGATTTTGTGGGTCCTTGTAGACTTTAGTGTGTAGATCGTTGACACTCTACTAAAACTGGGAACTAGGTACCTTTTTTCATTTTTATTTACTACTTGCTTGTCATAGCCGTAATCTATTAGACGGTTCAAATTCCTCTTATAATTCATAGTAGGGTCAAGATCTAATTCCACGTCACAAACATGTGACACATTTCAGAACTGGCAGGCCATTGGTGGAGGAGTGGCCACATTCCTTTATCAAGCATATGGTATGTGGACACTAGGAGAAGTTTTTATAGTCTGATGGGGGGCGTGGCCAGAACGTACTTGGAGGGAAAAAAGTCAGTAATGCTACAGGTGTGTGAAATTTTTTGGGCTCAAATTATGATCATTTGGAAATAATAAAAAAAAACACACAAAATTGTGACTCGTTTTAAATTTGCATCAGCAATGGTATTGTTTGTGGTTTGTAAAGACACCTGTGTGAGTTTGGTTAAAGATTTTTGTGAGATGGACAGCAACAAGTGAGAGATAGCATTCTTAGAAACAAAATAGATGAAGAAGAAGCAACATTGTTGCAAGGATAATTTCTTTGAGAGAAAGATACATTTCATCTCAACATGAAAAGTATTTATTTGGGGAAGTTACAATTTTGCCATTAGAATCTATAGCTGAAACTTGCATAGGGCTACATGACTCTAATCTTCACTCTGGAAAGTTGTTTGCATGTCTGAGCATGCTCAGTTGTGCTGGCACCTAGTTGTAAAGAAAAGGGGAATTTATCTCTTCTTAGACTTTTAAAGATATTTCAGTGTATATAAAAATTTTTAACACAGTTTAACCACTTCAGCCCCGGAAGAATTTACCCCCTTCATGACCAGAGCACTTTTTTCAATTCGGCACTGCGTCGCTTTAACTGACAATTGCGCGGTCGTTCGATGTGGCTCCCAAACAAAATTTACATCCTTTTTCCCCCACAGCTTTCTTTTGGTGGTATTTGATCACCTCTGTGCGTTTTTTTTTTTTGCGCTATAAACAAAAAAATAGCGTCAATTTAAAAAAAAAACATTATTTTTTACTTTTTGCTATAATAAATATCCCCCAAAAATATATATAAAAAACTTTTTTTTTTTCCTCAGTTTAGGCCGATACGTATTCTTCTACATATTTTTGGTAAAAAAAATTGCAATAAGCGTTTATTGATTGGTTTGCGCAAAGTGTGTCCTAGGGAGTGATTCTAACTGTGGATTCGAAATTGTGAATTCCGTTTTGGCGCTAATACCGTGATCATAGTAATTTGAGGCTAATTAGCGCTAACTAGCAGTAATTAGCACTAATTAGTGGTGATTACCGCTAATTAGTACGTGACACTATAATAAATGACCCCCTCTGTGTGGCGTAAAACTAACACTGCACAACACCCTGAACACAACATCGCCACGTGAAACATGGTGGTGGCAGCATTATTTTTGCTTTTCTTCAGCAGGGACAGGGAAGTTGGTCAGAGTTGATGAAAAGATGGATAAAGCCAACTGGGGCAGAGGTTCACCTTCCAGCAGGACAAGGACCCTAAACATACATACAGCCAGAGCTACAATGTAATGGTTTAGATCAAAGCATATTCATGTGTTAGAAAGGCTCAATTAAGGTCCAGACCTAAATCCAATTGAGAATCTGTGGCAAGACTTGAAAATTGCTGTTCACAGATGCTCTCCATCCAATGTGACAGAGTTTGAGCTATTTTGCAAAGAAGAATGGGTAAAAATGTCACTCTATAGATGTGCAAAGCTGGTAGAGACATCCCCAAAAAAGACTTGCAGCTGTCCTTGCAGTGAAAGGTGGTTCTACAAAGTATTGACTTGATGGGGACTAAATACAAATGTACACCACAATTTTCACATATTTATTTGGAAAAAATTCGGAAGACCGTTTATTATTTTCCTTCCACTTCACAATTATGTGCCATTTTGTGTTGGTCTATCACATAAAATCCCCCCAAAAAAGACATTTACGTTTTTGGTTGTAACATGACAAATATTGTAAAACTTCAAGGGGGTATGAATACTTTGTCAAGGCACTGTATAAGGCCCCTTTCACACTGATGGACCGATCATGTCCACCGGTCAGTTTTCAGGCGGATCCATCGCTCTCTACGGAGCAGTGGATGTCAGCGGACATGGGTCCACTGACACCTGCCAACACCTAATCTGATCCTGTCTGCTAAAAGCAGATGGCTAGGGATCTGTTCTCCATCCGCTCGGTGGATCGGATTGGATGACAGTCAGATGGAAATGGACAGGCAGTCTATTTCCATCAGACAGTCCATAGAGGACAGTGGGCTGTATCTGTGTCTGCTCTGCATCAGCAGAGTGGACACGGAACTGTCAACCGCCTACTCAGCGAGGATCAGCAGAAAAATCCCCTGGGGGGGAACCTGGGGGGGATTTTTATCTATATTGCCGGGACCCGGCAATACATTACGAGCAAGTTTAAATAAAATGTTTTCCTTTAGAAATGTCATTTCGCTGTGGGACTGTAAAACATATAAGAAAGATGCGCTACTGTACAGGCAGACTAAGGCACCATATTTAAAGGAATATTTCATTTTTTTGTTTCACATTCTTAAAATCACTGCTCCTGAAAAAAAACGTCTGTTTTTAAAACTTTTTTTTGCATTGATTCAAGTCCCCTGGGGCAGTACCCGGGTCCCCATACACTTTTTTTGTTTGTTTGGCTCATCCTTAAAGAGGAAGTAAACCCTCTGGGACAACTTTGGCCTACAGGTAAGCCTAGATTAAGGCTTACCTGTAGGTCCAATAAATATCTCCTAAACCTACATGGTTTAGGAGATATTTAGAAAAGAAAGAGCACCGCTATCTACGGCGCATGCACCGTAGACAGCGGCGCGCAGGCGCACTGCGCATGCTGAGAACACGGCGATATGCCGCTCTCGTGCGCATGCACGGGAGTGACGTCATCGTCGCTCCAGCGAATCACAGCGCTGGAGCGGCGAGACCCGGAAGTCACTCCCGTAGCGATGGCGGCGAAGAAGGACGAGGATGAGGACCGCTCCGGGGGCTTCGTTTTCAGGTAAGTTATTCATATTGAGCTAGTATGCCAAGCATACTAGCTCATTATGCCTTTGCCTTGCAGGTTACGTTTAAAAAAAAAAAAAAGAGGCTTTACTTCCTCTTTAAATAAATGTAGTAAAGAGAATAATCTGTTATTTTTCCAATGTTAGTACATCAAATGCATGAAAACAGTTGTCACTATCAGTAAGGCGGTCCAGACTGCAGAGCAATGCACAGGCAGAAAATGACTGAGACTGGAAGAAATGCAAGCATGCAAAACAAGGAAAACATTTATTTTTATTTTTTAACATGGCAGCTTAGAGTTTAGATATTCTTTAAAAACTTAAAGTGTTATTAAACCCAGACTAAAAAACTCTCATTACATGCTATATAACAGAGTGTCCATACTCACAAAGCCACTAAAGCTTTCGATTTTGTGTAGAGTGAAATATATCTGGATAATTTTCAGCTGTCCCTCCCATCTTCTCTGTGCCCCCATTGCAGGTTGAGATTGTAGAGACCAGATGGTGCCCAAAGCTCTTCATTTTCTCCTTTTTCCTATCCGTGCAGCCCATGTGACTATAGAGCAGTGGTTCTCAACTCCTGTCCTCAGGGCCCACTAACAAGCCAGTTTTGCAAGATAACTGAAATACATCACAGGTGATATCTTTTGCTGCTCAGTGATTGCAGTATTCTAGTCTGCATCTCCCCAAGGTAATACTTAAAATCTGGCATGTTAGTGGGTCCTGAGGACAGGAGTAGAGAACCACTGATATAGAGTCACACATGTAGGTGTATACACAGTGGCACAGTAAATGACACTCCAATCCCACCCTCCTCCTCCATGTCCTCCTATTGCTAGCCACTATGGAGACAGGATATAGTATGCTGCTTAATCACATTCACAAAAATGCTTAGTTTTAAATATAAATCAGTATTAAATATATATATAATGTTGTTGCTAATACCTGTAAAGTAAAAAAATTGTCTTGAATGCAGATGCTGTTTGAAAAAAATGAAAGCTAGTGTCAGTCATCTCAAACTCTGCCTACACCATCTTAATGCACAAAAAATATACCTTTGATGTTCAATAAAGATTTGTAGGGAGCTATAAAACAGCACTGCGCCCCGAGCCCATCCACTTGTGTGACAATGACTAATTAATATCCACTATTGTCTTCCTGATTCTCCTCCTGGCCAATCAGAAAGGAAGTTCCTGTGACCCAATTGGCCAGGGAGTCTTAGGACTCCCTGGCCAATCGTGTCTCGGGACACACTTCTTGTTTGCCGGGAGGGGAATCAACAGCCCGGCTCTTCATTCCCCCGATCCCCCATGGGGGGTGGGGGGGCTTGGTGCTAGTTTGCCGCCCCCCCAATATATTAAGCACCAATCACCACTGCTGTAGAGAGCATACATCAACAGAATAATAAAATCTCCTCCCAAAGACCTTTCCCTGCAGATGCCAAAGAACAGGGAAAGATGATGGGACCACACAACAGATGTGAAGGAATAAGGTACAGTGGAACCTCAGTTTGCGAGTAACGCAGTTAACGAGCGTTTCACAAAACAAGCACTGTAATGCCGCGTACACACGTTCGGACTTTATCCGCCGGACCTAGTCCAGCGGACAAACCGCCGGACTTTCCAGCTGGGCTTCGGCGGACTTGAAAGTGAACGGACTTGACCACACACGATCACGCTAAAAGTCCGGCGGTTCACGCGATGACGTACAGCGCGTACGACGGGACTAGAAAAAGAAAAATACTAAAAAAATACTTGCTACTGAGCATGCGTCCTTTTTGGTCCGCCGGACCATACTACAGACGGCCGTATTGTCCGCTGGACTGCCAAGTGCAGCGGATAATTTTAAAACAAAACTTAAAACCTAGTCCGCCGGACTTTTGGGAAAAAAAGTCCGTCGAAGGCCCACACACGATCGGACTGTCCGGCGGACTCGAGTCCAGCGGACAATCCCGCGGGAATGTCCCTTCGTGTGTGTACGCGGCATATTTCTAAAAATCCTAACTCGGTTTGTGAGTATTGTCTCGCAAAACAAGCAGGATTCAGGATAAAAGCAGTGTGCAGTACCGCTTTTGGCCTGGGGTGGGGGGCGCCTGAGCCGAACAGCGTCGATCTTCGGCCTTCGGAAATGCACGGAAAGGCCCGAGCACACTTCGGCTGACCTCGGAAAGGCTTGTGAATGGAGTTTCCGAGGCTCTCCGGCACCTCCCCGCCTCTGGCCGCATGCGGTATTGCATCCCATTGAAGTCAATGCGGAACAAATTATTTTCGTTTCCATTGACTTCAATGGGAAAACTCGCTTTGATATGCGAGTACTTTGGATTACGAGCATACTCCTGGAACGAATTATGCTCGTAATCCGAGGTTCCACTGGACTTAGAGGATTAAAAATATAAAACAAAAAATAAAATACATTGGCATGATGTATATGATTTATGTAAATGAATTATGGCAATTAATACTTCCCTGTAAACTTTAAAACACATGTGATATACATTTTGAATTAATTTTTCCATTTAAAAACTTAAAAAATTAGAGAACAAAATGTGTGCACTACATTTAGCTGATTTGTGTAACAATGTCTGTAGGCAACTAAAATTTGATTGTTTAAGAAAAAAAACAGCCAAATAGGATATAATAAGAAGAAAACTCCTGTGTTATGCCTCTGTGAGTTGAGAATACTATTATGCTAGCTAAAAAAAGGGTTAAAGCAGCTCTGTTCTTTGTATTATAAAGCTAAGTGTTTTTCCATCATCATCAGCTATATACAACATCCTCCTTTAATACTAAACTGTAACAAAATATGCAATATTGAATTTTTGAAAAGGACACGCATCAAGGATAAACAGAGAAGCACATTCACTATAAAGAGCAGTACGGAGTAACATCTGAGAATCCTTTCATGTTGGAAACGTTCATGTCTTACTTGACATCCACCTTTTTTATTTTTTAAGTGCATCAACATAATTGATGTTCCCTAGAAGATGAGATTGAGTAATGGCACTGCTTGCATGATACATCAGTATGCAGAAAGGAACCTCATAACATTTAATGTGCGTCATCTCTTGACTTTTACATGACCAAGAGAAGAAGAGAAATGAGGCCCCTTAGTAAGTAAGAGGTGTTTTCACGTTTATTGACCTAGACCAGCCTTTCTCAACCTTTTTAGCACAGAATAACCCTTGAAATAAATGTCTGGACTCAGGGAACCCCAGCTAATAATTTCTATATCTAAAATTCGCAATACATTAGTGTGATGGTCAATGAGAAGAATGCTCTTTAAATTTATGGTCAGTGGGAAAAACTCCCCTCTCACCGACAGCCAATGGCGTCCCTAGGGGGGGGGGGGGGCAAAGGGGACCTGAATGCCCCCCCAAAAAAAAAAAAAAAACATTTTTTTTTTTTTTACAAAAAGGCAATGTCTTTTTGTTTGCATTCATAGCGGATGCCACATCTTACTCAGGCCACCGCTGGAGTAACACAGTCTCTATTGAGAGGGGGAGTATTCTTCTAGCCTGGACGCGTGGGTAAGTGTGTGCACTGCAGTACACTGTAATCACTGAACTGCATTATCTCCATCTCTTCTCTCCCCCATCTGTCCCTCCCCTCTCCTGTTCTTTCAAGACCTTCACAACTTACTTTCACTTTCAGTTAGGCAGGTAATAGACTATGCAAATTTCTTTCCTGCATCCACAGAGTGCAGGAAAGAAACTTGCATGATTCCCCCATTAACACAGACAGTGGTGACAGGGGAATATCCTTCCTGCTCAGCAATTGTATTCTCCCAACAAACAGTCATTATCACTAGTGGCTATAGCAACCACTAATGATAATCATAAGAGTATCTGACAGGCTGGTTGTTCCCAATTTGATCGATCAACTTGGTACATTCAGCCTGCTAATTAATGGTTCAAACCTCAGCCAGTTCCTGATGAACCAACTGAGATTTAAACTGCTTATGGCTGGTCTTAGCACTTAGGCAGCCCCACTTTTTTAATTTAACTAGCAGGTTGCATTAAAAAAAAAAGAAATGATCCAATTCTCCCATCTACACATTATAGGTGGATGGGGGAATCCTTGCTTTGTGGACCAGTGGTGGCACTACCAGGGTTGCTGTCCTGTCCTGGCTATTCATAGTGCTGGTCTCTGTCTCCATGGCAGCGGCGGCACATTGGAACCCAGTGCTGGTTACTTTATGGGGCTAATGTACAGGAGGGCCAGCACAATTTGTTGTTAGAGATGGGCAGGGCATGTTCAAAATTCCACATGCTCGAGCCCGACAGGAAGCCCACACTGCACAGCGCTAAGCACAGGCAGTGAGACATTTCCCGGTCCGCAGCTGCACAGATCAGGAATGTCTCGCTGCCTGTGATTAGCCTTGTGCAGTGTCGGCTTCCTGGCGGGATCGGGCATGTGGGATTTCAAACACACCCGAGCCCATCTCTAATGTTTGTAGAGTAGACAGTTGACCTCCCTGCAGGTTGCTTAGCAGCAGTGCAGCCTTCTCTGACACGCTGATCAAGATGCAATCCAGGTGATGCTCCTAGTTAAATCCTAGTGTTAAATATCATAGTGATTTTATTGATCAAAGCCCACACCTTACAGGCATAGAGCCCACACCTTACAGGCATAGAGCCCACACCTTACAGGCATAGAGCCCACACCTTACAGGCATAGAACCCACATGGCTGCTGAACATACGGTTGATGTGGTTGTACTCTTGATGCTAATAAATACTGTGTTTATTAGATCTGACTGGGAGCATCACCTGGATCACATCCCGATCAGCATGTCAACAGAGAAGGTTATACAGCTGCTACATGACCAGCTGGGGGCTCGGCTCTCTACAACCAATAGTACCAGTCTTCCCCTGCATGCACCCATAATGTCACCAGCCCTAGGTCCTAATAGACTGCTGCCACTGCCAAGGAGACAGATGCCAGACCAGCACTGTCAATAGCAGGGGCAGGACAGCAAGAGGAGGCTGGGGAACACCACAGTGGCAGAACACCAAGGCCCGGTGGCAAGACAACCTTTGCAACCCTGATAGTTCTCCCACTGCTTTGGACCCTTATATTTTCTTGGTATGCTGGTGACATATATCTCTTGTTTTCTGCCACCCTGGGGATCGTAGTAAAATTGCATTTTATAGTTGCCCCCCTACTTTTGTCCCTGTCCCCCCATGTGCCCCCCCTAAATATGAAAGCTGGAGACGCCACTGCCGACAGCAAAAAAGATGATTGGCATCAGTAGGAACTTATCTTACGGGCAGAAATTGTCGTTGCCTGAGCAACCTCTGGAGGAACTCTAATGCCGTACACACGGTCGGACTTTCCGGCAGAAAAAGTCAGACGGAACCTTTTCATCTGATATTCCGATTGTGTGTGGGCCTCATCTGACTTTTTTTCCGAAAATTCTGATGGACCTAGAAATAGAACATGTTTTAAATATTTCCGACGGAACCAACGGAACCAATTCCTATGGGGAAAGCCGCTCGTCTGTATGCTGTTCCGACGGAACAAAAATGACGCATGCTCTGAAGCAAGTACGAGACGGCAGCTATTGGCTACTGGCTATTGAACTTCCTTTTTCTAGTCCCGTCGTACGTGTTGTAGGTCACCGCGTTCCAGACGGTCAGACTTTGGTATGATCGCGTGTGGGCAAGACAGTGGAACTCCGTTGAAACTCCGTCGGAAAAACCTTCAGAGTTTATTCCGACGGGAAAACCGGTCGTGTGTACGCGGCATTAGGATGAGAAAGGCTGATCTACAAATGTAAACCTTATCACCTAGTAAGAGCGTGGAAATTATAAAAATTTGGTAATTTTCCTTGACTGTTGTGGCCGGTTAAGAAGCTAATAGAGTGTGATCTGTACTCCATTTGTTTCAGACCCCTGATATCTCATTAAAGGGAACCTGTCACTATATTGCCAAAAGTATTGGGACACCTGCCTTTACACGCACATGAACTTTAATGGCATTCCATACTTAGTCCATAGGGTTCAATATTGAGTTGGCCCACCCTTTGCAGCTATAACAGCTTCAACTCTTCTGGGAAGGCTGTCCACAAGGTTTAGGAGTGTGTCTATGGGAATGTTTGACCATTCTTCCAGATGTGCATTTGTGAGGTCAGGCACTGATGTTGGACAAGAAGGCCTGGCTCGCAGTCTCCGCTCAAATTTATCTCAAAGGTGTTCTATCGGGTTGAGGTCAGGACTCTATGCAGGCCAGTCTCCTCTACATCTCGGTGCCCAAGAATATCCGGCGTGGTGGTCGGGCCTTCTCCCACCAGGGTGCCGTACTATGGAATAGCCTCCCTGTCGAGCTCCAGGAGGCCCCCACTATTCCGGTCTTCCATGGGCTACTGAAGACTTGGCTTTTCACGCAGGCTTTTCCTGCGTAGTCTCTCTCTTCTACCTTTCTACCGCTCTGTGTGGCTTCTGGTCCCTGGGCCCTTTCTTCCCAGGAACTCTGCTATGCGCGTCGGGACCCTTCGGGGTAAGACCGATCTATATTAGGATACCACTCAACTCAACTCAACTCAGTCAAGTTTCTCCACCGCAAAATCGCTCATCCATGTCTTTATGGACCTTGCTTTGTGCACTGGTGCGCAATCATGTTAGAATAGGAAGGGGCCATGCCCAAACTGTTCCCACAAAGTTGGGAGCATGAAATTGTTCAAAATGTCTTAGTATGCTGGCGCCTTAAGAGTTCCTTCACCAGAACTAAGGGGCCAAGACCAACCCCTGAAAAAACAACCCCACATCATATCTCCCCTCCACCAAATGATTTGGAAGGGTAGCCAAATACTTTGGCAATATAGTGTGGATAAGCGAGTTTGAGGTGGAGGAACTTGACTGGCCTGAACAGAGTTTCTGACCTCAATCTGATAAAACACCTTTGAGATTAATTAGAGCGGAGACTGCGAGCCAGGCCTGCTCATCCAACATCAGTGCCTGACCTCACAAAGGCGCTTCTGGAAGAATGGTCAAACATTCCCATAGACACTCTCCTAAACCTTGTGGACAGCCTTCCCAGAAGAGTTGAAGCTGTTATAGAGTGGGCCAACTCATCATTGAACCCTACGTACTAAGACTGGAATGCCATTAAAGTTCATGTGTGTGTAAAGGCAGGCGTACAAATACTTTTGGCAATATAGAGCATGATAGCTCATAAGGGGTAATTAGTCCCTCATGTGATATCAATGAAGTTAAGTGAAAAAAAGGTACACAATTAAAAGTACACCCAAGCACTTAAAAACCCCCTCCAAAATTTTTTGAGCCCGTCCCCAGGTACATACACATATTATGAATGAAAATCAAATGTCTGGGCACCTATGTACGAAAACGATGATTGTGTTACACGTTACACATGGCCATGCACACCAGATGGAGAGAAATAATTATAGGACCATTGCTTACATTTATCTGTAAACTCATGACCTGAAAAGGCGTTTAAAGTGTCACCTATCGATAACTTTGGGTGCTGCAGTTTGTCAAGCTTTCACAGGCACACAGATTTAAGGCTTGACATGTTTGGTGTCTGTTTACTCAGCACAACCTTATCTTTTATATTAACTAAAAAAAATAAAAAATCGGTAATATATTGCATTTAAAAACGTAAAAAAATTTGCAGTAGTGTATTTATTACCTAAAATTTGCGCTAAACCGATGCAGTAATATTGTGTGACATAAAAAATTGCAACAGTTGCCATTTTATTCTTAGGGTCTTTGATTTCTGAAAATATTTATTGCTTGGGGTTTTAATCGAATCTTCAGTCGTAAAATGATATTTGATGATGTGTACATAAAATGCAAAAACAGCTCCGGCAGTAAAAGGATTAAATACACTTTTAAGTTGTAAAACCTGTTCGAAGCTATACATTAGATATAAAGAATAAGCTGATCCAGCCTAATGGGGCTTAGCTAGCTGTGTACGGGGCCCGAGCAGCGATATAAAGACGGACTCAGATTCTGATTGGTTGCTAAAGGGAACATCTCTGTTTCCTTTATTGATGTTTTATATATTGGCTCCTGTGTTGGACATCATAGTGAAAGGAAAATTACAGTGAAAATGGCCGGTTTGTCTATGAAGCTTGTCTTCACTGGACTGTGTGATAGCTGACTGTCAATCCTTAATCCCTTTACTGTGGATGGTCCCCAGATGCTGAGAAGCTGCATCATTGCTGCTATTCCTGACTGCTGTTCCCAAGCAACAAAATGTGTATGACAGCAAAAGTTCAATCTGCCCTGACACTTTATTGATTTTATTGTAACGTGACACAGCACGAGATATAGTTCCCTAAATAGTAAGCATTTAATATATAGAACATTCCATAGCATGAAAAGTAGAGAAAAAATGAGAGATAGATAGATCCATAGATAGATAGATAGATAGATTGATAGATACATTATATTGTCAAAAGTATTGGGACACCTGCCTTTACGCGCACATGATCTTTAACCCCCCTGGCGGTATTCCCGAGTCTGGCTCGGGGTGGAATTTCAGTACCATTAGTGGTAACCCCGAGGCAGACTCGGGATCACATTGCAGGATACAGGGAGAGTTACTTACCTTGTCCCCTGGATCCTGCGATGTCTCCCCGCTGTGTGTGCGAGTCCCGCCGCTCGATTCACACTGTGCCCGAGTGCCGCTGAGCTCCGTTCCCTGCGACGTTGCGACGCACGGGAGCGGAGATCGCCGACAAATTCAAAAAAGTAAAAACACACAATACACATACAGTACTGTAATCTTACAGATTACAGTACTGTATAATAAAATTACACATCCCCTTTGTCCCTAGTGGTCTGTCCAGTGCCCTGCATGCACTTTTATATTATAAATACAGTTTTTTCTGCCGGGAATTTGGAGATTGTCCATAGCAACCAAAAAGTGTCCCTTTATGTCAAAAGTGATTTTAGACCAGCTAGAAAACAACGATAATAAATTAGAATCACTTGCAGAATTGAGCGCTATCGATTTGTGGGGAAATTCGTCATCAAACACTAAATCTAATGACAGCGGAAATTCTGCAACTGAGCAAATTTCAGTGTTTTTGATTTGATTACATTATTGAATAATTTTCATAGTTATTTATTATATTATAATTTATGATTTTGTGTTTTCAAACTTTATCATACCCGGGATGTCTACTAGACTCTGGTTTGGACAGTTGGACACTTTAAGTGAGTTATTCATAAGAATTGCATGTCTACAATATAAAACGTCAAATTTCCATGCAAAATAATTGTACCGCTTTCAGCACCTAAAATCAGAAAGAATCATACCGCCAGGGAGGTTAGTGGCATCCCAGTCTTAGTCCGTAGGGTTCAATATTGAGTTGGCCCACCCTTTGCCGCTATAACAGCTTCAACTCTTCTGCACAAAGCAAGATCCATAAAGACACGGATGAGCGAGTTTGGGGTGGAGGAACTTGACTGGCCTGCACAGAGTCCTGACCTCAACCCAATAGAACACCTTTGGGATAAAATTGAGTGGAGACTGCATGCCAGGCCTCCTCGTCCAGCATCAGTGCCTGACCTCACAAATGCGCTTCTGGAAGAATGGTCAAACATTCCCATAGACACACTCCTAAAACGTGTGGACAGCCTTCCCAGAAGAGTTGAATCTGTTATAGCTGCAAAGGGTGGGCCAACTCAATATTGATCTCCAACGGACGAAGACTGGGATGCCATTAAATTTCATGTGCGTGTAAAGGCAGGTGTCCCAATACTTTTTTTTTTTTTAAAAAATAAAAAAAAATTTCATCTTTTACATTTAACTCACTTTGTAGCATCACAACCATCAAATACATATTTTCTGACTTGTGTTTTACATCCACTTTTCCTTTGGGAGTCCCTCTGGCACCCCTATTACACTTCTAAAACAACCAACGCAGCAGAAACACAAGACCAGAAAAAAAACACAAAACAACAAAAAAAAAAAAAAAAAAAAAAAAAAAAAAAAAAAAAAAATGATAGTCTCTCTTCCCCCCCTCGCCCCCCCCCCCCCCAGGCGTCACCCACCCCCACCCCCACCTACCTCCCCCCTATATAGAAAGTAAGGTCCCCATGTGGCCCCATACCTCTCCTCCTGATCTCTTATAGTCATTGTCAGGTTTTCCATTTGTTGAATTTCTCCAACCTTGGCCCACCATTGGGCCCTCGTGGGGGGTACGTCTTTTTTCCAGAGAGCAGGAATACAGGCTCTCGCCGCCGTGAGAAGATGTTTTAATAATGATTTTTTATATTTTTCAACCGACATTGGGACATCATTTAATAAAAATGCAGCCGGGTTTTCTCCAAGAGACACCCCTGTAATTTGCTTTACTGTTTCCTCCACCATCTTCCAATACTCTCTAATTTTATCACATTCCCAGAAGATGTGCAGCATTGTGCCCTCTGATTTCCCGCATCGCCAGCAAGTATTTGGCGTCTGTGGGAATATATCATGTAGCATGCTTGGGGTCCTGTACCACCGGGTAAGAATCTTATACGCCCCCTCCTGGAATCTACTTGCTATTGATGTTTTGTGTACAGATCTCAGTATTTTTTCTTTTTGTTTTTGGGAGAACGTGACCTTCAGATCTTTTTCCCAGGCACATATATAGCTTAACTTTTCGGGGGCTTCATGTCTTGTAATCATTTCATAAAAATATGACAGGGGGTGTCTCAGAATCTCGCCGTCCAGACAAATCTGCTCAAACTCCGACAACCCCCGAATTTCGAGGTATTTTTTACTTTTTGAAAGAATATAAGCACCCAGCTGCATTGCTCTGAAGTAGTCTAGTTCTGGGATAAGTTGGTTTTCTATCTCCCCTCTTGTCATTATTTTCCCTTCTTTTGAAAAATGTATAATCCTAGTGTCCCAATACTTTTGACAATATAGTGTATGATAGATAGATAGATAAGATAAGATATGATAAGATACGATAAGATAAGTGGAGAAGATTAGGCAGATAGATACCGGATTGAGATTTTGAAGTGGAACTTTAGTTGAAAAAAATTGCTTGTTTTGCAATGCTTAAAGCGGAGCTCCACTCCAAAGTGGAACTTCCGCTTATCGGATTCCTCCCCCCCTCCGGTGCCACAATTGGTGCCTTTCAGGGGGGAGGGGGGTGCAGATACCTGTATAATCCAGGTATCTGCACCCACTTCCGGGACTTGCTAGTGCAGCTGCCCCGCCCATATCCGCAGATGCCCGCCCCTATTTGCAGATTCCCGCCCCTCCCCCATTGTGTCTTGGGAAACACACAGTTCCCAGGACACAACGGGGACCAATAAAGACGCGCAGCGCGACTCGCGCATGCGCAGTAGGAAACCGGCAGTGAAGCCGCAACGCTTCAATTCCTGATTCCCTGACAGAGGATGGCGGCGGGGCAGCCGAGAGACGAGCAATCGCAATCTTCTCCCGACATCGCTGGAACCTGGAACAGGTAAGTGTCCATTTATTAAAAGTCAGCAGCTGCAGTATTTGTAGCTGCTGACTTTTAATATTTTTTGTGCAGGTGGCCTCCCTCTTTAATTTTATCTCTGTATACTATATTTACAAAGCATGTAAATATTCTCTGTTAAACTACCCTTTCTTTTCCCCTAGTCCTAGCATTTTTTTTCTAGTATACACAGCTTTTGGCACATGCATTGCGCCATGCAGTCCACATCCTGGCCTGTTACTGGCATCTAAAAGTGCACAGCCAATTTCTCTTTATCTCTGATGTCTGCGGTGGCGAGCCGGGGTGGGCACCCACGCTGGGCTGCAGTTGAGTGCTCACCTGAGCAGTATATACACCCTACTTGGATACCATGCATTGGCGTTAGGTTATCAGTAGCTACCCAATGGCTGAAGACAAGCATTAGAAACCCAGAAGAAGGGGTAGATGGCAACACATGGAAGGTCAAGGGACAATTATGACACATCATTCATCTGTCTGTGCTTACTAGCACATTAAAGGCAGCAGATCTACAGTGGATAGGATATTGGTAGATACTACTGGTAAGAAGAGCGCTGCTAACAAGGGAGCCAGGTGGCTCAGCATTTTCAGTTGACTATTCATGTTGATCTGGAAGAACTCCTAAGTGGACAACTAACTTTCTGTTTTGTTCAATAAAAGTGGGCTGCCACGCCCCAAACTACAGTTTGGACTGGCACAACTCATTGGAAAAGTACCTACCATATGAGTATAATCACCCCAATACCAAGATAGATAGATAGATAGATAGATAGATAGATAGATAGATAGATAGATAGATAGATAGATAGATAGATAAAAGAAGGAAGAAGGGAAGGAAGGAAAGCAGCTATAGAAAGCCAACCAGCATCACAATATTCAGGCAAAAGTGAGAAATGCCAACTTTCCAATCCAAACACAAGAACAAATAGGGAGCTAGATTCCCATTTTCTAATGCCCCGTACACACGATTGGAAATTACGCCAGCAAAAGTCCGATGAGAGCTTTTGGTCGGAAATTCATCAGACTTTTGCTAGCAGAATTCCCGCCAGCAAAAGATTGAGAGCATGTTCTCTATTTTTCGGTCAGAAAAAGTTCCGATCCGAAATTCCGATCGTCTGTGCAAATTCCGACGTGCAAAATTCCTACGCATGCTCAAACAATTCGACGCATGCTCGGAAGCATTGAACATAATTTTCTCGGCTCTTCATAGTGTTGTACGTCATCGCGTTCTTGACGGTCGAAGGTTCAGAGAACTTTTGTGTGACCGTGTGTATGCAAGCCAAGCTTGAGCGGAATTCCGTATGAAAAACCATCCAAGTTTTTTCCGACGAAGACACACAGCCTCCAGTTCGGCAGCACTTCACAAAATGGGGACTAGACATGTGCACAACAAAAAAATTAGTTTATTTTCGTTTCGTTTTTTTCGTTTCCGTTGATTCGTAACGATTCGTAAATTCGTAAATCGTCGGTGTTCGTATTCGTAACGATTCGTATTTTCGTAAGAGTTATTTTTTCGTTGATTCGTTTTTCCGTTTTCGGAATTCGGTCGCATTCGTATTTCGTATTTATTCGTACATTCGTAACATTCGTAACATTCGTAGATTCGTAATCGGAGCATAATTCATAATTTTAAGTAATGTGTATGCTATTATTACATTTTAAGAGACACGGAAAAATAAAAATCGAAAAAAAGTTACTAATGTACGAATTTTTTCATTCAATCTATTCGAAGCACGTTAAGCAGCACCATTGTAAGGGACACGGAAAATTACCAATTCAACCAAAAAAAAAAAAGTTACGAATGTACGAATTTTTTCGTTCATTTTCATTTTCGTTGTTCCTGTTTTCATTTTTGGGATTTTCTTCATTCGTACATTCGTTGTTTCTAATTTTTTTTTTCGGATTTTCGTTATTTTCGGATTCGTTCAATTCGAACGATTCGTTATTCGTTAAAATTTTTAGCGAATCGTTCGTTCATTCGTACGATAACGAATGAACGAAAATAACAAAAAAAAACTAAAAACTAAAAAAAACTAATTGCACATGTCTAATGGGGACCACCTCCAGGAACAGGAAAATGACCCAGAGATGAAAATATACATAATACATACATACATTCCAATGAGAGTGCCAAACAAGAGTCCAAGGAAATTTAATGAAAAAATTGTTACAAAGCAGAATAAATGTAACACATTTAAGGGACCAAACACTCACCCGGCCTTCATCAGGGCTGAAGAATTTTCACCGAGACCCTCTTTGGCTATATTCACTAGCATTGGTTTAAACTGCCCCCCCCCCCCCGAACCTGTTGCAAGCAGTAAATCCCAATGCAGGTCTATCTGCTTACCTGAGCCCGTTTAGGCAGTCAACGTTCTTATACTTTGACGAAGGGGGAGTGTGTTTGACCCCTGAAACGCATCAGTGTATTCTGCTATGAATTAATTGTATCATTAAATTACCTTGGTCTCTTGGACATTTGTTTGGCACTCTGATTGGATTGTAACTTTCTTATCCAAGCTAGGTTATATTTATCACTTGCAGTACAAGAGCTATTTTTTTTCATATTGTATTAGTTAATATGTTGGGACTTGATTTGATCCCTCTGGTGTTGAGAACATTTTTTTTCTGAGCCTATCTACCTTGAACTGCTGACCTTTACTATATGATTAGTGTGTATAGTTCACAGCGTATTATTTTATGTCATGCTATATAAATAAATGAATCCCACGGTATTCTCTATATTAGCACTGTTGGGTTTTGCACCCTGCTCCTGCTGTGTAGTGCACTAATAATACTTGCATGTAACATGACATATTCAGCCTAATTAAACAATCATTTGTCACTCCGCATGGATAGGCAAGAATAGGTTTAACAATGCAAAGATTAACACAAATTAGCTCTGATTTTAATTTGTCTGTTGGAAAGGCAACATAAACATTCTTCTATTTGTGTATGTGTTGCCTCATACACTATTTCTGTGTAATTATCAAACTCTGTCATTTAGCATTAAACTAATTTTCTCCTATTCTTTTTATATGTATGGATATTAGTGACAATAAAGTTCTGTTTATGCGCCTCTCCTAGTTTTAATTGTCACATATATAGTTGCATCAATCAGCAGCGTCTTGCCAATGAGGCAAACTGAGATAACTACCTCAGGCGGCACTCTGGTGGTTGGGGTGGCACTGAGGCCAGGTTGTCTATAGGAGGGACCCCCCATGCTCAATGCAGCTCAGTAACATTGCCCTGTACATACAGGGCAGCATTACTGTGCTTGTTGCTAGGACACTGATGTGCCTGCATCATAGCAACCAATGACTCTACCTGCCAGCATCCTAGCAACCTACGACGCACAGCAACATTGGTTGCCAGGATGCTGACTGCTGTGCCACAGCAAAATCGATTGCCACACCAGCACCCTAGAAACCAAAGTAGGGGGTGGCAAAATGCATGAGATGGCAGAATGTCCATGGGACACAGTGTAGCAGGATCACAAGGAACATTCAAAAGCTGCTACATTCTCCAGGAGGCCATTTTCGCCTGTATGATCTCTGGTTGGAGTCACCGTTACCATGGCAAGTCACCCACAATCCACCAAACAAGCAATAATCACATTACAGACACCAACGCAAGTGTAAACAAGCCCTAAGACTCTCGCTTTTGGACAGTAATGGAAGCATATTTTGTGGGTAAAAGGACCATGACATATGTGTGCTGTAACAGAAGAAAACCACCTGTGTATGGGAGCGAGTTTAAAGCGGAGTCCTGCCTAATTTTTTTTTTTTTTTACTTTTAAAATAAGGACACTTACCTGTCCAGGACGCCCTGCTTTGTGCAAAACATAGAGTAGGTAAGTATGACATGTTTGTTATCTTTTAAAAAATCTGCTTTTATTATGATTTTAAAGGATAACTCCACTTGTGTTAAACAATTGGTATATTTCATATAATTGCTCTACAAGTCACTTTCTATATTTGCTATACAAGTATTTATAAACCCAATCATGCAACATCACTTATAAGTGTTAACATGTTGTTGTAAAGAAGTTTTTAATGTAACTATGCAAATAGCATACCTGTGGGATCCTTCTAGAAGTTGGAAATCACTGTAATAGACTACTCCAGTGATCTCCACCTGCTTTCAGGTCCTGTGCCAAGCAGCTGCCCTGCTGTATTCGGAACCCAGAAAGTTGGCCGCTCGGCACGCACACCATTCAGAGAATGCTTTGCATTTTCTCAATGAAAACAATGTGTTCTCTGATTAGATGAGGTTAGGAGGCGGGACAGTGACATCATGTTCTCCACCTCACCCAAATTCCATACCACAAGTTCAACTCAATAAGGGGTATGTATTTAAGTATGTTCATGCTGTCACCACAGGGTGGCACTGTGGACAGCACAATTAATGATACACTATGCCACATCCTAAATTTGTTGTATTGATACAGGAAATGGAAATTTTTTTCTTTTAAGGCACGTTTTTCTTATGGTTAAAAATTAACAATGTTTATTTATTACAAATCATTGATAACATGTGTGGGAGGTGCACGCACGGGACTGACAGCCAGATTGGGAGCATCACATGCCACTCAGGTGGTGTGCAGGATTCCTGATTGGGGTGAGCATATATGGAGGGGGGGATATCTGGCACCACTCAGGCAGGATCTGGTCTATTCTTAGGACCCTGAAACATAGGACACATGTTATGGGCCACATGTATTAGTAAGTACACTCCCCCCAAGGGGGAAATGGACACATGCATCTGATTGGCAATGTATCTAATACTAAATGGTGCTTTTTTGTTTGTAACACCTGCAGAGCTATGGACATTGCTGGCCTAACCCCCAGCTGGATCCTTTGATGATAACACTGACACTGAGCACCTGCACTCAACTTCTTTGGTCGACCATGGCGAGGCCTGTTCTGAGTGGAACCTGTCCTATTAAACCGCTGTATGGTCTTGGCCACCTTGCTGCAGCTCAGTTTCAGGGTCTTGGCAATCTTCTTATAGCCTAGGCCATCTTTATGTAGAGCAACAATTCTTTTTTTCAGATCCTCAAAGAGTTCTTTGCCATGAGGTGCCATGTTGAACTTCCAGTGACCAGTATGAGATAGTGAGAGGGATACAAGGGACCTTGTAACACTAATGCTGCGTACACACGGTCGGATTTTCCGATGGAAAATGTTTGAGGGGGCCTTTTTTCGGAAACTCGGACCGTGTGTAGGCTCATCGGACATTTTCCATCGGAATTTCCGACACACAAAATTTGAGATCTGGATCTGAAATTTTCCGACAACAAAATCCGTTGTCAGAAATTCCGATCATGTGTACACTATTCCGACGTACAAAGTTTCACGCATGCTTGGAATCAAGCAGAAGAGCCACACTGGCTATGGAACTTAAATTTTCTCGGCTCGTCATACGTCACTGCATTCTTGATGTTCGGAATTTCCGACAAGATTGTGTGACCATGTGTATGCAAGACAAGTTTGAGCCAACATCCGTCTGAAAAAATACCATGGATTTTGTTGTCGGAATGTGCAATCGTGTGTACATGGCATAACGCGTCACATGACATCGGGGAGGGAAAATGGATAACTGGGCCCAATTTGGATATTTTCACTTAGGGGTGTACTCACTGTTATTGCCAGTGGTTTAGGCATTAATGGCTGTGTGTTGAGATATTTTGAGGGGACAGCAAATGTACACTGTTATATAAGATGTACACTCACTACTTTACATCAGGGGTCCTCAAACTACGGCCCTCCAGTTGTTCAGGAACTACAATTCCCATCATGCCTAGTCATGTCTGTAAATGTCAGAGTTTTACAATGCCTCATGGGATGTGTAGTTCCGCAACAGCTGGAGGGCCGTAGTTTGAAGATCCCTGCTTTACATCGTAGCAAAGTGTAATTTCTTCAGTGTTGTCACATGAAAAGATATAATAAAATATTTACAAAAATGTGAGGGGTGTACTCACTTTTGTGAGATACTGTATATGCCCATGTGCAGTGAGATATTTTGTGAAATCGATCATTCACCCTATCTACAACCTGAAGGGGATGTTTATACCCATACCAAACGTTTTATACATCTTAGGTGGGTACACATGTGACTAAATAAATATAAGGATATTTGTTTGCTTAAAAATCAAAGTGCATCCCTTTAAATTTAATTTACTACTCACCAGAGTTTGATAAGTTACCCCATGTTGCTACACCCCCATAGCGGCCTCATATGACCTGGCACCCCTGTGGAGGTCCTGTTTACTTGCATGTCCCACCTCAGTGACAAATATATCTTACATCGTTTCTTATATACATATGTAAGTAGAGAAATCATTGTATGAATAATGGGTTTTATGTTATGTTATGTCTATGCATATGTCTGTAAAACAATTAATGCCTGTTGTCTCTGGGTAAATGAATAAACTATCTGTAGCATATAGTAATTCTGATTTTTTTTTCTGTAGCCTATTCGATTTATATAGCTCCAGAAGAAGCGTGTTCAGAGCCCAAAACTAGTTGAGCAATTTATTTGAATGTAATTCTTGAATGCTAAAGCAGAAATTTATCTCTGGTTTGATTCCATTAACCCCTTCGTGTGTGATTACCGTATGATAAACAATTAAGTTATCCTATATGTAAATACATGTATTTTTTCTCTGGGTTTTAGTCAAGCCGAGGAAACCTTTTGTAACCCACCAACTAAGCCCATCGAGATTCATTTTGAACTTCGGACTGTATGGTTGGTCACTGAGACAAGTTTTTAAATCACATTCACTTATGTAAATGTCTTTTATCTTTGTTCTAGTCTTTTTTCATTAATAACTTGTAATAAATAAATTTAATGGTCATAACCCCTTGAGGGGCGGCCTTGACTTTTTGGGCTTACCAGTTACCTCCTTGTGGCTTGTCGATGACTGTCTATGGGTTCCCAGGGTTAGTACCCAACGACTTCAGATACTGACACATAAAAGTCCTTTTCTTTCAAAGGTTTTTATTATTGAGAACAAAAAACAAGTACAATAAGAAAATAAAAAATAAATACAGTCAGTGCATAGAGGCGAGTTGCATATCATCAAGAAAATACATGAAACTAAGAATCTCTAGTAGGCCAGGTGTTGATGTGTTTCGTAACGTACTAGAAAGGCCTTTCTAGGAGTTCTGCGAACGTCGAGACAAAGGCCCCCCAGGAGTTACCCTGTGGCACCCACGTCCCTCCGCTCCATAAAACTCTTGCTCCGGGAAGTCCCCCCGACACCCCTAAGGGGATCAAACTGTGTCGGGGCAGCCCCCCGAGTCCTCCGAGGCATCATAAAAGTCCTTTTCAAGGTTTTTTTTTTTGCAGTGGCAACATCCAACATAACACAGTCTTTGATGGGAATAGAGGGCACGGGTGACAAACTCAGGCACTTTGAACTGCTGACATCTACTGAATGTTTCTAATCTACCCAGAGAGTAGCCACTTGCAGCTGGGTGCCTCACTGCCGGATAAACCTCTAGCCAGAGATCTAGCAGCCAACATGTGATCGGGAAACTTTGCAAAAGTCTCTGCCACAGACTAAATTGTAACTGAAGAAGAATAGGAACCTTTCTCACAGTACCTGGAACTTTCTCTGTCTCCTTGGCGATATTGTGGAAGTGTGGATTCTTTAGTGTCCATACAACTCAGCTCCCAGGCTCTTACTGAGCAGCCAGCTTGTTGGCCCTCCTCCGAAGAGTCCTCCCCTGGTCACTTGTACGAGTTGCCGTGTCCCTCCAATACCGAGAGCACACCGGGGCGCTTTTGAATCCTCCTTCAGTTACTGGGCCTCGGACTAGCCAGTTCCGAGACTCGGAACAGACAGATCCCTGCCCCAGACCATGAGGGCCTCTGAGGCTGGTCGGATTGACCATGCTTGTGGGACGGCAAATGCTCCTAGGCCTGGGACCCCTCGTGGGGCTACCCCGGACCAGAACCAGGAACCAAAAGCTGCAGCCGAACCCTGAACACGTGACTCCAGCACCTTAAATACCCCTTCCCAGACTACGCAGCAGGGCCAGACGCGCCCACTGATTGGCTCCGGGAAGATTGGTACCTAAGGCCCCTACTCACTGAGGCGGGAGCGGCGGCGACGGTAAAGCAGCGCTATATTTAGCACTGCTTTACCATCGTTTTAGCAGCGGTATTCGGGCGCTAGCGGTGCGGTTTTAACCCCCGCTAGCAGCTGAAAAAGGGTTAAAACCCCCCGCAAAGCGTCGCCGCAGCGGCGCTTTGCGGCGGTATTGCCGCGGTATTATCGCGGTGTCCCATTGATTTCAATGGGTAGGAGCGGTATAGGAGCGGTGAATACACCACTCCTTCACCGCTCCAAAGATGCTGCTAGCAGGACTTTTTTGACCGTACTGCTAGCGCACCGCTCCAGTGTGAAAGCCCTCCGGCTTTCACACTGGAGTGAATGGGGCCGGATTTTTTCAGGCGCTGTACAGGCGCTATTTTTAGCGATGTAGTGCCTGAAAAATGCCCCAGTGTGAAAGGGGCCTAAGACGTCCAACCAGGCCTGGTTCTCGGCCTGTCATGGGTGCCTCACCGCACCTATGACCAGGCGGAACCTTTGTACAGCCCAGCCAGACTGATGCCAAAGTAAATCCTGTACAATTAACCCCCAGAACTCCATTACAGTTCTGAGAAAAATTCAATTTACACTGATAGCGCACACTTAGTAAAGTGTGACCGCTACATAAACATTGTTACTTTTAACCATAAGTAAAATGTGTCAATTTTTTGCAATTCCTGTATCAATTAGGGGTGTGCCGGACCTCTGCAGAAAGACCAATGCTTCCACAGGGAGAGCAAGTGTCCAACTCTGCAGTTGCTGGCAGTAACTGTAAGGCCTCATTCTCATTCATATATAAAATGCCCACGTTTTGCAAACAAATTTGGGCATATGAAGCATTGGGGCATTTATTCATTCTATTGGCCAGAATATTAATTTATTCTGGCCATTGAAATGAATGAAGGGTCAAGCACTAAACTTGCCTAGCGTTGAGGTGTGTTTAAGCATGTTTGTTTTTTTTTGCCATCATGTGACATCCTCCCGTGCTCGCGTTGCCTGCGTACCCCCTGCGGCGTGCATCGGCAATGATCTGTGATCCGGGTAAAGAGCCAATCACAGCGGCTCTTGACCACATGATTAGCTATGTCCAATCACAGCTGATCATGGATGTAAACAGGATTTGCCAGTGATCAGCAATCCTCCCCTTACGCTGACAGGGCATGAGGAGAGCCAAAAACGGGCAAATTCACACAAGGGATATCTGCACTGACAATCAGGGCACTGATCAGCAGTGTCCTGATTATCAGTGCAGCCCCAGCAGTGCCCACCAGTCCTGCCAATCTGTGCCCACTAGTGCTGCCTGTCAGTGCCAATCAGTGCTGCCTATCAGTAATGCCTAACAGTGCCGCCTATCATTGCCGCTTATCAGTGCCCATCAGTGCTGCCTATAAGTGCCCATAAGTGCCACCTATCAGTGCCATCAGTGCTGCCTTTCAATGCTGCCCGTTAGTGCTGTCTCATCAGTGCCTCCTCATCAGTACCCATCCGTGCCGCCTCATCAGTGCCCATCAGTGACGCCTATCAGTGCCCATCAATGCAGCCTCTCAGTGCCCATCAATGTAGCCTATTAGTGCCTATCAGTGCAGCATACATTTGCCACATTTTATAACAGAAACTAAGAAAAACATATTTTTTTCAAATTTTCTGTCTTTTTGTGTTTGTTTAGCAACATATAAAAAACCCAGTGCTGATTAAATACCACCAAAAGAAAGCTCTATCTGTCTCAAAGAAATTATAAAAATGTAGTTAGGTACAGCATTGCATGACCGTGCAATTGCCATCCAAAGTGCGACAGCACTGAAAGCTGAAAATTGGCCTGGACAGGAAGGGGGTGAAAGTGCCCAGTACGCAAGTGGTTAAACTAAATATTCAATTGGGCTTTCACAATATATCTACAAGTACTATTTTTTCCATATTGCTTTTGCATATAATGAATTTTTCCAATAAACTGACAAGTGGCAATTTTCCAGTATCCTCTACAGTAAATCACAAATCACACATAGCCTATGTTGGGATCATTTGGGTGGTGCAGTAATAAAACAGTGAATTTCTGTAGAATGTGTAATACCGTATTTATCGGCGTATAACACGCACTTTTTCCCCCTTAAAATCGGGGGAAAGTCGTGGGTGCGTGTTATACGTCGATACCCCAAAAAAAAGTGGCCAAAAAATTAAAACGGCGCCGAAAAACAGCGGCCGCCGCCGAAAAAAAAACGAGCGCCGCCGGAAAAAAACGAGCGCCGCCGAAAAAGACCGATCTGTCTGTTCCGCTCTGCTCGCAGTCCCGCCTCCCTGCGCTTGCTTCCGAAACAGCAGGGAGGCGGGACTGCGAGTGGAGCCGGAAAAGCCCGAGCCGTCTGTTCCGCTCTGCTCGCAGTCCCGCCTCCCTGCGTTCGCTTCCGAAACAGCAGGGAGGCGGGACTGAGAGCAGGAGCCGAACAGACGGCTCGGGCTTTTCCGCCGACGCTCGTTTTTTTTCGGCCGCGCGGTCTTTCTAGGCGGCAATTTCAAATGCGCAAAAGATGGAAATGACGCTGACAAGCTGCACATCACACTGGGCAAGCTGCACATCACACTGGGCAAGCTGTACATCACACTGGGCAAGCTGCACATCACACTGGGCAAGCTGCACATCACACTGGGCAAAGCTGCAAATGATGCTGACAAGCTGCAAATGATGCTGACAAGCTGCAAATGATGCTGACAAGCTGCAATGACGCTGACAAGCTGCAATGACGCTGGGCAAGCTGCAAATCACGCTGGGCAAAGCTGCAAATCACGCTGGGCAAGCTGCAAATGACGCTTAAATGTAAGTGTTTTTTTTCCCTAAACTTCCCTCCTAAAACTTTTTTTCCTTAAAATGCCCTCCTAAACTTGGGGTGCGTGTTATACGCCGATAAATACGGTATACTGTGTAACAAGCTCTCTGGCTGATATTTTTACACTTCACAGGAAAATGTGTAATGTTTTGTCTCCGGGGTATTCCTTGTTTCAGTAATGTTCATCTTCAATGAAATACCAATTACTTTTCTGTATCAAAGGCTCTCCTGTCTCCATGATAACGCATAACAGTGATATAGAAACAGGGGCAATACAGGTAGCAACTAGGGATGAGCTCGATGTTTGGGTCAGGGTGCCTTTGGCTAATCATGGCTCAGGGGGACTAAGTCTATGCCCCACACTATATAAGGCTGCCTACACGGTGGCTGTGTGTAGTGTTGTTGGCGTGGAGATAGCTTCAGTTAGATTAAGCAGGCAGGTTATTCAGTTAGTGGCAGTGTATTTAATATATATATATATATATATATATATATACACACAGTCAGTATAGCATTTAGCATAGACTATATATTCAGTGTTTACTCGCTATTCAGTCAGTGTAGGCAGTGCACTAATATATATATATATATATATATATATATATATATATATATATATATATATATATATATATATATATTCTGCATCATCCAGTGTACCCTATATCTACAGTGCATTCTGTGGTGTACTGTTTCTAATACACTTCAGGCAGTGTACACCGTATCTAATACAGTGTGTACAGTTTCTACTACACTTCTGGTGGTGTACACAGTACACAATACAGTGCCGCTGTAGTACAGTTTCTAATACAGTGCATGCGGTGTACACAGTATCTAATACAGTGTGTACAGTTTCTACTACACTTCTGGTGGTGTACACAGTACACAATACAGTGCAGCCATAGTACAATATCTAATAAAGTGTAGTGTGGTGTTGCAAAACAAAAAATACATCATGTCCGGAAGGCCACCAAGGAGAGGCAGACGCTCACAGACCACTAAAAAAGGGCAAGCAGCCACTGTGTCTACAGTCAACAGTGGTGGTCGTGGACATGGTGCATCCTCTGCAGGTGGCCTTGGGGCATGCTTGTCCTTTTTCGGTCCCAGCCATCCACATGCTCAGCATCTAAATGCTAGCTCGGCCAAATTACTAGCACTGCAACTGCTGACTTTTCAGCTGGTAGACTCGGCCTCCTTTGGTGAATTTGTGGAATGTGCTGTACCTCAGTGGCAGGTTCCAAAACGCCATTTCTTTTCATGGAAGGCCATTCCGGCTCTCTACCGGCATGAGGAAGGCAATGTTTTGGCCTCGTTTGACAGGGCGGTCAGCAGTAAGGTTCATATTACTGCTGTCTCATGGTTCAGCAGGCATGGGCAGGGACGTTACCTTTCCTTTATGGCACACTGGGTAACTCTGCTGGCAGCTGGGAAGGATGCAGGACAGGATTCAGTGTTGTTGGAGCTTGTTCCGCCACACCGCCTCCAAAATGCTAGTGGTGATTCTGCCACAGCTCTCTCCTCCACCCTCTCCTCTTCTTCTTCCTCTATGGCCTCTTCTACAGATTTGTAGCGGTGCTCCATAAGCATTCAACTGGCTACGCAAACAGTCAGGCTAAAAGATGCCATGCAGTGCTTGAGTTGGTCTGCCTAGGAAACAGGAGCCACACTGGGGCAATGATTGTGTCAGCTCTGCAGGGGCAGGCTCAGAGGTGGTTGACGCCACGCCAGCTTCAGACAGGAATGGATGTATGCGACAATGGCACCAACCTTCTCTCCGCCCTCCGACAGGGACACTTGACCATGTTTGGGACACGTCCTGAATTTGGTGATGTAGCAGTTCTTGAGCAGGTACCCAGACTTACAGGATCTCCTGAGGCCAGAAAAGTCTGTGGTAATTTTCGCCGGTCATACAATGCCAGTGCTCGGCTGGCTCGTTCAGTCAGAGGAAGAGCGGTGGAGAAGGTGGCCAGCTGACCAGTGCCTTTAAACAATTTTTCCCTCCACAGCACCAAGGTTTGATTGGTTCAAGCAACCATCGCCAGCATCTGCATTACATGGTGCAGGAATATCTAGGGGCAAGAGCAGACTTGAAGACCTTTCCAACAGAGCATCCACTGGGTTACTGGGTCTTGAGGATGGACCACTGGCCAGAACTTGCTCAAAATGCAATTGAGCTACTCAACTGTCCTGCATCCATAGTGCTTTCTGAATGCACATTCAGTGCTGCAGGAGGGTTTGTAATGGATCAAAGAGTGCGCCTGTCCACAGACTCCGTTAATAGGCTCACATTCATAAAAATGAATCAGTCTTGGATCAGCAGCTATCAAGCATCTGATGCTGAAGTAACTGATTGAATATGCTATGGAATTAGAAGAAATGGCCACACACCACTGTAGATTAAAATCCTCTTTATTTGGACATCCCAAAAATTACAGGTATCAGAATGCTGGGTAGACGTGTTTCGCAAACTTCACGCTCGCTTAGTCATTACGTGCACATATGCTATGGATGTGGGATCCCAATGCTGACTATCCTATTCCTCCTCAATCTTGATGATACTAGCTTCCAACAATATTTTTGGTTTAGGGCACCACCACCCAAGTTTCCCCGCTTTATTACCAGTGGCATATAGGGTAGATTTAAAGCGTTTGTGATTGAATTCAAATTGATCCAATAACATGGATCGAAGTTCTAAACGGAGTTGGCCCAGTTTGGTTTTTAAGTGATCGGTTGCTTTTTGTTTGTTTGAGGAGTCAAGATCATTAATTTCTTTAATGAAGTTATCAATGTGCTGCAATGTCTTTTTCTTAGCCCTAGAGCTTTGCTGAATAAAAATACCCCGTATGTAGGCCTTATGAGCTGCCCATACTGTTTCTGGGTTAGAGATTGAGTCCTTGTTGGTGATGAAGAACTGTTTCGGATGGTCCTTTAGAATTGTGCTGTAGGGGTCCTTCTGGAGAATGTTAGTGTTCATCCGCCAAAGGAAAAAATCGAGTGAATGTGAGAGGCAGAGATTTTTTGAAGCGTCCACTGATCGGTTAGGAATAAGTCTATTCTGGAGTATGAGTTGTGACACGGTGAGAAGAAGGTAAAGTCGCGTTCTGACTGCTGTCATCTCCATATATCTTGCAACTGAAATTCTTTCAGGAGAGAACCCAAAGAGAGATTACGGCGCCTGGATAGGATGGAGGAGTCCAAATTGAAATATGGAGTCAAGTTAAAATCTCCACACCAAAGAAGAGCACCTTTTTGAACAGTGTCAATTTTACTTTTGAGTTTTCTTAGGAAGCTGATTTGGTGAACATTTGGCGCTTAGACGTTTACTAAAGTAAACAAGGAGTTGTTTAGGGAGCTTACTAGTATGATGTATCGGCCATTGTGGTCCAGTATCTTGTCATGTAATTCAAAGGTTATAGAAGTGTTCACTGCTATTAATACCCCTCTTTTCTTAGAGTTTGTGCATGCTGTGAAGATATGCGGGAACTTGCTATTGGAGCAATTAGGTGAAGATGAGGCTTTGAAGTGTGTCTCCTGCACACACAGAATTTTTGAGGCCTTTAGCGTTTATCGTCAGGAATTTGGTAGTCATTCTGAATGTAGAGGAGACAAAAATTCCAAAGAGATCTAAGATGTTAGCTTGATAGGAGTACTGTAGAAGTTGTCTGCAAGTGTTAGCACTATAGAGTATATGCCCTGAGGTTAAGCTGTATGATAAAAAAAACTAGAAATGGTAGGCAACAAACAACGAAACAAAAACTAGAAAAAAAAAATCGGAATTGCAGGAAAGTGCTGTGCACTTACTTGGCTAACTTGTGGGGAAAAAGTTCAAGTGGCCTAGTCAGAGCAATGTAACAGACCGGGATATAGATGCTAGCTTAGTAGGACCCTGTTCAGCGACTGGAGGAGTAGCGGGGGCGCTAAGTAAGTTGGACATCAGGATGAGGGATGGAGTGCCTGCGATTCTCAGATGATGGATTTGTGTTTTCTGGGATTATTCCCCATGAGCAGAGATACTGCAAACCTTCATTCAGGTTGGGAGCTGTGAATTTAGCCTCTTTGTAAGTAATCAAAAGCTTAGCCGGATTTATACACTTGTATGGAAGATTATGGTTTCTCAATGCTTTGGTAACTGTATTTAGTTACCTACGCATTTGGAGGGTATATTGTGATAAATCAGCAAATATTTGGAGGTGTGAATACGGATCAGGTAGGGATTTCTTACTTCTGGATGTCTGCACAAGTTGTTCCTTGACATGGTAAAAGTGTATGTGTAAAATCACATCTTGTGGAATGGTGTCAGGCAGGGATGGCGGTTTTGGCAAACGGTGGATACGATCAATCGCCATTTCCATATTTTTTAGGTCGGTTAGTAATGCTTTGAAAAGCCCTTTTGCATAGCTTCTTAGCTCATGGGGTTGCACTGTTTCCGGAATTCCTCTGATTTTTATGTTGTGGCGACGCAACCTGTCCTCCAGGTCTGCCAGCTTACGTTTGATCCAAGCGTGATCCTCAATATAATCCTCATGTGCATCAACAAGGTCATTTACGGTCGATGCAAAACCCCCCGATTGGTTTTCAATTTGTGACACTCTGCCTGAGACTGAGGATATATCAGCATGTAGGCGCTGCATAATGGATAGCATATCTGACTGCATTGAATTCCTTAGGGTGGATAGCATGTCCTTGAGTGTAGTGTCTAGTATAGGCTGATCATTAGTAGGGAAGCTGGCAAATGGGTCAGGAGCACTGCAGGGGTTAACAGTATGCATAATGTTTAGGCTCACCTCTGGCGTTGCTATGTGGTTTGTGTCCAGCCTAATCCTAGCCTTAGCAGGGCTGCCTGTTAGTGGAGTTCCTGGATGGGAGAGGGGCAAGCCGCAGCGCCATCTTGGATTCATCCGGTGGGCGGCTGGTTCAAATAGGCCGTTATTTTCTGGGGTGCCTGTCCCCCTTTCGTTTGGCAGACATCATGCCACGCTGCAGCGGGGTGAGGAGGGTCCCTGGGTGCTATTTCCGTTCAAAAAATAGGTCCTGATGCGCTGGTGCGTGTCGCTGAATCCCGGGCTTCCACAGAGCTCAGAGGAGAACGTCCATGCTGCTCGGATGCCGGCCATGCCCCTCCTTGATATAATATTTCAATGCAGGCCCGTTCCTGCGCCCAACAAGAGTATCTGTGAGAGCTTACAGTGTTGTGGCACCACCACCACCGCCCAAGGCCCAATTTTTCTGCCCCTGTTTAACAGGGGCATGTAATTAAAATTTTTGATATAATATTTCAACGCAGTGTCACTCCTGCACCCAACAAGAGTAATTGCGAGGGCTTACAGTGTTGTGGCACCACCACCAAAGGCCCAATTTTTCTGTCCCTGTTTAACAGGGGCATGTAATTAGAATTCTTGATATAATATTTTACAGCAGGGCCTGTTCCTGTACCCAACAAGTGTAACAGTGTTCTGGTACCACCAACACCTAAGGCACAATTTTCTGCAGAGTATATAGGGCAGGCCGTATGGTGTATATATACTGCTGTTCAAAGTATATAGTGCCTGGTGGCCTGGGGGACCCCTACGCCATTTTTTTTAAAGTTTGGGTGCAGGGTTTCCCTTAATATCCATACCAGACCTGAAGGGCCTGGTATGGATTTTGGGGATGACACCCACGCCATTTCTTCTTGGTATTTTTGGTATTTTTATCTATATTGCCAGGAACCGACAATACATTACAGCCAGGGCCGGATTTCCCACAAGGCCACTGAGGCCAGGCCTCGGGGCGGCAGTGGTGCAGGGGCGGCGCCGCATGCAGGGCTCATCCTAGGCTGCTCGGGGGTGCAGTGCTCCCGAGCGCCAGAGAGGTGGGGGCGCTGAAGCGCCAGAGTGCTCCCTTCCCTCCTCCTCTTGTTCTTTTGCAGAGGCGGCTCGCTCCGCCGCTGTCTTTCTTTGTCAAGCTCCTCCCCTCTCCCTCCTCCTGTCAGAGAAGGAGAGCAGCCGGGGATGAGATCGGAGGCGGAGCGGCTGTAGTGTGTGTGGAGCGTGACCAGCGGAGTGACGTCGCGGGGCGGTCCGTGCCTGTCACTATTCCTCCTCTGTCTCTCTCCTGCATGAAGCGCAGGAGTGCTCTCCACCCGGGCGGCGCGGCTGCACATTGTCCTCTTCTCTCCAGCTGCCGCCCGGGTGTTTTTATGTAACATAATGGAGGGGGGATCTGTCCTGGGGGGGGGGCAGTACTATTGGAGGGGGTGGTTTGTCCTGGGGAGAGTCAGTATTATTGGAGGGGGTGGTTTGTCCTGGGGAGGGTCAGTATTATTGGAGGGGGTGGTTTGTCCTGGGGAGGGTCAGTATTATTGGAGGGGGTGGTTTGTCCTGGGGAGGGTCAGTATTATTGGAGGGGGTGGTTTGTCCTGGGGAGGGTCAGTATTATTGGAGGGGGTGGTTTGTCCTCGGGGGGGGTCAGTACTATTGGAGGGGGTGGTTTGTCCTGGGGAGGGTCAGTATTATTGGAGGGGGGTGGTTTGTCCTGGGGGGGGGGGGTCAGTACTATTGGAGGGGGGTGGTTTGTCCTGGGGGGGGGGGGGTCAGTACTATTGGAGGGGGGTGGTTTGTCCTCGGGGGGGGGGGTCAGTACTATTGGAGAGGGGTGGTTTGTCCTGAGGGGGTCTGTACTATTGGAGGGGGGTGGTTTGTCCTGAGGGGGTCTGTACTATTGGAAGGGGGTGGTTTGTTCTGGGGAGGGGTCTGTACTAATGGAAGGGGGGTTTTCCGGGGGAGGGGTCTGTACTAATGGAGGGAGAGAGAGAACCCCGCTGCCCTGCACCACCAGAGGGAAAGCCCACACAGCCTGGCACCATCCCTGGCGGAGAATGGAACAGAGTCATAGCAGGAATACCGATCTGGGTGCTACCCAGCATAGTCACCACGGGAAATTCAGAGTGAGCCGACTCCTGATCAGAGGAACCGTTGCTGTATCGCTGGGTCAGGTGAGAGGGCCGATCGGCCATTATTTACTAACGTCCATAGAAACTGCAGTCTCTGACCATCTCCTGTACTATGTCTGCAGTCTCTGACAGTCTCTTGTATCATAATTACAGTCTCTGACCATCTCTTGTATCATGTCTGCAGTCTCTGATCAGCTCCTGTACTATGATTGCATAAAGGACAAGAATGGTGGTGTGTGTGTGGGGGGGGGGGGGGGGGGCGGCATTGAAGGACCCGGCCTTGGGGCGGCAAAGGGAGTAAATCCGGGCCTGATTACAGCCGCAAACAGTTTTCAATAATTTTTTTTTCCTTTAGAAATGTCAATTTGCTGTGGCACTGTTATAAACATGGGAAAGATGCGCTACTTTATAGGCATACTAGGGGCACACCCCCCCCTCCCCACCCCTGGCACGATATTTAAAGGAATATTTCATTTTTATTTTTCAACATTATTAAAAATGCTGCTCCCGAAAAAAATGCAGTTTTTAAAAAAAATGTTTGCATTGCATTGATGTCCCCTGGGGCAGGACCCAGGTCCCCAAACACTTTTTATGGCAATAACTTGCATATAAGCCTTTAAAATTAGCACTTTTGAATGGTGTTTGCGTGTTCGAACACATTTTTTGCCTGTTCACATGTTCAGGTGCAAACCAAACTTTGGCTCATCCCTAGTAGCAAGCGTTACAGACCCATACACCAAGAGGGTCTACTTCAAACCTTTCCTTTTCCTTCACAGAAGCTACAGTATAAGACACCAATTGTTGTAAAACAGTTGGGTAGTTAGTTGATTTAAAAATAATTCACATAGCCATTCATCCACTGAAAGTGTATGTACATGTTTTATGTAAATGGGAAAAAAAACAAATTCACATAGACTATATCCTGTGCTGTGCTGTTAGCAATGGCAATATAGCCTCCTCCGGAAAGCTTCATTGCACATTAGACATTTGTACTGCATCTTCTCTAACTTTTCTTATCCCCTAATTAAGCCCTTTATTATCTTAATGAAGGTGAAAGAGGAGAGCTCAAAAGCTGGCCTGAAATTGAACATTAAGAAAACTAAGAGCATGCCAACTGGTCCCATCACTCCCTCGCAAATAGAAGGAGAAGAAATGTAAACTGTGACAGATTTTATCTTCCTATGCTCCAAGATCACAGCAGACGCTTACTGTAGCCATTAAGAGTGAAGGTACGCTTGCTTCTTGGGAGGAAAGCAATGGCAAACCTAGACAACATTTTAAAAAAGCAGAGACATCACCCTATCGACAAAGTGCCCTATAGTCAAAGCCATGGTATTCCCAGTAGTAACCTATGGCTGTGAAAGTTGGACCATAAGGAAGGCTGAACACCAAAGAATAGATGCTTTTGAACTATGGTGTTGGAGAAAGTCTCTTGGATGGCAAGAGGATCAAACCAGTCAATCTTGAAGGAAATCAACCCTGAATATTCACTGGAAGGAAAGGTCCTGAAGCTGAAACTTAAATACTTTGGCCACCTAATGCGAAGAGAGGCCTCATTTTAAAAGACCCTGATTCTGGGAAACATGGAAGCAAAAAGGAGAAGAGGATGACAGAAAACAAGAAGGATGGATAGCATCATCGAAACAATGAACATGAAGTTAAGCAAGCTCCAGGAGGCAGTGGACAGAAAAGCTTGGCGTGCTATGGTGAATGAGGTCACGAAGTGTCAGACACGATTAAACAACTGAACAATAACAAAATTAACCTCCCTGGCGGTATGATTATTTCTGATTTTCGGTGCTGAAAGCGGTACAATAATTTTGCATGGAAATTTGGTGTTTTATATTGTAGGCCTGCAATTCTTAGGAATAACTCACTTAAATCTGTCCAAACCAGAGTCTAGTAGACATCCCGGGTATGATAAAATTTGAAACACAAAATCATAAATAATTATAACAAATAATAATATAATAATAATAAAAATTATTCAATAATGAAAGTTGCAGAATTGTCGCTGTTATTAGATTTAGTGTTTGATGACGAATTTCTCCACAAATCACTATCGCTCAATTCTGCAAGTGATTCTAATTCATTATAAAACCACTTTTGACATAAAGGGACACTTTTTGGTTGCTATGGACAATCTCCAAATTCCAGGCAGAAAAAACTGTATTTATAATATAAAAGTGCATGTAGGGCACTGGACAGACCACTAGGAACAAAGGGGATGTGTATTTTTTTTATACAGTACTGTAATCTGTAAGTTACTTGTTTGAATTTGGCGCCGTTCTCCGTCCCCGTGCGTCGCAACATCGCAGTCAACGGAGCTCTGCGGCACTTGGCACTGTGTGAATTGAGCAAGGAGACAGTTCGCACACACAGTGGGGAGACATTGCAGGATCCAGGGGACAAGGTAAGTAACTTTCCCTATACTTTCCCTGGATACTGCGATGCTATCCCGAGTCTGGCTTGGGGTTACCGCTAATGGTACTGGAATCCCACCCCAAACCAGACTCGGGAATACCACCAGGGAGGTTAAGCCCTGTTCCTTGTGATGATATGCCATATATGCTTTGCGCCTCTTTAAATGTGTCCTTAAGCGCTTCAATACTGGACACTTTCACACCCCTTCCTGCCCAGGCCAATTTTCAGCTTTCAGCAGTGTAACACTTTGAATGACAATTGCGCGGTCATGCAACACTGTACTCATAAGAAATTGTTATCATTTTTTTGACACTAATAGAGCTTTCTTTCAGTGGTATTTTATCACCACTGTTTTTTTTTATTTTTTGCAAAATAAACAAATAAAAAAGACTGAAAATTTTGGAAACATTTTTTTTTCTTCTGTTTTAAAATTGCAAATAAATAATCTTTCTTCATAAATTTAGGCCAAAATGTATACTGCTACATTTCTTTGGTGAAAATAACCAAAATCAGTGTATATTATAGTGTGTCTGTAGGAAAGTCCACAAACTATGATATATGGTTTCTCCTTTCTTGAGGCCCGAAAATGCCAGGGCAGTACAAATATGTCCCAAATGACTCATTTTTGGAAAGTATATATATATTAGGTATGTTTTGCTAGCATGCAACTTTTTGTCTGCATGGCTGTGTATGTACTCCATATATACATGTGTATACTTCTATGTGTATCTGCTCTTTTCCCTGGACTCCCCCCTTCAGGCCCAAGTGTCCGTGGCTTTTTCCCTCCAGGGACTTCTTCTACAACCCCTAACCCCCTTCCTTTTGCTTCTGGGGGTAGGGTTTAGTCCCTCCATTATTTCATTGTTTTGCTTTTTTCTATATTGAGACACAGATATCTATTTGAAAGCAGCTACAATGCGGGCAGGGGTTCCGGGGACTTCATGCATATACAACTGAACTAGATGTGAGTTGTTAAGTTCATATGTTCTCCCCATGTCTGTATGTTATTGGGTAGATGTATTAATTTACGGTTTACTGTTTGTATTTGAATTTTATAGACTACATACATCCTGTTAACCCCTGATGAAAGAGACGACAATCAGCTCTGAAACGCGTCTGGTATAGGATATTGTATCTACATTGTTGTATTTCTTGAGTCTCCTTGAGGCCATGTTCAGTACCGTGTTTATATTTCCTTTTCAATAAATATCTTTTATCTACTTTATTTGTTCTTTACGGGATGTGGCCCACTGGGAAATCTGTATCATCAGAATTCTTCTCATTTTTGGGAAGTAGGCGGTCCAAGTTACTTAGCAATAGGCATGGCAAGTTTTTTGAAGTTGTAATTTTTTTGGCACAATTATTTGAAAAATTAAGAAGAAACATTTTTTTTCCCATGAGGCATTGTAAATCTCTGACATTCACAGACATGACTAGGCATGATGGGAATTGTAGTTCCTGAACAACTGGAGGGCCATAGTTTGAAGATCCCTGCTGTACATGTTATGTTAAGTGGCACTTGCTGTTCTTCTGGAGCCCCCAAATGCCCACGAGGTAGTCATACCTTGTACAGGTGGGAAAGTCCTTTTAAGTCCCAAAGTCCATTTAGCCCATGGCAGAAGCCCATATCCCTGGAACCTTGATTGAGAACCCACAGGGGGTGGTTAAGTGCAAAAAGTAATTCACATCTTGAGTAGCATTCTGCGCCTTTAATGTGGAGTCCTGGAACTGTCCCTATGGCTGTCTTACTTTATGCCATGTCCCGAAGACATTGCTCCCTCCCTTTTTATTTGTTTTCTCCAGCAGAGGGTGGTATGTCTCTATCAGGAACTAAAGTACTCACCGAGGCCAAGATGCCACGAGCGGTTGCCCTTGCGACTCAGCGCCCACTACCCCTGAAGGTGGTACAGGGGGAGGTTGGCACCAAGAGGCACAAGCCACCTGCTGAGTGGTGGCTAGGCGTGGATCCGGGTGTAGTAGAGTAGAAGCTGCAAGACGGCTCCAACACTGATGGATAGACAGGTAGCAGGCTGAGGATCAAACACAAGATTAGTCAGGCACAAGCTAGGGGTTCAAACACAGGTGGACAAGTCCAGGTAGAATGGTCAGGCGTAAGCAGGAGGGTCAAGGCAGGCTGCAGGTCAAGTACTGGTAAACAGAGGTGGAAGTCCGGTATGCAGGCCGAGGGTCAAACACAGGAGATGGACGACAATCCGGGTAAACAAGCCAAGGGTCAAGGTTGGAGAAGGTAGAGACGTCAAGACAATCCGGGTCGGCAACTGGTAGGTAAATAGATCAAGCAGGCACAGGTACAAGGACAAGGGAACAGCTGCCAGACGAACCAGCGTCTGTTTGGGTGCAGAGGCCTCTCTTTTATAGGCCGGCTGGAGGTCACATGGGGCGTGCGCTAGTGCGCATGCGCGCGCACCGCTTAGCTGGGCCGCGAGTGCGCCGCCACAACGTCCCTCTGTCTCTTACTATGCGCCGCAGCACCGGACCTGTGCGCCTGCGCACTAGGGCGCACGGCGGACAAGGTCCCTGATAGTCTCCAAAAAGCCCGGGAAAATCTAGCCAGCAGAGTTAACCACCTCAGCAGGGCAAGCACAACTAAAACGTGCAATTTACTCACATTAGGATATACAGTTTTACAAGGACATACAAACAAAGTAATTAAACCTGCAAGAACCAAAACATAAAAAAATACCCAATACAGTAATCCCCTTGGAAGCACCTGATTTCAAATGGTTACCTTTCAGAAAAAGTAATATAAAATAAAATCTAACAGCGCACATTGAGGATTATTAATTAAGATTCTACTGCAGCTGCAAAACTAAACACCCCTAATCCTCACAGGGCAGTTTAAACTACAAACCAATAAAACATAAATAAGTATTTTCTTCTTCACTGATGTGCGCTAATGAGGCTGCACTGTTGGGCACTGATAAGCTGCACTGATGGGCACTGATAGGCTGCATTGATGGGCACTGATGAGGCTGCACTAATGAGCACTGATGAGGTTGCACTGATGAGGCTGCACTGAGGTGGTGGCACTGATGGGCATTGATGAGGCAACACTGATCGGCACCTATAAGCTGCACCGATAGGCGGCACTGATGAGGCTGCACTGAAAGGCGGCACTAATATGCTGCACTGATGGGCACTGATATGCTGAACTGATGGGGCTGCACTGATAATCTGGGCACGGATGATTAGTGCCCTGATGATCCATGTAAAAGACAATGACAGCGCTGAGGAAAGGAAATGCTGATAACTGCCATTTGTTTAAATATGATCAGCTCTAATTGGAGACAGCTGATCACTAGGTAAGGAGCCAACGTCATTGGCTTTTTACCCTAATCAGTGATGCGCTGTGTCCGATGCTCACCACCATTCCCCACGGCAAGAATAGAAGGGTGTCATATGACATCCTTCCAGAACAAGAGCGATCCCACCTAGTCGTCATTGTACAATAGGCTGGGCGGGAACCGGTTAAAGACCATTGTGTTTAAAAAAAACTGACAGCTCAGGAGGAGCCATTGGCTGAAAGCGCTGATTCAGAGCCGATCAGCAGACCTTTTTAGGTCATGACCCATTTGACCAAATTCTGTCTGACTGACTCCAGTAGACGTGGGCCAAATGTCAGCTGGTTTATATTGAACCGGCCAATGCCACCCGGCATTTGGCAAGTGTGTACTAGGCTTTAATTTCGCCTTCCGCATTGACTTCAAAGCAATTAGCTAAAAAAAAAAAAAATGTTGACAAAATATGTGTGTGGGTGGGGGTGCAGAGGTTATAGCTGAGGAGAGGGGCAATAGTGATATGTGAGGTGTGGATGGATAACTGCACTCTGTACCTAGTGCTTGTGAACCCTGAACCCTGTGCATAACATACTCCAGAACCATGCGCTCTGTATGTAACGCACTCCAGAACAATACACTGTGCCTAGCACTCTCCTGCACTCTGTAGGTAATGCACTCCAGAACCATAAACTGTGCCTAGCACTCTCCTGCACTCTGTACGTAATGCACTCCAGAACCATACACTGTGCCTAGCACTCTCCTGGACTCTGTACATAATGCACTCTAGATCCCAGCACCTTGTACTTAACACACTCCTGAACTCTGCACTCTGTACATAATGCACTAGTGAACCCTGCATTCTGTACATCGCACAGTCCTGAACCCTGCACTTGTACATGGTACTCTCCTAAACCCTGCACTCTGTACATTGCACACTTCTGAACCCTGCACTCTGTACATAGTACACTCCTGAACCCTGCACTCTGTACATAACACACTCCTGAAGCTTGCACTCTGTACATCGCACACTCCTGAAACCTACACTCTGTACATCGTGCACTCCTGAACACTGAACCCTGTACACAGCGCACTCCTGAACACTGGACTCTGTACACAGCACACTCTTGAACACTGCACTCTGTATGTAATGCATTCCTGAATCATTCCACACGTTGTGAAACCCACACTTCCATAGTTTATGTAAACCATTTGTATTGAAAGCCAGTGGCGGCTGGTGCTCCAAATTTTTTTTGGGGGGCGCAAACAAACTGAAAAATGCTGAAAAAAAAACATCAATTGCAGCCTCACTGTGCCATCAAATGCAGCCACTGTGCCTATCAAATGCCGCCACTGTGCCCATGAAATGCTGCCACTGTGCCCATCAAACGCTGCCACTGTGCCATCAAATGCTGCCACTGTGCCATCAAACGCTGCCACTGTGCCATTGAATGCTGCCACCCTACCCATCGAATGCTGCCACTCTACCCATCGAATTCTGCCACTCTGCCCATCCAATGCTGCCACTGTGCCATCCAATGCTGCCACTGAGACCCCTCCACCCACTTGCCATCTGCCGAGCACTTACTCTGTCTCAGTGGGGCAGCGGGTGACAGCAGTGAGTGGTGTTCTCCGAGCGGTGTCCTCCATTGGTCTCCTCCCATCCTCTCCCGTCAGGTGTCCAATCACTGCGCATGTCGTTTCAGCCAATCAGGTGACAAGTAATAGACCCGAGCACCTGATTGGCGGAGGGGCGGTTCAGTGTTAGGGCAGCGAATATTAATTTGCTGTTCTAACACACCTGGGTGTACTGAGTGGCGCTCTCAGGTTACCTTTTTTGGCGCCTATTAGAGCCTATCAAAAGCACCCCCCTGCCGCTTTAATTCAAGCGCCCAGCGCCCGAAAAGGGGCCGGGCACCTGAATAGGAGGTGGCAGTGGCGGCCATGGATAGATTCATGCAATGCATGAATCTATCCATTGATCATAGAGGGGGTGGCTGGAGAGAGGGGGCGGCGCCTGTGCCCCCTTATGGATGCACCGCCACTGTTGGAAGCTTTTTATTTTTTTAAATGAATGTGCTGGGGTTTATATGTGTCCATGAGACTCTTTCTGGTGGTGCAGCAATCAAAGCATATTTTATAGGTACAAGGAAACCCGAGCTTTGTTTAACATCGTCCATTAAGCCCCTTCTACTGTTAAGAGTTTGACCACACCCACTCTTTCCACAGTGTGCGTATCACGCTGTCTGTAACTTCCTCCCTCAAGTGCCCCTCATTCTGAAGTTCAAAAGTTGGGAGGTATGTAAAATTACTACTGTGTATATGAAAACAGTAATGACCAGTCCACCAGTGACCTACTGTTTTTCTGCCACAAGTGTCTCTGTGGGTAGAATACTTTGCTTGTTGTACACAATATTGCTCCTAAGCAAATCACTGCCATTTATATAACATGCTTGCCATGTGCTGCTCCCTGGATACTTCTCTATATCGATCTACATGATGGTTTAAGCTTGATAATTAATAATTGTACCTCATCCTGCTATTTTGTATCTGACTGATGTACTACATGCTGGCTCACTTTATTTACAGGGAAACTAATGCTCCCAATTTACTATGATTACTGTACATTACGCTAGAAAAGCAGTGACTTCCAATCTGTTAATAATCAAAACACAGCGGGGCATTGCATGGGTAATTTTGAATCTGTGTTTTTCTCCTAAAAGAAAATGTCAGTCAACACAGAAATCTTTGGAAAATGTACCTACTAATCCTTTGTTTTAAAGACGAACTCCAGGCAAACAGCGACATACAATGATGAAATACATAGTAGGGGACAGTTTTACAAGGGGTGTATGTTGCTGTTCATCCAGTCCTGAGAATAACACCACCCCCCCCCCCCCCCCAGGCTATTTTTTTACGATACGGCACTGCGTTACTCTAACTGACAATTGCGCGTTCATACACTGTACACTGTACCCAAATAAAATGTACGGTATGTCCTTTTTTCCCACAAATATAGCTTTCTTTTGGTGGTATTTGATCACCTCTGCATTTTTTTTTTTTTTGCGCTATAAACAAAGAGCGACTGACAATTTTGGAACAAAATAATAATAATTTTTACTTTTTGCTCTAAAACATATCCAATAAAAAAAATATAAAAAATCTAATTTCTTCATCAATTTAGGCCAATATATAATATATATATTTAAATAATAATGCTACATATTTTTGGTAAAAAAATCCCAATAACTGTATATTGATTGGTTTGCACAAAAGTTATAGCATGTACAAACTATGGGATTTTTTTTCTATTAGTAATGGCGGCGATTAACGACTTTTAGGGGAATGAGATATTGCGGCGGACAAATCGGACACGTAACTGACACTTTTTTGGGGACCAGTGACATTATTACAGTGGTCAATGTACTAATGACACTGGCAGGGAAGGGGTTAACATCAGGGGCGATCAAAGGGTTAAAGAGGAAGTAAACTTCCATGTATTGTTTGTACCTACAATAAGGCTTTATGATACGTACTGTGAATATCTCCTAAACGTGCACAGTTTAGGAGATATTTACTGTATATGCAGCCGATTACATCATTGGTGCATGCGCTCTAAAGGAACTGCCACTCGTGACGTTTCTTCAGAGCCCTGTGCCGTGACCGCACACGCAGGAGTGACATCACACCACTCCAGCCAGTCACACAGTCGGAGTTTGCAGACCCGGAAGGAAGTTGGCGAAGATGGATGCGGCCTCCAACGGTGGCGACAAGGGCTTTGTTTGCAGCTAAGTTTCACATAATGTGCTAGTATGCACATTAGCACATTATGCCTTTACTTTCGCAAGTCAGAAAAAATAAATAAATTACACTTTACTTCCTCTTTAACTGTGTGCCTAGTAGACATGTGCACAACAAAAAAATGTGTTTATTTTCGTTTCGTTTTTTTCGTTTCCTTTGATTCGTAACGATTCGTACATTCGTAAGTCGTCGGTGTTCGTATTCGTAACGATTCGTACATTCGTAAGTCGTCGGTGTTGTATTCGTAACGATTCATACATTCGTAAGAGTTATTTTTTCGTTGATTCGTTTTTCCGTTTATTCGTTTATTCGAAATTTGGACGCATTCGTATTTATTCGTACATTCGTATTTATTCGTACATTCGTAACATTCGTAATCGGAGCATAATTCATAATTTTATGTAATGTGTATGCTATTATTTACATTTTAAGAGACACGGAAAATTACGAATCGAAAAAAAAGTTACGAATGTACGAATTTTTTCGTTCAATCCATTCGAAGCACGTTAAGCAACGCCATTGTAAGAGACACGGAAAATTACGATTCGGTAAAAAAAAAAAAAAAGTTCCGAATGTACGAATTTTTTCGTTCAATTCTTTCGAAGCACGTTAAGCAGCGCCATTGTAAGAGACACGGAAAATTACGAATCGAAAAAAAAAAAAAAAAAGTTACGAATGTACGAATTTTTTTCGTTCAATCTATTCGAAGCACGTTAAGCAGCACCATTGTAAGGGACACGGAAAATTACCAATTCAACAACAAAAAAAAAAGTTACGAATGTACGAATTTTTTCTTCATTTTCATTTTCGTTGTTCCTGTTTTCGTTTTTCGAATTTTCTTCATTCGTACATTCGTGTTTCTAATTTGTTTTCTTCGGATTTTCGTTTTCGGATTCGTTCGATTCGAACTATTCGTTATTCGTTAAAATTTTTAGCGAATCGTTTGTTCATTCGTACGAAAACGAACGAACGAAAATAACGGAAAAAAAAGAAAAACGAAAAAAAACAAAACGAATTGCACATGTCTAGTGCCTAGCTAATGTTACAGTGTAGTGGGGGAGGTGCTTGCACTAGTGGAAGGCATGGATCGCTGTTTCTTCTTTACAAAAACACAGGATCCATGTCTTCTGTACTGACAGAATGACAATCTGCATTGTTTACATAGGCAGACTGCCATTCTGTCAGTGTTTCGAACGATTAGCTGGTGCCGGCGGACATCAGGTTCCGCGGGACCCACTGATCAGCTTCCGCTGTGTAAAATCACTCGTGCCAGATACCTGGAAGTGCAGGATTACATATATACATTATCCTGCACAGCGTGGCCACCCTGTAGCAGTAAATCTGCTATGGGGTGGTCGGGAACTGGTTAAGTAACATTTACAGGTCTTGTCATTTCCCAGCCTATGATTGGACAATGAAAGGAAAAGAAGAAGACTGAGGAGCTCATCTATCTGTCACTCTGCACTTTCCTCCTATCAACATTTTCCTTGTCATTATATGACCACTGCAGAATAATTCTGCATTCTTCTGTACTTGGACTGCAGGAGGTGAAATTCCTATGTGCTTAGTGCATGCATTAAAAAAAATCTAATTTAATGATGTATATGTGTATACTATGGATGAGCCACACAGACCTGTGTTTGGTTTGACACTACTGAAGTTTGGTTGCTAAATCCAAGCTTTGTCAAAGTTAATAGGAGGCAAAAGATAAAATATAGTAATGCCCATGGCCAGTGGTCGCCAGCCAGTAGTCCGTGGACCACTAATGGTCCATGAGGAAATGTTGGTGGTCCCCAGAGGTTCTGCCACAAATCAACATTGTACATCGCCCAATGTTGTTTCCAGTGTTGTTCTCAATGCGTGTTGACAGTCAATACTGTCAGCACGCATTGATGCCGGATGCCTCCTCTGTAGTTCTGTCTCCTGTGAACTCAGAGGGAGGTGCCGGGAGTAGTGCAGAGAATGGGATGTGAAGAAGAAGGGGACTTTTAATGGCAGAGCCTTTAAGACTGTGGGAGGGAGCACGGAGCTCAAGCACATGGCTGGATAAGGAGGTGAGATCCAATGATGATTCTGTGTAAGGCAGCAGTGTGATGCAGAGTGCAGAGAGTCAAAGCATTGTGTGTATAAGGCAGCAATGTGATCTAGGGGTAGGGGGGCAGAGAGCAATCTAAAATTCATGTTAGTTGTCTGCGGGATTCAAAATTGTGAGTTTAGTGGTCCGAAAGGTCGGCGACCACTGTTCTAGGCTAATAGGTAGAAGTGCCCTTTAGAAAATTTCCCTTCTATTTTTGTTCCAGTAACAGGAATTACCTTAACAAAAACCTTTATGGAAGTATTATCACATATTATCTCAATTGCAAATCTTGAAAACAACTTTTTAAATTATATTAACATTGTAAATCTTATTTGATTTTTATTTGCAATTATATATATGTAGCACTAACCCCCGAAGGAGCTGCTGTTTTGATTTGGGCTTACCGTTACCTTCTTGACCTTGTGTGCATCTAGGGGTTTCCTGAGGTAGATGGCCCAAAGAACTGCAGAGACCGTCACTAGATCCACTTTAGGGATTTTTATTTGCAAAACATTGAACAAAAAACAGTCTCTCAGTGAAGGAATAGAGGGTATGGGTAGGAAGTTCAGGTACTCTTGGAACTGCTGACACTTGAATGTCTCTCACTATACAATCCAGGGAATAGCCATTCACAGCTGGATATTACAGCTATCGGATAAATCCCCTTTCGGTGAATTTAGCAATCGACAGGTGATTCAGATAAAGCAAAGTCTCTGCCACAGACTTGGTTGTAGAACTTGAGAAAGAAAAAGTCTCTGCCACAGACTTGGTTGTAACTGAAGGATAAATGAACTTATGCCGCGTACACACAAAGGGACTATCCCGCGGGATTGTCCGCTGGACTCAAGTCCACCGGACAATCCCCTCGTGTGTGGGCGCCGGCGGACTTTTTGGCGCCAAAAGTCCGGCGGACTAGGTTTTAAGTTTTGTTTTAAAATTGTCGGCTGGACTTGGCAGTCCGGCGGACAATCTGGCAGTCCGGCGGACAATCCCGCCGTTAGTAGGCTAGTCCGCCGGACTTTTGAAATGAACGGACTTGCCGCTCATCGGAAAGTCCGTTCATTTAGCACGTGACTTCAGGTAGACGTAGCTAGCGTAGGCAGTGAATGCCGCCGCGCTAGCCCCGTCACCTGGCATGGATTTAAAGGGACTCCCCACGCCGAAAAAACGGCGTGGGGGTCCCCCCCCAAATCCATCTCAGACCCTTATCCGAGCACGCAGCCTGGCAGGCCAGGAAAGGGGTGGGGACGAGCGAGCGCCCCCCCCCCCTCCTGAGCCATACCAGGCCGCGTGCCCTCAACATGGGGGGTGCCCTGGGGAAAGGGGGGCCGTGCGGCCCCCCCACCCCAAAGCACCTTGTCCCCATGTTGATGAGGACAAGGCCTCTTCCCGACAACCCTGGCCGTTGGTTGTCGGGGTCTGCGGGCGGGGGGCTTATCGGAATCTGGGAGCCCCCTTTTATAAGGGGGCCCCCAGATCCCGGCCCCCCACCCTATGTGAATGAGTATGGGGTACGATGTACCCCTACCCATTCACCTAAGGTGTAAAATGTAAAGTAAAAAACCACACAATTTTGAAAAAATATTTTATTGCACTGCTCCGGGGGTCTTCTTCCGTCTTGGGGGTCTTCTCGCCGGACTCCTCCGCCATTTACCTAGCTCTTTTACCAAGCGGAGGAGGCCGGCTACCTTCTTCGTCTCGACACCATCGTCTGGGGGTCTCGATCCGCCTTCGGGGGTCTTACGGGGTCTTCCGGGGTCTCTTCTGTTCTTGCCGCGGTCGTCGTTCTCCGCACCGCCGGCGCCTCCTTCTTCTTCTTCTTCCGATGTTGACCCGTCGCTGTCTCTGGCCAGAATGCCAGAGCCGCGCTGTGCTGGGACTTATATAGGGACAAGGGGACAGGGTCACATGCTCATGTCACATGGTGACCCCGCCCCCCTGTGATGTCACAGTCCCAGCATCCTCTGGGACTGTGACATCACAGGGGGGCGGGGTCACCATGTGACATGAGCATGTGACCCTGTCCCCTTGTCCCTATACAAGTCCCAGCACAGTGCGGCTCTGGCATTCCGGCCAGAGACAGCGACGGGTCAACATCGGAAGAAGAAGAAGGCGGCGCCGGCGGCGCGGAAAACGACGACCGCGGCAAGAACAGAACAGACCCCGGAAGACCCCCGAAGACCCCCGAAGGCGGATCGAGACCCCAGACGACGGCGTCGACGACGAAGAAGGTAGCTGGCCTCCTCCGCTTGGTAAAAGAGATAGGTAAATGGCGGAGGAGTCCGGCGAGAAGACCCCGGAGCAGTGCAATAAAATATTTTTTCAAAATTGTGTGGTTTTTTACTTTACATTTTACACCTTAGGTGAATGGGTAGGGGTACATCGTACCCCATACTCATTCACATAGGGTGGGGGGGCCGGGATCTGGGGGCCCCCTTATAAAAGGGGGCTCCCAGATTCCGATAAGCCCCCCGCCCGCAGACCCCGACAACCAACGGCCAGGGTTGTCGGGAAGAGGCCTTGTCCTCATCAACATGGGGACAAGGTGCTTTGGGGTGGGGGGGCCGCATGGCCCCCCTTTCCCCAGGGCACCCCCCATGTTGAGGGCACGCGGCCTGGTATGGCTCAGGAGGGGGGGGGGGCGCTCGCTCGTCCCCACCCCTTTCCTGGCCTGCCGGGCTGCGTGCTCGGATAAGGGTCTGAGATGGATTTGGGGGGACTCCCACGCCGTTTTTTTCACCGTGGGGAGTCCCTTTAAATCCATGCCAGGTGATGGGGCTAGCGCGGCGGCATTCACTGCCTACGCTAGCTACGTCTACCTGAAGTTACGTTCTAAATGAACGGACTGCTCCGTGTGTGGGCAAGTCCGTTCATTTTCAAAAGTCCCGCAGACTTTTTCCAGCGGATTGTCCGCCGGAGAAGTCCGGGCGTGTGTGGGCAAGTCACACGCTCGGAAGTCCGGGCATGTGTGGGGAAGTCCCGCCGGACTAGGTCCGGCGGACAATCCGCCGGACAAAGTCCGAACGTGTGTACGCGGCATTAGAGAACCCTCATACGGTACCAGTATCTTGCAGCCAGTCCGGCGATACCATATGAGTGGGGATTAACTTGGTGTCCTCTCAACTTAGCTTCCAGGCTCTTGCTGAGCAGCCAGCCTTGTGCGTGGCCCTCTTCTGAAGAGTCCTCCCCTGGTTGCGTTTTCAGTTGCTGGGCCTCTCCAAAACCGAGACGGCACTGGACCACCTTGGAACCCTCCTTCCAGTTACTGCGCCTCAGGCTAGCCAGCCCCAAGACTTGGAAACGGATGGATCCGCACCCCAGGCCATGAGGGCCCCTGAGGGCTGGTCAGGAGGACCAGAACCAAGCAGTCAGAAAGATCTTCTGGACCGGAACCCAGAATCACATGACCTCAGTACCTTAAGTACCCTCTCCCAGAATGCACAGCGAGACAACACACTCACTGATTGGTTCAGAGAAAGATTGGCACCCAATGCGTCCAACCAAACTGCGTTCCAATGCCTGCCATAGGTGACACCGACACCTATGGCCAAGCAGAACACAATACAGTCCAGCCAAACTGGTACTGAGACCATAATTTAAAACAATTATCCTAAAACCCAACTGTGGTTTTAGAAACATTTAAATTGACAAAAAATATAGCGCGTGCTCTTCAGGAGTCCGGCGCTACATATACCTTAACAAAAGTGAACATACATTTTAAAGTAATTGTAAAGGTTATTTAAATTTTTTCCTGTGAACACGGGGGGGGGGCAGAACAGACAGTGGTGACCAGTGGCGGCTGGTGGGTTTTTGTTTGGGGGGGTGACAAACCCCCCCTTTGCTGTCTGCCGGTCGATCCACCGGCACTTACCCCATCTAGACGTCCGAGGAGTGGCGGGGATCGGGCATCCGAGGTTCAGCAGCAGGGATCAGGCATCCGAGGAACAGCGGCGGGGACTGGGCATCCATGCATGGGCTATTCTCCTCCTTGCTTCCACCACCTCCTTCCCTCCTCCTAGGTGTCCAATAGGAGCACCTGTCCTTTCAGCCAATCTGGTGACGGGTATCAGACCTACTACCCAATTGGCCGGGAGGAGGATCAGTGTTGCAACATTGAATATTCATTAGCTGTTGTAACACACCTGGGCGGGATCGGAGCGCACTCTCTGCGACCTGATCCCACTCTATTTTGAAGCCTATTAGAGCCTCTGGCTCTAATCAGGTGTAATTCATGTGACCGGTGACCTGAAAGAGGCCAGACGCATGAATAGAGGGCGGCCCTGGCAGCAATGATTGGCCGTGGCCGTGGAGGCTACGCATGAATCTATCCATTGCATATAGGGGGGTTGCGAGGAGAGAGTGGGCGGCGCCGGGGCACCCCTAATGGACGGGCCGCCACTGGTGGTGACTGACAGTCATCAGCTCTGCTCAGGGAGCTCTGAGAACCGAGCGATCATCAGTGCTTCATCACTCGGTTCTCAGTCTTAAAGCCAGCGGGGGACAGATGCAACATCAGACCGATGCTGCATCCACCTAGGTAAGTATGATACTTAAAAAAAAAAAAAAAAAAAAAAAATCTTAAAAATGTTTGGTCTTTACAACCACTAATGGTTGCAAGTGACAGAATGTGATCGGTATTACTTATTGAACATCTAAAAATATAATCTTTCTTTTGCCGTTTGTGAAGATAAAATGTATGTGCTTGCCTACTGGACATTACAATCAAACCTGATAAACCAGTGCATACATTTTTATTAGATATATATTCCTAATAAGCTATCTATTTCTCCCTTGTTCTATATAACAAGTTTATTTGTAAGATCTATTAGTTATGGGTTCCTAGGCGAGGCACTGTTCCTGGAAAATCGTATTTCTGTCTCCAGGCTTCAGAGAGGCGGAAAATGAAGAGCTTTCTCTGTGATGTGTTAAGTGTATCTTAAAATCAATTGTGTTAAGCAGATACAATAAAAGACTCCTCAAAAAGTGGAAGAAGAAGACTGCGCCTTATTTGCCAATCTAAAAATATTATTAAGGGCTAATAAATCCGGTCTGCGGCTTTAAAGTATAAAATTATTTCAGTGACTGCGCTAAAAGTGTAAAGAAAATCTCCTTAACATTCACTGCATGGGTAAATCTGTTCAGGATACATTACAACTTTGCAGAAGTCACAAAGTCCAGTTTATTTACTTTTAGATAAGGTTTTATTAGCTCCACTGAAGCTACAATAAAGTGAACCTGTACTCAATTTAACTGCAGCAGGGCGGCTGGTGCTCCATTTTTTTTGGGGGGTGGGCAAACAAACCCTCCACCCCATGCCTGCCACCAACCAGCCCCCCACTTACCCAGCCCACTCACCCGCCAGCCGCACATTTAGTCCAGCCCACTTGCTCGATCACCCGCCAGCCAGCCCCGCACTTACCCCATCCAGGTCGCTGTGGTTTTGGTGGCTTCTCCTCCTGGCCAATCGGGTCGCTTCTTCCCCCTGGCCATTCTGGTCTTAAGACCCACTTCCTGTCTTGATTGGGCAGGAGGTGAAGCAGGAGGTGTAGCGAATGTTGATTTGTTAATGTCAGTGAGTGGGCTCAGGGCGCAGTGCTCTGGCTCTGGCTTTGGCTCGAATCATGTGCTTCAAAAGAAAAAAAAAACTCATAGAAATCTATGTGTCCGGCGCCCCGCATAGAGATTAGGGGGCGACGACCCCGTGCTCCTCATGGACCGGCTGCCGCTGGCAAGTACACATAGAGGTGGCAGTATGTATGGTTTTTACTTTGTAGAACTTTCAATTGTTGGATGAGGGCAAGCAAGTGTGACTTCAGTAGCTAATGTTGCTATTTGCATACAATATATCGCTAGAAGTTTTGTTGCCACTCCTCCAAATTATTACGTTTCTATTTCTCCAAGGAAGGATTGAAATGTATTGTTAATGCATAAGCGAACAATTACATTTTAGACAAATGTGGACTTTTAATTGTGGTAACAGTTTGGGGAAGGTCCTTTTCTGTTTCGACGTGATTGGGCCCCTGTATACCAAGCTAGGCCCATAAAGACATGGTTTGAAGAGTTCAGTGTTGGAACTTAGGAAGCCTGTACAGAGCCCAAATTGAAATCCTACTCAATGACATTGGGATGAATTAGAACACCGATTGTAAGCCAGGTCTTCTCTTTCAATGTCAGGTCAGGTAGATAGGAATGGTTCTAATATTGTTGGCCCGACAATAACAAATCAACAGTTCTAAGGGGGTACTCTGCTTGGGTAGGAAAGGGTAACAGTAATGGTTATATAATACACATAACAGGCTTCATTACCAGTGGGGTGTATCGGGTTGAGAGAAGGAATGGTGGGAGGGGGTAGTGGGGTAGGAGGCAGGAAGGGAGGAAAGCGGTGAAAGAGATTAAGATGAAGTAAAGGGTAGGAGAAGAGGAGGGAGGGTATTGGTCAGGTGGCTTGTGCAAGCCAAGGATATTTGGGGTCAATCTCAGAAGTATATGGTTGAGGGTCAGGGTTCCAAGAGGGTCTTTTTTTCTTTTTATCTTTCAACGTCAGTACCTGATCTCACAACAATAATTTGGGGGAAGGCCTTCTTCTGTACCAGCATAACTATGCCCCAGTATACCAAGCTAGGCTCATAAAGACATGATTAGTGGAGTGTGGTGTGGAGGAACTCAAGTGTCAGCTGCAGAGCCCTGACTAAAATCCTATTACTCACCTTTGGGGTGAATTAGAAACACTGATTGTGAGCCAGGTCTTCCTGTCCAAAATTGGAACCTGACCTCACAAATGCTTTATTGCCTGAATGGACACAAATTCCCACAGACACATTCTAAATTATTGTGGAGACTTTCTAGAATAGTAGATTCTATTGATGCTGCAAAGGGGGGGGGGGGGGGGGGGGAGGGTACAACTCTATATTAAAGTAGAACTCTAGGCAAAACCTTTTTTTCCCATTTTGGATAGAGTAGGGGAGAGTTATAAGCCCTGTAAGGTATATTTTTGTCCTCTTTGTCTCATTAGGGAGATTTACATTTACTTCCTGTCCCATAGCCATAGCTCCCAAATGTCCCTGATTTTGAGGGACTGTCCCTGATTAGGAATAAAGTCCCTCTGTCCCTCTTTCCTCCTCATTTGTCCCTCATTTTAGTCTAATCTATATAGTTGTATATAAAATGCACTATTTATCTACCAAAAAGTGTTTCCTGGTGCTAAACCTTTCATCCAATTTCTAAATTGCTGCATTTGTAAATTTCAAAAGTCAATATAAAGGAATAGTAGTAGTTAAAAAAAGCACTTGTGGGTTCAACTAATCTTTTTTGTATAATTCTCCTTTAAACGGACGTGGCAGGGGATGTGTCCTATGCCTAAATACTTTTTTAATAGGTGTTCCTCTGTCCCATCTCAAAAAATTGGGAGATATGCCATAGCCAACACAGGAAGTGACAGGAAAATATATGCAAATTAAGGGAATCGTTTGGAGACCCCCAGGTCACCAGAACTATTGTCACCATTGGAAGATGTCCCCTCTATTACTTTTCTGGGGACAACACAAAATATGGGATTTTGTTTTACTTTCACTTTCAATGTTAATGGTGAACAGGTCAAACAGAGAGCGTGAATCTCCCCAATGGGGGCACATAAAGCAATAAAAACTGACAGGTGTTCTAATCTCTCTCCCCTCTAACCAAAACTAAAACAAAGTTTTACCTTTAGCTATACTTTAATGCCTACTTCTTGGATGGATTGTCTAAAATATAGCTGTGATGGTCAGGTGTTCATGAACATTTAGCCATACAGATCATTCAAAACTCCAGGGACTCAAGTATACCCAATGATGATGATGCTCATTTGTTCCTGCTATGTATGGCTGCCTGCAGGTTAAGGAAGCTAAAAGAAATCCCACCACCTTGCAAGGAAAGGGGGAAACCACATCTGTCATTTTTGCAGTGTTTGCTTCTTAATTTTATTTAACATAAATTTACTTTGCCATGTTTTTGTGATACATTTGTAGATTAGACACTATTTGGAGCCCTTAGTGTCCCACAGCAATTATTCTGTCTCTTTTTCTTGTTCTTGGCTACTATTGAGATTAGATATCTGCCACATAGGGCTGTCACCATGTACATGCGTCATCAGAAATAATACATAATAACACATTACAGCATACATGATAACATTAGTATTTCAGAATTACAAATCATCAACATACTTTGAGTTCAGGCAGCCGCTTAATTGAGAGCGCGCTGCCAATGGCGTACAATGCATATTTTAATGAGCATGTACCATTGTTTACAGTGTGTAAATCATCTGTATGTTGTGGTGCACTGGCAAGGTGCATTGGTTTGCCTTAGTGGTGAGCTGACTAGGTGCATGTTTTTGAGGTGTGTTGCGGTGTGCAATGTCACATTAACAGAATAATCGCACATCTGAATAGGCTCTAAATTGTATTCATATGATTCTTAAAGCAGGAATAAACTCTTTCAATCAACATGAACATAACAATTAACATCAACATCCTTATGCTTCTAGCATTAGTAAATAGATATTAAAGATGGTATACTATATTTACTTGTTTTAAACTTTTTTTTTTTGCATTTTGCAGCTGCTTGCTGGTTTCTGGCCTAGGCCAAGATGACACCATACATCCAACGAGTTTTCATGGACAAGCAGGAACCCTCACCATTCTTCACTGTTGCCTGCAGAGATTCATTATTGTACTGCTCTCCAGCCCTTCGTGAACAAACTGCCTTTTGCTACAGCCAAATATTGCATATTTTGACTCATCAGTCCAGGGCACCTGCTGCCATTTTTCTGCAACCCTGTTCCTATGTTCTCCTGCATAGGATGTGGAAACAAAGCTAAGCAACTCGTCTATGCACAAAAACATAGGAAATTGGGTGCAGAAAAATGGCAGCAGGTGCCCTGGACTGATGATGAGTTAAAATCTTCAATATTTAACTGTAGCAGGAGGCAGTTTGTTTGCAAAGGGGTAGAGTGTGGTACAATAATGACTGTCTGCAGTGAACAGTGAAGCATGGTGGAGGTTCCTTGCAAGTTTGGGGTGGCATTTCCGGAAATGGAGTTGGAGATTTGGTTAGGATCAATATTGTCCCCAATGCTGAGCAATACAGGCACGTATCCATCATGCCATACCATCAAAGAGGCGTGTGATTGGCCCAAATTTATTCTGAAGGACAATGACCCCAAACATACAGCCAATGTCATTAAGAACCATCTTCAGTGTAGAGAAGAACAAGGAGATCCTGGAAGTGATGGTTTGGCCCACACAGAGCCCTGGTCTCAACATTGTGGAGTCTGTCTGGGAATGCATGAAGAGACAGAAGGATTTGAGGCAAAGCCTACATACACAGAAGATCTGTTGTTAGTTCTCCAAGATGTTTGGAACAACTTACCTGCCAAGTTCCTTCAAAAGCTGTGTGCAAGTGTACCTAGAAGAATTGATGAAATTATGCTGTTTTAAAGGCAAAGGGTGGTCACACCAAATATTCACTTGATTTGGATCTCTCTTGTGTTCATTTATCTTCCATTTTGAAAAATTGATAAAAATAAACTATTAACACTTCTATTTCGGAAAACATTCCTAATTGACAGCATTTTTTAAACTTCATAAATGTATTCTAAACAGTCAGAGAGAAAGACAAATCACTCTGGAGTTTTTGATCATGAATCTGAGGACCAATCAGATTTAAGAGGTAACTTTATGCGCTTAAAGAACTATATGGTTACCTTGAAACACACTCAGTGGGATATTGTCTTCTTAGAACAATACCTCAAGGAGGCTATGATACCTAGAAGCCTCAGGTGGAATGTCTTCCCTGAAAAATATGATAGCGATAATGAACTGAAAGACTGGTTCCAGTATTTCAATGATGCTGGAACAAAATTTCTTATTGGTAAAAAGAATAAGAAGCTAAAGTGGTTGGAAACTGAGATTAACATCTTAAAATAAATTTATTTTAAATATTCAAAGGAATGCAAGATATTTTAGTGAAGAAAGAGGGAGAACAAAGAAATAAAAAGAGAAAAAAATACTTACAAGATTGTGAAGATTATAGGCTGAGGAACGTTTTTAAGTGGCAGGATGATACATGTAGTCCTCAAGGAGGAAATGCAGGTTGGACCTTCAGTACCAACTGTAATCAATGGGAGAGAGGGAGAAGCCATGAGACCATTACATCCAGTGTGAACATCAGGCTGTTGGTTCCATCGCTGTTCTGACGTATGGTACAGAAACGCATGGTTTGGAGTCGCAGGATCATTACATCTAGTGCGAACACCAGGAACCGAGGCGTTGTGAGCTCGTTTGCCCAAATGCCATACGGTATGTGTGTCCACCGCATCCGGTAACAGTTTCCAACCTTTCATTTGAATACCGTTAAAGTGTACTTTGGCATTCGGTCGATTGATTTGGATTTATGTCAAAAATTCCATCTGGAAGTTGCTCCTCTTCATTGCACTTGTTTTTGTTTGAACACTTATGTTCATTATCTGTCACATTTATTTTGTAACAATAGTATTTTATCTATTTTATTTTCCACGTGCAGCGCTCAAATAAATAACAAAAGTATAAAGGACAAAATAAAAATTGTGTATAATAGTCCGTTATTTAAATAAAGATGATATAGATTCTCCACCAAGCTTCAATGTGCACAAACGAAAGCACACCACACCCACGTGCTATCGATCTGCTTACCAGAAAGAAATTAAAAACAAACAATGTAATCATATAATGCAAGGGGTCCATGGTTGGACTTGATTGATCACACTTGATAGATAAATATCTGGGTTCATCAATGGTAGTAGAAAGCAGGACTCACAACAATGGATCAATATATTGTGTTATGCGATCACCATCAGAACATGAAATCCAATGAGAAAAAAGCCACAATAGTGAAGCCCGTAAAAGAGAATCACAAATTTATTAATTGTAGTCTACTTACAGGAAGAAGGGAACATCATGACATAAAAAACTTTGCGGTTCACAGCGTACTTGCATCAGCCAGCCTGACATGTTTCATCCTATGCAGATATCATCAGAGGCGCATTTGTGTTTATCATTCGTTTTGATGTTTATATTTGAACATATTATTCATATGTTATAATGTGTTCACTATTTTTCTTTTCACTTGTCATTAGTGATATATTCCACTAGTCCTTGAGTTTTTTTATAGTACATTTCATGTGACATAGTGGGCCCACATTTTATTATATTTTCACATATCACCATGTGTAGGTGAGTTTCCACATATCTAGTCACATCATTAAGCGCTGCATTAATTTTTGTATTTATCCCTGTAGACTTTGTTTGAGTGCCAGCAGCTATTTCTTTCAGTTCACTATTTTTGTTTTTGGTTTAGCACAGTTTTTTTGTCCTCCTTGCACACATATGATATATACTGGATTATCCAATGCTTCTACGTTCAACCCTCCGGGAACCCCCTAATCCGAATATTTTGGTATTTAGGGACCTTATGGTAAAGGACCTCGAGGAGTTCCAAATTAGGAATAGATCTGATACTGCCATACAAGATAGTGTACGTACCCAACGTGAGAACAAAGATCTAATAATACGTCCCGCAGATAAGGGAGGGGGGATTGTTTTGCTGAATAAATTAGATTATCAACACAAAATTAATAATTTAGTATCAGATAGAGACACATACCGGATTTTAAAAGGAGACCCCACTAGGGCTTGTTAAAGGGGTCTTTGAGGGTGGTATTTTGAATAAAAAAGAGAGATCTTTTTTAATTCCCCAATCCCCAAGAATTATAGTGATCTACTACCCTCCAAAAGTCGCTTGATAAACCTCCAGGTCGCCCTATAGTTAGTGGGATTGAATCAGTGACTTCTAGAGCTGGGAAGTACATTGATTTCTTTTTACAGCTGCTGGTGACTAATACACCAGCTTATCTTAAAGATATAGAAAAAAAGAAACTGCGCTAGACCTGAATAAAAAGATATTAAATTAAATTAAATTAATTAATTAATATAAATATAAATCTAGATGAATATATAGGCTGCGGCTCAAAGGTGGGATACGCACACACACACTAGAAAAAAAACTAAAAACTAATAACAAATGAAGTGCTGCGCCAAATGCACAATACTTAATTTAAAAAAAATATTTTAAATTAATTAAATTAGTTCAACCATGAATGTGAGTCCACATCAATTTATCATCAACTGCCTATAATAATTCTTTAATGAAAAAAAGTTCATTCACAGAATTGAGAATAGCAAAGTCCATGCTGGTTAATCTTGAATAAACACCACGGTGGCTCCACACAAATAAAATAAAAATAAAAAAGTGCCCGACCACCGAGATGAGGTTGCGCTTACCAGATGGCGAAGCGTAAGGAGCATTTAGATCTGACTCATCAGCAGCCTTTTAACATATACCAGGGATCCTTGTATCTCACAGGGACAAGACCTCACACTCAGAACGCCACTTAGATATTCCACTGGGCAGTATCGTACTTTGACTGGCAGTGTATGGCTCAAAAAGAAAAGAGACCGCCCATAGTGTAAAACCATTCAAGCACTTTAATAGATAAAAGAAATGCACTTACATAGGTATTTGCATCAATCGCATAAAATTATAGCCGACCGGCAATTTTGGGAGCCCGTCCTCCCCTCGTGTAGCGTGGTGGCATCACTGCGTGCCCTCCCAGACGCGTTTCGTCATAGATGACGTTATCAATGTCAATCTATCCAACCAAGAGCCGTGAACCCCAGGCAGAGAGGAAGAGCACGTCTCCGCCAAGGGAATGAAGGGCTCAGGTGAGTAAAACAGGGGGGGGGGGGTTGGGGGTCTGGTCATTGTCAGAAGTTTTTTCACCTTAATGCATCCTATGCATTAAAACACGAAAAAACACAAGGGTTTACAACCCCTTTAATTGATGGACTTTGTGCACTTTATGTAGATAAGGTCATGTTTCACGTGCAATACGTTATTTGAATTTTTAGTTTATGATGTGTACACATATGTGAGTGCTGCTGTTTTGTCATTTATTATTGGGGCTAATAATTTATATACACACTTAGTGCAATATCTTTTTGCATACTATTCAAACAGTGCTGTGCAGTACAGAAATAGTGAAATAAATAAATGGTATTATGACTTTATCAGGGCATGAAGTCAAGTGCTCTAATAACGCAACGCATTGGGAGGCAGCGAGGACATAATGTCGCAAGCCAGGCAGTGTGTGTCAGCCATTTTTTCAGAGGTTTTCAATATGCTATGCCTGGATACTGATGTACACCAGTGTTAATGCACAAAATAAGTTGGATATAATAAATGTTTCAATAAAAAATACAGTTTTATATATAGAGCACTATATTTTCAATTTTTTTTAGCAAATCTTACAAACTCATCATGCGATTACTGAGCATGGTGGTGGATTGAGAACACCAGCGAAGTGGGGAAAAGGCATAACAACCGTGGCACAGGTGACTCCACATTAAGGGGCAAGCTTGTGAGACCTGATATTGGGTCAAGAGCTAAGGTGAGAGCATAGGTATAGTGGTGAAGGGATACATACATGTGGTGAAAGAATAAAACTGAATAAATATAAAAGCAGCAAGGAGTTGGAACAATATCTGACATTACTGTTATTGAATAAATACAATATCAGGAATATATATGGTTATAAAATCACACTGACACTTGGGACTTTTTCTTAATTTCTTTATTATTCATTTCATTTATCTACGTTTTGCACCATGATGTTGTTTTTGGAATGTTAGTTCCAGTACATGATATACTTGATTTTGTACACTATTTATTTACAGAGCGGCACTGTTTGAAGTATATTTATGTAGTAAGTATACTTGTGGGAATGCAAAAGGTGTGAGCAGCAATATTGGCACTAGGCTATTGTTTGATATTGATAACACAGATATCTGAGGTTGAGTTGATTCATTATCAGTTGTTTTTTGAGTGGATGTACCACTAGTCACGATTCTGTTATATGGTGATAGTAGTATTATACTCTCTTGCAATGAAGTTCTTTGAATTTCATTTTCCACACCTGCATGAAACGTATGCACAATAGTGGTTATTTTTATATTTAGTGGATATTTTTCACACCTTTTATGATTACCAAGAACATCATGTATAGATTAGGAGCTTATATGTGCTGCTCAGAAGTGTTTGTTAGAGAAGGCTTACTGCATAGCCATTAAAGAGGCTGCAATGTAAAGGTTAGCTAATAAACACCAACCTTAACAAGCAAGTGATGACAGCACCTGTTCTAAAATATCAAAACAGGCTCTATCAGTTACTTTGCGGTTGGTAAATTTTTTAATAAATGCACTTCATTCAGTCTAATCCAGTGCTTTTCAACCTTTCTAACATGAAGGAACCCTTGAAATAACTTTCCCATCTCTGTAAATCCCCAACTACTAATTACAATATCTGCAGCCCACTATACATGGAACTTTGCCCCTTGCTCAAGGAACCTCTGGCTGCCTCCTGGTTGAGAATAGTTGGTCTACTTTGTATATGGCTTGTTTTCAGGATTTGACAGAGATAGAAATGGTTAAACACCACCTAGCAAAATGTATGAAATATTGATTAAAGCGGAGGTTCACACAAAAAGTGAACCTCCGCTTTACGGAGCCCCCCCCCCTCCGGTGTCACATTTGGCACCTTTCAGGGGGGTGCAGATACCTGCATAAGACAGGGATGTGACCCCACTTGTGGGAATAGACTCCCACAGGAGTCACACCCCTTCGCGTCACCCCTCGCTGTGTTCTGGGAAACACACAGGTCCCAGAACACAGCGGGGACCAGTGAGGACACAGAGCGCGACTCGCGCATGTGCAGTAGGGAACCGGGAAGTGAGGCAGCAACGCTTCACTTCCTGATTTCCTCACCTAGGATGGTGGCGGGGGCAGCCGAGAGATGAGCCATTGCTCGGCTTCGGCTGCCGACATTGTGGGCACCCTGGACAGGTAAGTGTCCATTTATTAAAAGTCAGCAGCTGCAGTATTTGTAGCTGCTGGCTTTTATTTATTTTTTTTGGGTGGACCTCCTCTTTAAGTCAGGCTTTTTCAACGAAGGTGCCTTCTAGGTTCTTCAGGTGTTCCTTGGCAAAATGTCTAAACATTGCCCAAATTGTCCAACAATTGTCCATAAGCCAGCAAGTGTATCCCGCCTGCCTTTTTGTTACACAAAACCAGCATTGCAACCAGCTGCCGGTGTCCTAACAACCAATGTCGCCATTGGTTGATAAGGAGCACATTGCCTGCTCTTTCTTTGCCTGCTCTTTCTTTGCCCCTCCTCTACCCCTCTCCATTAGCACTGGGGTCACATTAGTTTAAAGGGGTTGTAAAAGTACATGTTTTTTCATCTTAATGCATTCTATGCATTAAGGTGAATAAACATCCAATGATTAGCAGCCCCCCCCCCGTTTACTTACCTGAGCCCTCGAAAGTCCTGCATCGTGAACGCGCTGGATTCTCGGCTCTTCTCTGCTCATTCATTGGATGATTGATGGCAGCACAGCCATTGGCTCCCGCTGCTGTCAATCAAATCAATGACACGGTGTGCCGGGGGCGGGGCCGAGTGATACAGTCGGCGGCTATATCCGACTGTATCACTGTATCACGGGAGCGCGCCCGCAAGATAAACACCTTGGGAGAACGAAATAGCTGATGCGGGGAGAAGCCGAGACAGCTGCTGAGGGACCCCAGAAGACGAGGATCGGGGCCACTCTGTGCAAAACGAGCTGCACAGTAGAGGTAAGTATGACATGTTTGTTATTAAAAAAAAAAAAAGGAACCTTTACAACCCCTTTAAGGAGGAAGAGAAACACTAGAGTACTAGTAGGTACCAGTGTACAAAGGTGTATTTGCTTTGTAAGAATAAATCACCTCTAATTTTTGGTGTCCTACATGTGTAGATGTTGCTGCAGTATGTAAAACTATTAGTTTCGTTTTTTTACATTTTAGAATGGGGTGCCTCAAGATTGTGCAGAATTTGAAAGGGTGCCTTGACTGAAAAAAGGTTGAGAAACTCTGGTTTAGAACATGTAAGGTTTCCCCTTGTGTACATAGTTGGGATAGTTAAGCACATTTAGTTGAACTTCACTTTAGTCTGTGAAATCATTTCAGTTGGGGTCAAGTGAAGTTAAGTGTAATTTAGCTGGCAGGCTCTGCAGGCTGAGTCTCCCCCTGGCTTCTGAAAGATTCTACTAAGTTCCAGAAATTAGTGGGTGTGGGTATGGAGATGAGAGACTGAATATTTAAGGGATCGCTGCCAATCCCTGGGCAAGGACTGCCCAGAGGGTGGGAAGATGGACCCTAAAAAATTGTAGAGCCTGGCCATGTTGTGGAGAGAATTCAGGATTCAGAGGCCTGGAGGGGACCACTGTGCTGGGGGGGAGGGCTCTGTCTCGGGCAGAAGGTGCACAGTAGTAGTGCATGGTGTGCTGAGAGGAGAGAGGAGAAGGAATCAGAGAGGGACTGTCAGGGTTACCACATGCAGGTAATCAGCAAGGGTGATCAGATCAGTTGGCTGCACCTTAACCACTTCCCACCCGGCCAATGTAGATATACGGCCGGGTGGGAGCCGTCTACTTCTGATAGGACGTTCAGGAACGTCCTTCAGAAGTAGAGGGATCGCGCGCGCGGGTGCCCGCGCGCGCGTGCCCGCGCGCGCGTGCCCGCGCAGCGGCGCGATCCCGATGCGGCCGTGTCACCCGGACACGGCGCATCTCGAATCGGCAGGAGGGCACGGTGATTGGCCCTCCTGATCACATGACGGCCGTGACGAATCATGGCTGTCATGTGATGTAAACAAACAGCCGGTTGCTAGGCAATCGGCCCTCCTCTCCTCACACGGAAGTCGTCGGTGAGGAGAGGAGAGCGGATCGCTGCAGCCGGCTGGTGATCAGTGAGTATGAGATGTTTTTTTACTCACTGATCACCAGTCTAGGGTCCCCCATAGTAAAACACACGTCCCCACAGTAAAACACACATGTCCCCACAGTAAGACACACATGTCCCCACAGTAAAACACACATGTCCCCAAAACACACATGTCCCCAAAACACACATGTCCCTAAATAATAAAAACACATGTCCCTCACATATGTCCCACTAAAATCACATGTGCCAATGATTATCTGCACACATATGTCCGTGATCACCTGCACACCCCTTTTACATGATCATTTGCGTACATATGTCCGTGATCACGCAAACCAATTATTATACACTTAACGGAATTTTTTTTACAAAAAACATGTAGCAGAATACATTTTGGCTTAAATTTATGACAAAATTTGATTTTATTGGATTTCTTTTAAAAAAGAAAGAAGAAAATATTGTTTTTTTTCAAAATTTCCGCTATGTTTTCGCTTATATCGCAAAAAATAAAAAACGGAGTCGCGAATAAATACCACCAAACTAAAGCTCTATTTGTGCGAACAAAATGATAAAAAATTCATTTGGTTACAGCATTGCATGACCGCGCAATTGTCACTGAAAGTGCGCGAGCGCTGAAAGCTGAAAATTGGTCTGGGCAGGAAGGGTGTTTAAGTGCACAGTAGGCAAGTGGTTAAGGAATCAGGACCAGATGAATAAGTAAACAATATGTTTATTAATAAAATGACACACATCCAATACCAACACCAATAAATAATAAACAAGCAAGTGGAAAATAAATGTAACAATGAAAAACCTAACTATACCTAACTAACTATATACAAGTGGGGGGAACACACATGAGAAAGACAGGCAAAGACAAGGGGAGGATAAGGGGAGCAGGACGCCAGTTAGTGGCAGCAGGAAGGTTCCAGGGGACAGGTCTCCATATCAGGATACAAGGAACAGGAACAGATCAGGCTCAGGCAGGGACACGGCTTACAGGGAAAATACTGAAGCACTGGACCTCAGTGAAGGCAGGCTTATATACCCCCAGCAGTCCTATCAGGTGCACCCTAATTACCTGTATGGTCCATCTGCTGGGAGACACCCACTGGTGGCCACCAGAACTACACTCTTTGGTTCTAAACACAACAGTGCCACCAGCAGCTGATCCAAGCAATGACACAGGTCTCGGACAGGGACCCTCACCCCCTTTAGTCTCATCCTGGAGATTCCCTGCCAAGAATAGGTAGACGATGCCGACAATTTCTCTGATACAGAACTCCATACTACATAACTACATAACCTGTTTACATTTTTTAACTTGACAGAGCTGAATAGGGTTTTTTTAGAAATTAGAAATTATAATCATTCTGCAATTTATTCATAACTAAAAAATATACTAGGGGCTGAAAATCTTCTTTAAAATGTTTTATTATTATGTACTCTGCAGTGTTGTTTATGCGATATGAGAACAGAACACTTTCAAATTGTTAAAATGTTCAATTGATGTCATCTTACAAGTCTTTTCAATTACTTTTAAAAGAGACACATATTTCTACCTAAATTCCACCCCTCCTACATCACAGCTCTTTCCATTTTATTCCTTTAGATAGGACGGATTACGTGAAGCAGAGAAACACTCATTAACATATTAATTAGTCACAGTAAAGTGGCAAGGGAGTGAAAACTAAATGTCAAATGTTTTGCACTGAGTTGGAATATTAGCATACATCAGCTTTGAAATAACAAACAGTCTCTATTAAGTATTTAGCTCACAAGGGTGAAAACATACATATTTTAATGACAGTGAGTTGATGAACTCTCTCCTGTTTCTGGATAATGGTACAGAAAAAAATGCAGTTCTCTAAATATCATGGTGTCAAAATATAAACTAATCAGTGAAGAAAATTAACTCTACTAACAGAAAACAAGATAATAGAAAGCGAAGAAATAACAGGGCCTGCTACTAAATGCCATTGAAAACCTGTTGTTTAGTAGCAGCTAATATTAGATAATGTTCAGCTTCCCACTCCTCATATTATAGTTATGTACAGTGGAACCTCACATTGTGAGTAACGCGGTTAATGAGCGTTTCGCAATACGAGCACTGTATTTTTAAAAATCGTAACTCGGTTTGCGAGTGTTGTCTCGCAAAACCAGCACGATTCAGGTCAAAGCATGTGCAGTACCGCGTTTGGCCTGAGGTGGGGGGCGCCGGAGCCGGAAATGCACGGAAAGGCCTGAGCTCGGCTGACCTCAGCAAACCTTGGGAACGGAGTCTTTCCGAGGTTTGCCGAGGTCAGTCGAGGTGACCTCGGGCCTTTCCGTGTGTTTCCGAGGCTCTCCGGCGCCCCCCACCTCTGGCCGCATGCGGTATTGCATGCCATTGCAAGTCAATGCGGAACGAATTATTTTTGTTTCCATTAACTTCAATGGGGAAACTCGCTTTGATATGCGAGTATTTTGGATTACGAGCATTCCCCTGGAACGAATTATGCTTGTAATCCGAGGTTCCACTGTATCTGGTTTTAAAAGTGGGTTGTGGGAGAGTAAAAAACTAATGGCCACTGCCCCCACCTATAACTGGTCTTGACAGCAAGGAGCAAATGGAAGGGCAACACATGCAAAACAAAAACCAAAGAAAATTCCCTGTTCAACTCACCAACCAAATTATCCTGTCTAACAGTTTGCGCTAAAAACAGGGGTTTATTTAGCACACATTTACACATGCGTAAGCTGCAGAGTCACTCCAAGGCACCCTAGTATTATCTGCAGTCCTAACTCTTGTACATTTATGACCTCCCTAGTAGATTGTGGTAGAGGCTTTGAGGGGTTAAAAGGACAATATGGGCCACTGTCTGGGGCGCCAGACTCAAGGGTCCCCATGAGGATAAAGAAAAAAAAAGTTTTGTACTTTATTGCTAATTATAGAAATCAGATTTAGGCTTTGCAAGTCTTTTTTTAGAAGGAGGTCAGCAATTGCAACCTTTGTAATCCTTTCAGGAAAGGTTTTCTTATGGCAATGTTACATCTTGGACCAGCTTGGACCAATGTGGATATGTGTATACCATACCTGTGGGATCCCTGTGGAAGCTGGAAATTTGTGTAGTTGGCATTTCTACTCCAGTGAGCTCTACTAGCATCCCAGGTCCCATGTATAAAGTTGCAATGGTCAAACTTGGACCAATGTAACCATGTACAAATTGCCTAACCTGAAATTCCTCTTTAACCCCTTCCCTACCCGCGTTGCTCGGGACCCGGTGCGAGTGCCCGGCGGCCGCGATGTCCGCCGGGCACCCGCGATTGCCCGTTAAAACAACGGGACCGTGGAGCTGTGTGTGTAAACACACAGCTCCACGTCCTGTCAGCGGAGAGGAGACCGATCATGTGATCCAAGTACGGAGGAACACATGATCGGTCTCCTCCCTTGAGTCCCCTCCCCCCACAGCTAGAATCACTCCTATAGGGAACACATTAACCCCTGCAGCGCCCCTAGTGTTAACCCCTTCCCTGCCAGTCACATTTACACAGTAATCAATGCAATTTTATAGCAACGATCGCTGTGTAAATGTGAATGGTTCCAAAAATGTGTCAAAAGTGTCCGAAGTGCTCGCCGCAATGTCACAGTCAGGAAAAAAAACGCAGATCGCCGCCATTACAAGTAAAAAAAAAAAAGAAAAAATGCAATAAATCTATCCCCTATTTTGTAGACGCTATAACTTTTGCGCAAACCGATCAATATACGCTTATTGCGATTTTTTTTTTACCAAAGATATGTAGAAGAATACGTATTGGCCTAACCTGAGTAAAAAAAATCGTTTTTTTTTTTAAAAAAATCGGATATTTATTATAGCAAAAAGTAAAAAATATTGTGTTTTTTTTCAAAATTGTCGCTCTTCTTTTGTTTATAGCGCAAAAAATAGGGGCGATCAAATACCACCAAAAGAAAGCTCTATTTGTGGGAAAAAAAGGACGTCAATTTTGTTTGGGTGTAACGTCGCACGACCGCGCAATTGTTAGTTAAAGCGACGCAGTGCCGAATCGCAAAAAGTGCTCTGGTAAGGAAGGGTGTAAAATGGCCCGGTGCTGAAGTGGTTAAAGGGTATGTACTGTAAGCCCCCGTACACACGGTCGGAAATTCCGTCTGATTTTTTCTGACAGATTTTGTCCGACACTAGTGTTGCATACACACGGTCTAACAAAGTTGTCGGAAAATCCTATCATTCTGAACATGGTGACGACGTACGACGGAACTACGTAGAGGCTAGTAGCCAATAGCTTTGGTCTCGTAATTTGATCTGAGCATGCGTAGCACTTTGTCCGTCGGAATTCTCTACACACAATCGGAAAAAGTCTGATCGGATTTTGTTGCTGGAAAATTTGAGAGCAGGACCTCAAATTCCGACGGAAAAAATCAGATGGAGCCCACACACGGGCGGATTTTCCGACAACATGGTCCGATCTGACTTTTTCCGTCTGAATTTCCGACCGTGTGTACGAGGGCTTACTCTTAATAATAACGTTTTCTTATTTGGTGCCTTTTGATCTGTTAAATATATTACTGAACGTGATTTATCTGTTCAATAAATTCAAAAAATACCTATTGATCCTGCATGGAATCTTTTCAGCTCTCTGACTGTGCTGTACTCTTATTGGTTACATGTTCTCAGCTATCCTGAGGACTACGGAACCTTTCCTTGCTATGTTACAGAGATGATGTAGTCCTGTCCTATGGTGATAATGCTGCTTCTCCATGCATACAGTTGAACAGGATGTGTGTTACTGATAGGATCACTAGCTGAAAATAAAGGAATAAAAGCCTGATAAGGGAAAACTAATGCAGCCACTACATCTAATGACTGGTAAGAAACAATATTTATTGTATATCGCAGAGTGATTCCTCTCTCTCTGCGTGAGAGGAAGAAGTAGCAGAGAGGTGAGCAGAGAGAGAGAGAGACTACATCTGCAGGGCAGGGCCAGATTAAGAACATCATGGGCCTGGTGCTGAGGATTTTGGTGGGGCCTTTTATAAACAATAAATTAATAAATAAAAATGCAAACAATTTTTTGTTTTAACAAATTAAATTAAAAAGAGAGGGAGGATGAGAGAGAGAGAGAAAGGGGATGAAAGAGGTGTGAGGGGTAAGGGAAAGAGGATGAGAAAGGGGGGATGAGAGAAAGAGGATGCACATGAGCATGTGTGGGAATGACATCAACACAGCCCGGCCAAGGCAAGTGACCGAAGGCACCGAACCCGGAAGGAAGACGATGGAAGCGCCCGGGTCGGATTGATCACAGCACAGCACTGGAGGGCTCAGTCTGACAATTTAAGTGTACCCTAATGTGCTAATATGCTGTGCATACTTGTACATTATGGCATAACCTACCTAAGGGCCTCTAAAAAATAGTAATGTTAGAAAAGTTTACTACCGCTTTAATATCATTGGAATCCAGGAGCCTCTCATGGGGCCCTCTACTGACCCGCATAGTTGCCAACATTTCAAAAATATTTTCAGGGACACTTTTTTACAAGTGCTATATTTAGAGTAGCTGACATCACCCATGTTCCTCTATACATCACAATAGTAATTACAAAATTAAATAAGTACTAATAATGGGGCAATTTTAAAGAACTGTTTTTGTGGGTAAGAGGCATAGGGGAGGAGAATGGATGGTATAAAAGTGGGAAGTATGTGCAGGTGAGGGAGAGGAATGTGGAGGGTCTAACAGTGGGCACTATGTACATGAGAGGAGTGTGGAGGGTATGGCAGAAGGCACTATGTACAGCAGAGGAGTGTGGAGGGTATGACAGTGAGCAGTATGTACAGGAGAGGAGTGTGGAGGGTACAACAGTGGGCACTATGTACAGGAGAGAAGTGTATGACAGCGGGCACTATGTACAGGAGAGGAGTGTGTAGGATATGACAGCGGGCGCTATGTACAGGAGAGAAGTGTGGAGAGTATGACAGTGGGCACTATGTATAGGAGAGGAGGATGAAGGAATCTGGGAAGGAAAAATGTAAAGGTTTGTGGAAGGCTGTTTAGGGACTGTGTAGTGGTTAAGCGGGCCATACATGGATTGAAATTGCACCAATTAAGCAGAGACCAGCCATAGTCGATCTATGTATGGGCTACCTGGTTTTACACAAGTCAACCTATTAACCGACTTGAGTACAACCAGCCTGTCAGGTTTTCCCCAAAACAATCAGTGCTGCCAGCTATAGTTAGCAACACTGATCATCGTATTCACTGGCAGAACACAATAACACTGCAGGAGTGATTCCCCCATTCACAGGTCAGCAGGTGAGAGGGTGTGTGGGGACAGGCTGGGGAGAGATACTAGTCAGTGGCTGGGTAGGCACTGGTTAGTATCAGATCCAGATACACACAGGTTACATATGCCACGATCGTTAGAGTGAGAACAATAATTCTAGCCTTAGACCTCCTCTGTAACTCTAAACATGTAACCTGTAAAAAAATTAAAGCATCGCTTGGTACACAAAAAATATCGTGCTAACTTTAGTGTTTTTTTTATGAATGAAACAGTTTCTTTCCAAAAAAAACGTTTGAAAAATTGCTGCACAAATATGTAACATAAAAAGTTGCAAAGACCACCATTTTATTCCATAGGGTGTCTGCTAAAACAACATATATAATGCTTGAGGCTTCTGAGTAATTTTCTATCAAAAAAATTATGATTTTTACATGTAGGAGAGAAGTGTCAGAATTGGCCTGGGTGGCGAGGGGTTAATTATCATAAGTAATATACAAATAATTATTATAAGCCCTGTGAGTTCATCCTCTCAGTCTTCGGCAGAGTGTTCCAGCTTGTATTTATACTGGCCACTCTGTATGTAGCTTCGGATCGACTGTGCAAGCAACCCCATATCTCCAGAACCATAGATGATAGCAGCCCCATATTTTAACCAGTGCTGGAGTAGGTCTTTAGCTACCTACTCCAGCACTGTGGGGTCTCTGTGACTCCTGATCGTTGAGCTACAACCCTCGAAGTCGATTTTTTTTTTTTTTTAGAATTTTTTTTTTTTTTGGGACAAATGGGCCTATCTTGAGAAAGGGGCCTGGAGCTGCAGCTCCAATAGCCCCTATGTTAATCCGGCCCTGCTGCAGGGGCAGGCATCCGATTCCTAATCCTAACGAAATAAAATGACTCTGGGCACTCAATTCCAGGCAGCAGCAAGAACAGGGAGGAAGTGACTCCTTGGGCACAGGCATCTGAGGCAGCTAACAATTACACAGGTGAGGTGTGTGCTTGCTTGGGGGGGGGCTTCAAGATCTACTACTACTGCAGGCTGCAACAGCATTTATACATTATGGCACATTGGCATTGGTGGCATGGGTGGCACTGTCTGCAACACATTACGGCATTGGCAGCATGGGTGGCACAGACTGCAGGTAGCACATGCGTTATGGCACATAACGCATGTGCTGCCTGCAGAGACAGTGCCACCCATGCCGCCAATGCCGTAATGTGCTGCAGACAGTGCCACCCATGCCGCCAATTCCGTAATGTGCTGAAGACAGTGCCACTCATGCCGCCAATGCCGTAATGTGCTGCAGACAGTGCCACCCATGCCGCCAATGCCGTAATGTGCTGCAGACAGTGCCACCCATCCCGCCAATGCCGTAATGTGCTGCAGACAGTGCCACCCATGACGCTAATGCCATAACGCATGTGCTGCCTGCAGAGACAGTGCAACCTATGCTGCCAATGGCATTATGCCATTGGCGGCATGGGTGGCACTGTCTCTGGCACTGCAGCAGCGCTTTGCGGGTGGAATAGCCGCGTTGCCCATTGATTTCAATGGGCAGGAGCGGTGGAGGAGCGGTATACACACCGCTCCTTCACCGATCCAAAGATGCTGCTAACAGGACTTTTTTTTAGCGTCCTGCCAGCACACCGCTCCAGTGTGAAAGCCCTCTGGCCTTTCACACTGGAGACACAGGAGCGGCTCTTTTAGGGTACTTTGCAGGTGCTATTTTTAGCGCTGTTGCGCCTGCAAATCGCCCCAGTGTGAAAGGGGTCTTAAAATAAATAAAAAAGAAATAAATACATCAAATAGTCTGTAGATGCTATAACTTTTGTGCAAACCAATCAATAAACGATTTTTGGGATTATTTTTTTACAAAAATATGTTGCAGAATACATATTGGCCTGAACTATTGAAGAAATTTGATTTGTTACATTTTTTTATTGGATAAGTTTTATTGCAGAAAGTAAAAAATATAGTTTTTAAAAAAAAAAAAATAGTTTTTATTTTTTTGTTTAGAAACGCAAAAAGTCAAAACCGCAGAGGTGACCAAATACCACCAAAAGAAAGCGGTAAAAAATTACATACATTTTATTTGAGTACAGAATCGCACAACCAAGCAATTGTCACATGTACGTCATCCATCCTGTTCTGGGTTAGGGGCGCACATTTTCCACCTTTATCATTTGTTTAATCTCTCTAATTTTTCCAAAATACTACTTAATTTATTCATTAATGGTTTTTATTACATATAGATATTAAAGAGGTCTGTTCTCATCTGAAATCAGTATTTCCTTTGGATAATCAAACTTATAACTGGCTGCAGAAAAATGAATATCACTTGTAGAAAAACCTACACTTTGTTTCAAGGCGGGGTCTAGGGAGGGGCCGGGGGCAGGGCTGAAGGAGGGACCAGGGGCAGGGCCAGGGTGGAGCTGAAGGGGGCCCCGTCAGGTAGGCTGTACGGGGCCCCATGATTTCTATCAGCGGCCCTGCATAGGTTATGTACTCAGATCCTCATGCATGACTCTCATAAACTGATGGGAGATCCATGAATTGAAAACAGCCCACGGACCATGGTACAGGTAGACGGATGTCACTTGTAGTGATATTCTGGGGTGCTGAGGACAAGAAGCTGCAGAAAGCAGCAGGAGATTCAGTGCTATTACCAAGTGACAAGGTTAACATCACTTTCCTATTTCTATGTCCATAATCTATAATGCTTGTCAGTTATCACCTAAATCCCCAAATCTTATTGTACAGAGCGGCCAAACACTCATGTAAGGCCTCATACAGACGGACGTTTTAAAAAACGAGCTGTAAAGCTAGTACCGATGGCAGGAAAAAAGCAGCGTTAAAAACACAATTTTAACTGCGTTTTGCATTGGCGTCGATGCACGTTTAGCCGCGCTAGCTTTCAGATGCATTTCTCTGCCTCTATTCAAAATCAATGGTTCCCTATGGGAGTCCACAGATTTGAATAGAAGTCGCACCAGAATTCGGATGAAGATGATCCGACTTGCGGTGCGACTTGTCTGCCTTGAATCTTGAAGGGGAACCCACCAAAATGTAAAAAAATGTTTGCGTGAGGTTCCCCCCCCCCCCCAAGATGATACTAAACCCTTCGGTCTGGTATGGATCTTAAGGGGAACACCCACGCCAAATAAAATGGGGGGAGGGAACCTCACGCACAATTTTTTTTTTTCATTTTGGTGGGTTCCCCTTCAAGATTCTCAGCAGACAAGTCGCACCGCAAGTTGGATCATCATCATCCGACTTCTGGTGCGACTTCTATTTAAATCAATAGGCTCCCATAGGGAACCATTGATTTTGAATAGAGGCAGAGAAGCGCGGCTAGACGCACATTGACGCCAATGCAAAGCGTGGATAAATTCGCGTTTTTAACACCGCTTTTTTCCTGGTGTCAGTACTAGCTTTACAGCTCGTTTTTTTTAATGTCTGTGTTTTATGAGGCCTTACAGGAGTGTTTGGCAGCTTTGTACAATAAGATTTTGGAATTTAGGTGACAACTGACAAGCATTGGAGTTATGGAGATAGAAAAGGGAAAGTGATGTGAACCTTGTCACTTGGTAAAAGCACTGAATCTCCTGCTGCTTTCTGCAGCTTCTTCTAGCTTTACAGCTTGTTTTTTTAAACGTCCGTGTGTATGAGGCCTTACAGGAGTGCATTTCCCTTCCTAGGGGGAGATTTCCTCTCACTTCCCGTTGTCCCTCCGTTTGTAAGTAGGAGTCATTTGTAAGTCGAATGTTTGTAACCCGGGAAACCACCTAAGCAATACCAGTTGGTTGTTTCTCCAGCCTGCCAATAGGACAATGAAGGAGCTTCAACACATCAATAAAGCCAATCCAGTCCTCCTACCTCCTGTAAGCAACTTCCAGAGACCACATGTTAAAAAGCACAAGTTTGGCAGCTCTGTTTGGCAGCTCTGTACAATAAGATACAGATCCTGACCCGGCAGGTCAGGAAAGGGGGGAGACAAGCGAGCGCCCCACCCCCCCCCCCCAGACCATACCAGGCCTCATGCCCTCAACATGGGGTGGTGGGTGCTTTGGGGCAGGGGGGCACTGCGCCTCCACCCCAAAGCACCTTGTCCCCATGTTGATGAGGACAAGGGTCTCTTCCTGACAACCCTTTCCGGTAGTTGCCGGGGTCTGCGGACGGGGGGTTATCGGGATCTGGGAGCCCCCTTTAACAAGGGGGCACCCAGATCCCCGCCCCCCACCCTAGGTAAATGAATATGGGGTACATAGTACCCCTACCCATTCACCTAAAAAAAAAAGTGTCAAAAATAAACACACTACACAGGTTTTTAAAGTATTTTATTAAGGCAGCTCCGACTCTTCTCCCTCTTCTAGCGATGTTTTCTGGTGTATCTGGTGTATCTAGGTGTTTGGTTGGAGTTTAGCTTTAAATTATAGCCTGTGTTGTCATATCCAAAATCTGCCACTTTATAACAATCTTAAAATAATATTTACGGTATTGCCAAAATAGATATTGATGGGAAAAAGGATGTTGTGCTATCGTTTGACCAAATAAAATGCCCCATACACACGGTTGGAATTTCCGACGGAAAATGTCCTATCGGACCATGTTCCATGGACCAAGTGCCACGCATGCTCAGATCAAATTACAAGACCAAAGCTATTGGCTACTAGCCTCTACGTAGTTCCGTCGTATGCAACGAACGTCACCACGTTCAGAATGATCGGATTTTCCGACAACTTTGTCCGACCGTGTGTATGCAACACCAGTGTCGGACAAAATCAGACGGATTTTGTGGTCGGAATTTCCGACCGCGTGTTATTTTTATATACTGTACTTTTGAATTACAACAAATGGAACATAAAATTCTAAAACATTGTTTAGAATATATTATAGCTACATAAAAAATGCTTTGAATCCGAATTTGTGAGGACAATTTTTCTGTACATACTCCTAGCAACCAAGGACACTAATGACGTTTTAATTTATTTCTTATTTCATGCCAGCAATTTATTATCCTCCAGAGAGCACACATTTAGTGGTTTAGCATTCAGTTATAATTTTATATTTCCTAAAATAATGAAATCAGGATAATATGTTTTATTAATTAATGTTGTTTGATTTTATTTTATATATATATCCAGTTTGTAGCAATTTATTAAATACTGTGAAGTAGACTTTTCTTTTAAAGGAACTGTACATTGTTCTTTTATTAGCCGAGATGATATGCTAGTGTAGACCTGCTCAGGTTCACTGACGTGTCGAATCTAGGATTAAAATTTGGCCTGGATATTGGACACAATTTCTCAAAAGAGTTTATTGGTTCAGCCATTTAAAGCAGAACTTTGTGTGAAAATAAAAAGGTTAAAGTGGATATAAACCCACATTTTTTTTTTAAATTAAGGCTTGTAACTTGTACAGTATAGGATCTCATGTCATCTGTGCCCAGTCTTGCCACGAAGAGTTAATCCAGCTCTGAGCAATCCTCTTTTTTTTTTCAGTGAGATAAAAACGGACAGACAGAGAAATACCAGTCAGTTCTTCCCCCCCTGCTGTGAGTGACAGGTGATTTACATATCTCATGCACAAGCCTTAGAGAGGCATTATGTGTAATTCCCACCTAATTTCGTCCTATGTAGACTGCGGAGTATGTGCACATGCGCAGGAGTGACGTGGGGCCATGAGCGTGCTCTGCTTCTTCACAGAACGCGCTCTGCCACTCCTGTTTGTGAACTTTAGTCTCGCCTGGCGCGAGGCTCGTCCTCGCAATGCCCACCCTGCCCACCAAGCACCGGACAGCAGACCAGCCCACAGATGCAGGAATATTGCGGGGCTCCATTAAGCTAAAGGGGTGAATTATGACAGGTAAGGATACATACAGGATACATACAGGAGGCATGTATATCCTTCTAGATATGCCCATAGTCGCTAACTATGATACCCATAGTTAGCGAAAAAGGGGGTCTGTTTGGTGGCGGAGTGGGTGGCGTTGTTATACGCGAACTCGGCCAGGGGCAGAAGGGAAATCCAGTCATCTTGGGCAAAGGAGGAAAAACAGCGCAGGTACTGCTCTAGGGTCTGATTGGTCCGCTCCATCTGCCCATTAGACTGAGGGTGGTAGGCAGATGAGAGAGCGAGTTCAATATCCAAGGACTGGCACAGGGACCTCCAGAATCGAGAGGTGAATTGCACCCCTCGGTCCGAGACGATGTTAGCCGGGACCCCATGAAGGCGGACAATTTCCCTGATAAAGACCCGTGCCGTCTCTGGAGCTGAGGGGGTCCCCTTCATAGGGATAAAGTGAGCCATTTTGGATAGGCGATCGACGATCACGAAGATCGTCGTGTGGCCCTCTGCTGGGGGTAACTCCACGATGAAATCTAAGGAGATCATCCTCCAGGGACGATCTGGGACAGACAGAGGCTTAAGGAGACCCCAGGCCCTGGTCTTGGGATTCTTGTTCCGGGTGCAGGTAGGGCAAGTGTCCACAAATTTTTTACAGTCGGCCCGCAGTTGAGGCCACCAGAAGGTACGCTGTACCAAGTCGGTGGTCTTAGCGACACCGAAGTGACCAGCCAAAGCGTGGTCATGGCATAGCTCCATAGCTGTTACCCGGAGTTGTTCTGGGGTGTAGATCTTGTCCCCGTACCAGAGTAGACCATCCTTCTCCTGTAGCTGGGTTTCAGAAGTGGGCCTTTGCCCTGCTGAGGCACGTTTGAATCGGGACAGTAAGTCCTCTTGAAGGAGGAGGAAGTTTCCAGGGGCCAGAATAGTGTCAGGGGAGGTTTCTTCCTGGTGCTTGTGGTACATCCTGGACAGGGCGTCTGGTTTGACATTCTTGGATCCGGGCCGATATGTCACGCCCCCTGGTAGTGGTGAGTCTGGTTAGCAGAGAAGGGCCTCCCTTGCGGCTCCCGCTCGCCGGTCCCCTGATGATGGGACAGTAGGACCAGGAGTCAGGAGGGGCACAGGTGCCTGGCAGGAATGGTAAGACCGGTACAAGAGCTTCCTGGATCAGCTCAGCGGGTGAGGTATGTAGGTCTCTGCAGGTAAGCAGGTTCTGTAGGCAGACTGGAACAACAGGCAGACTTGGATCTGTATGCAGACTGGAACAACAGGTAAGCTGGATCTGTGTGCAGGCTGGAACAACAGGCAGACTTGGATCTGTATGCAGACTGGAACAACAGGTAAGCTGGATCTGTGTGCAGGCTGGAACAACAGGCAGACTTGGATCTGTATGCAGACTGGAACAACAGGTAAGCTGGATCTGTGTGCAGGCTGGAACAACAGGCAGACTTGGATCTGTATGCAGACTGGAACAACAGGTAAGCTGGATCTGTGTGCAGGCTGGAACAACAGGCAGACTTGGATCTGTATGCAGACTGGAACAACAGGTAAGCTGGATCTGTGTGCAGGCTGGAACAACAGGCAGACTTGGATCTGTATGCAGACTGGAGTGGTCAAACGGGCCGGGTCAGGTATCAGGCTGGCAGCACAGTACAGGTGGAGAAGACAAGAGGATGGTCACAGACAAGCCAAGGTCGATACACAGGGACAGAGCGGATGGTCAAGGATAGCCGGGTCAGATACAGGTAAACAGACTTCAGATCAGGTTTAAGCACAGAACGTTGTAGAGCAGACAGCGGGGACCGTCAGTGACAGAAGGGTTTAAATAGCCTCATTGGCGCCAATGGAGGCGCGCACCCGTCCGCGCACGCTCGCCCCCGTCTGCGGGCGCGCGCGTGCACGCGCGCGCTCGCGCATGCGCAATGGCAACCGAGAACGGGAACCAGGGATGCTGAGGCGCCGATTACTGGCAGGATCACCAGGTCGCCGGCCACGGATGGAGCCTTCATGACAATATCTGCATGAGGCGGTCGGCAAGCGGTTAAATTAGAAACAATGACAGTGGGTTTACATCCACTTTAAGTTTAGTTTAAAGTGGAAGTAAACCCCCCTATCGTTTTCAGCCAAGGAAGCTGCCATCTTTGCCTCTGTTTAATCTTCAACTGCCACGGTGCTGCACATGTGATCCGTTATGACACCAGCCATTGGATGGTTTGACTGTTTGGTTGAGAGCACAGCCAATGTGCAGTTAGTATTCCCGGCATGCCTTTTTTTTGTAAACTGTTAAATCGATGGGTTTACTTCCGCTTTTATGATTAAAAGAGAAGTATGGGAGTTAAAAAAAAAAAAAACATTCATACTCACCTAGGTGGATGCAACATTGGTCCAATGCTGCATCTGCCCCTCGCCACATCAAAGACCGAGAACTAGATGATCAAATGATCAAAAACCACTGATTGCTCACTTCTCAGTCTTCAGTGAGCAGAGAGCGGTGACTGTCATTGGAGTGCTTGGCTGTGGAGGGAGCAGGAGTGGCTGGCTCAGCCTCTGAGTGGCATGCTGAGAAGCTGAGCCAGCTGTCGGTCAGGGATCTGAGTGAGGATGTCTCCAGAGCCTAAACTGGCGGAGTGATGTCCGCTCACAGCTGACTTTAGCCCACTGTTGGCTGAATATGGGTCACAGGAGTGTAAAACAAAGTGCACTAACTTTACTGAAGACTTCCACTGAGATCCACTTCTTGTTGTGTCATCATCGGTAAGCGCCAGTTTTGCCGGGTTCAGGTGGACCTGCTGATAACGCACCCCCTCCTCCTTTACTGAATAGAGAGACAATGCCTCCTGGGTAGGGATGAACTTCGAGTTCGAGTCAAACTCATTTTCGACTTGAACATTGCCTGTTCACCGAATAGCAAACAATTTGGGGTGTTCGCGGCAACTTCGAAAAGCCGCGAACACCCTGTAAAAGTCTATGGGAGAGATCTAAAGTGCTAATTTTAAAGGCTTATATGCAAGTTATTGTCATAAAAAGTGTTTGGGGACCCGGGTCCTGCCCCAGGGGACATGTATCAATGCTAGGGCTCATTTACACTTGCTTCGGCTTCAACACACATTTACACTTGCTGCAAAACATGGCTTCGGACAGGCTTTGTTAAAGCTCTCTTAGCGCTAGTCAAAGTTCCTGTCACAAAATAAAATGGTTAGCTTATAGTCCTGTTTACACCTGCTTTTGCTTTGCTTCGATTTCGCTTCAAAAATTATACCCCATGTAGCTTTAGTGGTGCTTCAAAGAGTCTTCAAAGCCTCCATAGGAGTCTATGGCAAAGCTCGCTTGAAGCCCCACCAAAGCCTTAACAAAGCCCAATGAAGTCTCATCAAAGCCCCACCAAAGACTCATCGAAGCTCCACCAAAGCCTCATTGAAGGGCTACGCAGCCTCATCGAAGCCTCATCAAAGCACAAAGTAAAAGCAAGGTGTAAACAGGACTATAAGCAAACAATTTTATTTAGTGAGAGGAGCTTTGACTGGCGTTCAGTGACCTTTAACAAAGCGTGTCCAAAGCCTTGTTTTGAAGCAAGTGTAAATTAGCCCTAAAAGCAAGTCAGTAGTGGATGTCCCAACATTTTTTTTATAATAGAGATAAAGAACTGAGCGCTTTTTTTAGATCATTAGACACAAATCCCAAAATTCAGAACCCAAAAAAATTGCTGTGCAATTTTTTTATGAAGCACATGGTGGGTTTCTGATTGTCTTTGTGCTTGATAAACGTTTTTGCATCCAACGAATCGCCCTTGGCGAATTCACTAATTGTTAATGTGACTGTTTCTGAATTGAAGGATTCTACAGGCGATTATACATTGTTATGGAATAGTGAATTTTACAAAGTGGTGAAATGCTGCCAGGAATAGCAAAATTTGATTACATTCTTGGTAAGAGGCCATTGTGCAAAAGGCATAGCTGAATTATGAATCCATTATATTCATTTCCATTTCTGAGGAAAATATGTTTTTGCTCCACAAATGGTAATTGCTCAAGGACAGAGATGGTAATTATATGTATTTGCTAATTTCAATGAAGCTTTTGTGATTGTTCATTAAGCCGATATGTGTATGCGCACGCTCTGCAGCCTCTCTTTTGTTATTGTGACACTGCGAATGTAGTCAGTGGAAAAATCTTGTCTTTAACTTGTATTGACATGTGAAGGATGTGTGTGCAGCTTACTTTATCTGTTAGGCCCTTTTCACACGAGGCGGACTCCGCTTGCACGGAGCCCGCCTCTGTCCGTCGGCTCAGCGGGAGATCTCTCCGTTGATCTCCGCTGAGCCGGCGGATGACAAGTCCCTCTCTGCTCACTGAGCGGGGAGGGGCTTGCGAGCGCCGCTGGTCTCTATGGAGAGATCGGATGAAAACGGACAGCGTGTCCGTTTTCATCAGATCTCACCCGATCCAATCCGCCAGCGACGGATCTGGACGCGGGGCCATCCATCTGCTTTTGGCGGATCGGACCGGGTCGCATGTCAGCGGAGATGTCTCCGCTGACATCCGACGCTCCATAGACTAACATGGAGTGGCCGTTCAGATCCGCCGTCAAAACTGACAGGCGGATCTGAACGGTCCGATCGTGTGAAAGGGGCCTTAGTGACTTATTAATTAACACCCTTTCCTATCTAAGCAATATGGAGAGTTATATAACACCAAGAACAAAAAGAAATGTAATACCTCACAGCATTCGGTAATCCGTCTTTTAGAAGTTCTGAAGAGAATGCCTGATTGGTTGCTGTGGAATATTGCATATTGTACTATATGTTCCTTTGCGGCCATATATCATGTAACTGAAAAATCAGGAGACAGTACAGTTAACGCCAGCTGTGCCATGTCACATTTAAAACGGACGTTTTTTTTTTGGTTTGTTTGTTTGTTTTTTTAATCAGCATAAGGGGTGGATCTGGGGGTCCCCTTGTTAAAGGGGGCTTCCAGATTCCGATAAGCCCCCTGCCCGCAGACCCCCACAACCACCTGGCAAGGGTGTTTCAACATGGGGACACGGTGCTTTGGGGGGGGCTGATCCAAAGCACCCTCCCCATGTTGAGGCATGTGGCCTGGTACGGTTCGGGGGGAGGGGCGCTCTCTCGTCCGCCCTCTTTTCCTGCGGCATGCCAGGTTCAATGAGAAGCGTCCCTTGTGCCGATGGCGCTTGTTTATTTGAAATCTTCATTCCTCTGCCCCCACATATGCCTGCAAGAGTAATGTTTCAGTGGTGATTCTTCTGCTGGACCTGTCATAGGCCTGTCAAAGTGCTCCATGAATGGAGGATGACCGTATGAATGAAGGTCCACCTCCTCCATTCATAGAGTGCTTAATATTGATGGATGAAGGAGGATCGTGGTAAGGGTGGGAATAGTCAGCACTCTTCATGAGTGCCTATGGTAGGTACAGGGGCTGTATTAACCCCCTCAACATCGGGAGCTTCTGCTTCAAGAGTTAAGCCAATAGCACAAGGTTCACATCCAATTGAAAAGTAATGACCGTCACTTGTGCGGACTCAAAAAATCCCCCAAAAACATAATTTCCGTCTTAAAGAAGAACTTAACCACTTGCCGACCGGCCTCCGCAGTTTTACTGCGGCAGAATGGCACGGCTGGGCGAAACGACGTTATGTAATGCCGCTTCACCCTGTAGCCACTATAGCTGCTCACACCCGGAGTTGCTGCAAGCAGGGGCGGACTGATAACTAATGGGGCCCCCGGGCAATTAGAGATTATGGGGCCCCCAGGCAATCAGAGATTATGGGGCCACACAGTATACACACACAGTATACAATCACACAGTATACACAGACATGTTTCTTTTGGCTGAGAAGGTACTGGAGAGGTGACTAAGAAGATGTCGGTAAGGGGACATTTCAGAGACAGATGTAAAACAAACACAGATTTTTACATACTGTCCCTGGTTTTACTGAGGCTGGCAACCCTGATGGGGCCCCCTAGTAGCCCGGGGCCCTCGGGAAGTGCCCGAGTGGCCGAATGGTCAGTCTGCCCCTGGCTGCGAGTGCCCAGCGATCGCTCGTGACAGACGTGTGTGGACTGCACAGAGGAAACCCAACTGTGTATAAGTGAAATATAATGATTTATTAAGGGAAGCGAATAATATAAATACAACCACACAGTGCAATAAACCAACCAACAGACAGAGACCCACAAATAACAGACAGATATGTACAATAGATGGGAGATACCAGGATCATAAACAATAGCCAGGCCAGGGTCATACACAGCAGATCAGCAGATGGACAGGGGATGTTCCAGAAACATAAACGTAAGCCAGGCCAAGGTCATACACGGGGAGATCAGTAGATGGGATAAGGAACACAGGACAGGGAGAGATAGGACGGATCAGACTGCAGGGCAGGGGTGCAAGGAAACAGGTGGGACAGGATAGGGATCAGGACAGGGAGACAGGATCAGATACACGGGTCACAGGTTCAGGCCACAGGAACAAGAACAGGTTCAGAATCAGGATCAGGATCACAAGCTAGCAGGTCAGGGCACAAGGACGATACCAAGGCAAACATGTGAGTGTTTGCCGGGTATTTATATGCCTGTAATTGGTCTGACACCTGACACCTGATTGCAAGAGGTGCTGACTGCTCCGCACTGCCAGGATCCATCCACTGGTGGACGCCAGTACTGCGGCCCAAAGATGACAATACTATCAACAGGGAAAAGCTCCCCTGGCAGTTCCAGACTGCCAGGAGACACCTGCTGGTGGACCACAGTACTGCACGCCAAATATCAGGCAGTGTCAACAGCGGATGGAACCTTCCCTGACAGTGTGAAAACACACAGATCCCGATTCTCTGAGGGGAGAAGAGACTGATCGTCTGTTCATACAAAGTATGAACAGCGATCTGTCATCACCCCTAGACAGTCCCATCCCACCTTCAGTTAGAACACAGTGAGGGAACACAGTTAACCCCTTGATCGCCCCCTAGTGTTAACCCCTTCCCTGCCAGTGACATTTTTACAGTAATCAATGCATTTTTATAGCACTGATCACTGTATAAATGCCAATGGTCCCAAAAATGTGTCAAAAGTGTCTCCGATGTGTCCTCCATAATGTCGCAGTCCTGATAAAAATCCGCAGATCGCCGCCATTACTAGTAAAAAAAAAAAAATAATAATAAAAATGCTATAAATCTATCCCCTATTTTGTAGACGCTATAACTTTTGCGCAAACCAATCAATATAAGCTTATTGCGATTTTTATTACCAAAAATATGTAGAAGAATACATATCGGCCTAAACTGAGAAAAAATTAGCTTTTTTTAAAAAAAAAATGGGGATGTTTATTATAGCAAAAAGTACAAAATATTGTGTTTTTTTCAAAATTGTCACTCTTTATTTGTTTATAGCGCAAAAAATAAAAACCGCAGAGATGATCAAATACCACCAAAAGAAAGCTCTATTTGTGGGGAAAAAAGGACATTAATTTTGTTTTGGTGCAGCACTGCATGACTGTGCACTTGTCAGTTAAAGCGACGTGGTGCCGAATCGCAAAAAACAGCCTGGTCATTCAGCAGCCAAATCTTCTGGGACTGAATCAGTTAAAGTGGTAGCAAAGTCCCTACTGTTAACTTAAAATAAACTCACATTTACAGATGCACTGTCCTGGTGCATGAAGGTAAAGTGCTTGTATGATAAAGATGGACAATCTCTGGATCACTGAAACATCCGCAGATACTTGGCGCTGTGTCCCAAGCTGCTCGTGAACTGCTTCCTAGATGGATCTAATGATGTCACAGGCTCCGCCTCAACGCGTTTCCTCACTGTACTTATGACTATATCAAGAGGTCTATCCTCTGCTGCTGTTTTTCCTCCCTCTAACTGAGAAGAGAGGGAATGTGATCACTTATAAAAAATGTTATAGTTTTTTGTGTCTATACACACGTTTTGCCTTTTCATTTCTATTTTAAACTCAATGGATTGTTTTACAAGGTGAGGATTTACAATCACGTTAAGCTGCAAAGGCAGCCCAATGGGATTGTATAGATGTTAGACGACAAAAGTTATCCCCCTGTCGCATTTGACAGGCCGTCTCATCAAATATTAAAAATGCTCTAAATCCAAAACTGTACAATCGACCCCAACTGTCCCTCATTTGGCTATGGAGGGGGAGATTTTTGTCATTTTTATGTAACCAATTTCCTTTGTTCCCCATTTTTAGTTCTGGTACGGAGATCTGTATAAACAAATATACTATTTTACTACCTAAGTTGTTTCTATTGAACTGCAGTTTTCATCAATCTTTCAGGTTATTGTAAGTGCTAGCATAAACACTAATGAGAGGAATAGTAATGGTGAGAAAATCCCCAGTGGATTTAAAGTGGTTGTAAGGGCAGAAGTTTTTTTTTACTTTACTGTAATATATGCTGTAAGGTAAAAAAAAAAAAAAAAAACTTCTGCTTGCAGCTCAGTGGGAGTGGAGGAGCCAGGAGCACCAGTGGGGGCCCGAGAAGAGGAGGATCTGGGTTGCTCTGTGCAAAACCATTACACAGAGCAGGTAAGTATAACATGTTTGTTATTTAAAAAAAAAAAAAAAAAAACCTTTACAATCACTTTAAAATAGGACTGAATCACCAGATGTGGAGGACTCTTGCCATGACGTGTAAGTATGCACAGCATACTTGCTCATTATGAAATACTTTCCAAATAGTCTGCTCTCCTCCTGCCCAGACATGTTTACTTGCCCCCTCTCTTGTTTCCATCCATCTTCTCCATAAATGTATGGGGGTCTAGCATTTTATCTCTTCAGCAATTTAGGGGTGTCTGATGCTGTAATGCCCGTGCATGCATGCTGGAGTTACATTATGCCAACAACGGGCTCCACTGTTGGCATCATGCATATGCAGGAAACGGGCTGCGACTCTATACTGCATTGCACATTTTTCACAGTCAGTGTACACAAAATAAAACTGCTAGGAGGAAGTGTATGATTGTATTTTTCAGATGAGACATACAAAATCTCTTCTGTGAAAAAGATCTACCCCCTAGCAATTTTTTGTATCTCAACGTTAGTTCTGCTTCAAATGATAATTCTTGTGCTTTTCTTCAGCATGGTTCATGTAATTTGAGGCATGGCAGAAATATCTCAATTGACTAAACATACTGTGCTAAGAGGTGTCCTCTCCTATCTCAGAAGCTTTGGAAGTATGCAGTTTATTTACACCCCTCTTATAGGATCAGGGCTCAAAATTTCAAGTCCTGAGCTACTAGCCAGGCCTTTATGCCGCGTACACATGACCGGACTTTCCAGCAGACTAGGTCCGACAGACTTTCGGCGGACTTCCGACGGACTTTCCGAACGGACCTGGACACACACAATCACACCAATGTCCGACGGAATCGAACGTGATGACGTACGACCAGACTAGAATAAGGAAGTTCATAGCCAGTAGCCAATAGCTGCCCTAGCATCGGTTTTCATCCGTCGGACTAGCATACAGACGAGCAGATTTCTCGATAGGAACTGGGTCCGGCGGAGTTCAGGCGAAAAAAATCTTCTATTTCTAAAGTCCGCCTGATTTTTGGACAGCAAAGTTCCGATGAAGCCCACACACGATCGAATTGTCCGACGGATTCGTTCCATCGGACCTTTGCTGTCAAAAAGTCTGGTCGTGTGTACACAGCATTTACTCGCCACCAGTTGCCCCAACCAATCCCTACCCTACACTGCCCCTAATTTTGTCCCTAAACGCACCCTCATAAATTATCTGCTGAAATAACACTTTTAAAGGTTTTATGCATAATAAAGTTACAAAAATAAATATTAACAACAACAACTTTAACAATATTAACATAAAGCATATCAGTACAATTCTATCTTTCTTATCAGTCATGCCTACCTGAGGATTATTCTTTAATAACAATAATATATAGCAAGGCAGACTGAAATGTTACTTGTAAGTGCAATAGAAGTTTCTATCCCTTTCATGTGAAGTGTTTCTCTTGCTTGGGCACCTGTGCCTGTAGTGAATCCTTTCATAAACTCTGCATGATGTACGGCTTTGAACAGGACCAGCATGAAATGGAATTATCTCCATCTTCCAGTGCTCTGCCCAATGGGCTGCCGAAAGCTCAGAAATAAGCACATTTCTTATTTAGTATTATTGGAGAGATTAATCAGGGATGCCACGTAATTAGTAGATCAGCCGTGATCAGTTTTAAATTACTTTTTTTGCTTTAGAAATGTCATTTTGCTGTGGTACTGTTCTAAACTTGGGAAAACTGCGCCACCTTACAGGCATACTATACACACCCCCAGGCATGATATTTAAAGGAATATTTCATTTTTATTGTGTCACTTTAAGCATTATTAAAATCACTGCTCCTGAAATTTGCCACGAACACGGCATAACGTTCGTTGTTCGCCAAACATCCGAGCAATCAAAGTTCAGCCTGAACTTATGCTCAGAGGTCTCACAAGCTTGTGGCTTAATCCCGGATTGTGAGTGGCATAGATTCCATCACGTCCCGGGTGGGCAAGTATATTGACCATTTTTTACAACCGTTGGTAAAGGATATGCCCTCTTATATTAGGGATACCAAGCATGTAATCAATTTGCTATCCAACTTGAAACCTAACAGTCATACCCTATTGGCGACTGCCGATGTGACATCGCTCTATACGGTTATACCACACGACTTGGGGATAGCTGCAGTCAAATTTTATTTAAATGTCTCCTCCATTCTCCCAGCCCAACAACAAACCTTTATCATAGAGTTGCTGGAGTTTGCGGCGAACCATAATTATTTTTGGTTTGACCAATGCTATTTCCGGCAGCTCCGCGGTGTGGCTATGGGAGCTAAATATGCCCCGAGCTTGGCCAATTTGTTTATGGCCAAGTGGGAGGAGGACGTCATCTATCATGACCGTAACCCACAACTTTTGTTCTGGGCAAGGTACATTGATGACGTCCTCCTCCTATGGGATGGGTCAATTTCCGAACTTGACAACTTTTTCTTGAACCTCAATGAGAACGAAAGAGGGATCAGGTTTGTACACGAAGCGAGCAGTACCCAGATCAATTTCCTGGATATTACCATCAAAAAGGAGATTGATGGATTCACAACCACTTCTTTCTTTAAAAAGACTGACCGCAACGCCTATATTCCCCAGGGCAGTTGTCATCATGACTCCTGGCTCAGCTCAATCCCCAGGAGTCAGTTCATGAGGATGAGGCGGAATTGCACTACTATTGAGGATTATAAGGTGCAAGCAGGTACACTTAGAGATAGACTTCTAGATAAGGGATACGATCAGGGGTTACTTGATAAAACACTGGAGGAAGTAGCGATGGTAGATAGAGCGCTTTTGCTAGTCGATGGTCCCAAAAAGGTTCGTAAGAGGCCCTCCTTACCCCTTATCACGACGTTCTCTACTCAACATTATGCTCTTAAAAGGATTTTACGCAAACACTGGCACCTCTTGGGGAATGATAATATCATTAAGACCTTTTTACCCCCCCAACCAGAATTGATATTCAAGAGAGCACCTTGCCTTCGCGACAGGATTGCTCCAAATGCTATTGATCCTCCAATTAAGAAGGTTTCCTTCTTTCAGAACATCACTGGCTATCACCAATGCCGCAAATGTCAGATTTGTACACTTAATAAAAGTAAACTAAGGAAAACTGAGACTTTTGTCTCCACTAGTACTTCTAAAGTACACAAAATCAAACCTTTTATTACATGCAGTTCAACAGGCGTAGTATATTTGCTCCAATGCCTTTGCGGGTACCAGTACATAGGAAGGACAAAACGTCCCATGCAGGTGCGGCTAGGTGAACATATTACCAACATAAAAAATGGCTATAGATTTCATTCAGTCTCCAAGCACTACGCAATCCATCACGACCGGAACCCCGCCAACACTTTGTTTTTAGGCATAGACAAATATAGTGCCCACTGGAGGGGTAGTTCTCTGGTAAGAGAACTATCTAAATTAGAGATGTCCTGGATCCATAGGGTTCGTTGCTATACCCCCCATGGCCTAAACATAGACACTGATGTCAATTGTTTCATAGATAACAGCTGAATAAATTGGTTTTCTATTTTCTTTTTCTTTTTCTAATTTCATTTTTGATCATATTCTCAATTTTATTTTTCATTATTAATGTTGGGATATATAAATCCTCTAATGACAGTAGAGGTGAATAGGTTTTTGATCCATCCTGGGATTTTTTTGATCTTAAATGAGATTAATGCACAATCCGTGTTTTTTCATCTTGGTTTACATCAATCAACATGACATCATGTAATTATATGGGCCATTTGTGCATACTCTCATGGGATACAAATTTTCCCCTTTTTCTAATTGTGAACCGACTCTGAACCCCTGAGGCCTGTTTATGATTATATATATCTGTAAGGTATATTGGGCCAAATCATTAGTTGGCGCAAATTGGGTTTAACCCCCCTTTTTTCTTTAAAATGATGATTAAGCACATTTTTTCTTCCTTTTCGATCATTGAGTTTTTTTCTTTATGTCTTATCATCCACTAAGTATGCCTATTGACTATTGGGCAAGGTATATTATTTTAGCGATTTGGGATTTAGGCGCAATTGGGATTCAGGCCATTAGATAAATGAAGGCTGTCCCATTGGCATTCCTTTTTATTTTATTTTATTTTTTCATTTTATACAATCTCAATGTGATATTTCCGCTGCTTGCCTGTGGCCAGGATTCCGGATTGCTTTAACACTATTTGGCAATGTCTGGCTATGTCCTTGGGCCAATCGGGCGGCCGCTGAGATTGCTATTGAGTTGCGCTATTGTGGGGTAACCTAGGTTACCTCCAACTTCATCTGACAGTCATGGTGCCCTGGTTCTGTTTTTTATCAGGCCAATTTGTAACCATCGCTGTTTTATCCAATAGGTTTATGAGTTTGGGCACTTTGCCCTACACTAAAATGGTGGATATGCATCAGGCTCTCAGTGGTTCAGAGCTGGGTGTGTCTTCGGTGTGTAATATGTATTTATTGGTGGTGAGTCAGCACGCCGCCCGTGCCCCTGGAAGACGTCATCTGTGACGAAACGGCGTAGGGAGGAGCGGCGTGCTGACGTCACCACACAACCACGCAGACCCGGAAGCGACGGGCAGCAAACTAGAGCCGGCCGGCTATCTATTTGAATTTTATCCTTCTACTTGTTGTAAGTGTAAACCCCCCTTTTTATTTATTAAATATTTTTAAAGTGATACACTATGGAGTTCCTTTTTTATTCCATGTTATTCGTTTGACCGTCTTGAGCCTGTGTGTCCTGCATCCTGAGTGACCAGCCATTGTTTTCTGGAGCCCCTGGCCGGGATTAAGCCACAAGCTTGTGAGACCTCTGTAACAGGAGGTCTCGCACTCTGGTAAGGGTCAGTGTGTTTATCGGTGGAGGTGTTAACCCTTTCCTTACCAGACCACTATTCCTTTGGTGTTTATTGGATTGATGTCACTTTGAACCACGCTTTAGGAGTTGCCCTTTTTGTTGAATTATACAACCGCCTTGGGCCAATCGGGCGGCCGCTGAGATTGCTATTGAGTTGCGCTATTGTGGGGTAACCTAGGTTACCTCCAACTTCATCTGACAGTCATGGTGCCCTGGTTCTGTTTTTTATCAGGCCAATTTGTAACCATCGCTGTTTTATCCAATAGGTTTATGAGTTTGGGCACTTTGCCCTACACTAAAATGGTGGATATGCATCGGGCTCTCAGTGGTTCAGAGCTGGGTGTGTCTTCGGTGTGGAGCGGCGTGCTGACGTCACCACACAACCACGCAGACCCGGAAGCGACGGGCAGCAAACTAGAGCCGGCCGGCTATCTATTTGAATTTTATCCTTCTACTTGTTGTAAGTGTAAACCCCCCTTTTTATTTATTAAATATTTTTAAAGTGATACACTATGGAGTTCCTTTTTTATTCCATGTTATTCGTTTGACCGTCTTGAGCCTGTGTGTCCTGCATCCTGAGTGACCAGCCATTGTTTTCTGGAGCCCCTGGCCGGGATTAAGCCACAAGCTTGTGAGACCTCTGTAACAGGAGGTCTCGCACTCTGGTAAGGGTCAGTGTGTTTATCGGTGGAGGTGTTAACCCTTTCCTTACCAGACCACTATTCCTTTGGTGTTTATTGGATTGATGTCACTTTGAACCACGCTTTAGGAGTTGCCCTTTTTGTTGAATTATACAACTCCGTGGAAGCGGAGTCCGCCTCGTTTGAAAGGGGCCTCGTTTGAAAGGGGCCTTAGAGTTCCCCTTAAAGATAAATAAGTGCTGTGAGTTGATTCCTTTGGGTGGAGGAGTCCTTGAAGTAAAGGTGTCAGAGATCTTCAGCTAGCTATAAAGGGGCCCAAGATGTTGCTGTCCAATAGTAACCAGCAAAGGTGAATAGAACAAACAAGGAGTCTCTCAATGAAAGGTCTTTGATGTAGGAAGGGGGAGGGTAAAGGTGTCTGCATGCAATATCTCTGAATATAATGTTGAGAGTGGGCTTCTGCCCGCTCATCAATTCTGGAGATACCAAGGCTCGTGGAGAAAGCATGTCCAGAACAGGCTCTTATAGGACCTGCAGCCAGATGAAAGATGCCCAACTGGCCACCTAACGACTCAGGGATTCAGTGACCTTTGCGAGAGGCCAGTAGCTGAGGGATAAGGCTCATTAATGGAAAGGCACTCCGCGCTGTCCAAGCCATGGCGCCCGCTCACACCAACCAAGGGAGCCTAGCCTCTCGCTCCTGCAGCTGTAGATCTTGTCCCAAGAGCGCAAACCCCTCCCCAGACCGTTCTATTTGTCTGCTCAACCAGAATTCTTTCTCTCAATCACTTTCATATCAATATTGACAACTCTCATATGTGATAACTGTCATATCAATAGTGATTGCTACACATTCAGCTGCATGTAACAGCGATCAATCAAGCACATTTGGAACATTGTGCTATCATTGGCGATTAATCCCTGCTACATGCTACTCTACGTTGTTTCCTATGTAGCACCCCCTAGCATTGCTAGAGTGCTAAAGTTAGTGTAGCGGTCACACTTTGACAAGTGTGCGCTATAGGTAGAAATGTAGTTTTTCCCTCAGAACAGTAATGGGGTTCTGAGGGTTAATTGTAGAGGTTTACTTTGGCATCAGTTTGACTGGGCTGTACTAGGGTTCTGCCTGGTCATAGGTGCAGTGAGGTACCCATGACAGGTTGAGAACCAGGCCTGGTTGGACGTGTTGGGTACCAATCTTTCCCGGAGCCAATCAGTGGGCGCGTCTGGCCCCGCTGTGTAGTCTGGGGAGGGGTACTTAAGGTGCTAAAGTCACGTGTTCGGGGTTTAGCCGCAGTCTTTCTTCCTGCTTCTGGACCGGGGTAGCCCTGCGAGGGGTCCGGGGCCCAGGAGCATTTGCCGTCCCACAAACATGGTCACTCTGACCAGCCCCATAGACCCGCATGGTCTAGGGTGGGGATCCATCTGTTCCCGAGTCTCGGAGCCGGTTAGCCCGAGGCCCAATAACTGGAGGCGGATTCAAGGCGTCCCGGTGTGCTCTCAGTATTGGAGGGACACGGCAACGCGTACAAGTGACCAGGGGAGGACTCTTCGGAGGAGGGCCAACAAGCTGGCATCTCAGTAAGAGCCTGGAAGCTGAGATGTATGGACACTAAAGAATCCACACTTCCACAGTACTGCCAAGGAGACAGAGAAAGTTCCAGGTACTGTGAGAAAGGTTCCTACTATCTTCGGTTACAAGTTTATTCTGTGTCAGAAACTTTTGCAAGTTTCCGAATCCCATTGTTGGCTACTAGACCTCTGGCTAGAGGTCTATCCGGCATTGAAGCGCCCAGCTGCGAGTGGCTACTCTCTGGGTTGATTAGAGACATTCAGTGGATGTCAGCAGTTCAAGGTGCCTGAGTTTCTTCACCCGTGCCCTCTATTCCTATCTGAGACTGTGTTATGTTGGATGTCACCACTGCAGAATAAAAACCTTAAAAAGGACTTTTATGTGTCAGCATCCAAAGTTGTTGGGTACTATCCCTGGGAACCCCTGGACATTCACCGACAATCCACGAGGAGGTAATTGGTAAGCCCAAAAGTCAAGGCCGCCCCTCAAGGCTGGCCTGTGTGTTTTCTGGGTCAGGGGAGTGACTTAGGGAGGCTGGTATGACTCGCGGGCAGCATCTCTGATACCCCCCTACCTCTGGAAACTAGCAGAAGATTCCAGACGGATGGGAGTGGAGGGGAGTAGGAGCTGCCTGAAGTATTCTGAGGGCCCTGACCATTCCCCAACAGAAAGGTTGGCAGGGGGCAGGCCCCCTCATATACTCAGGGTCAGTCCAGAAGATGGAAATGGAGTGTTAGGCTGTCGGTGGCCCTTAAGGGAGCCCCTCGTTTGGGGGGGTGACCTCAGGCCTTTGTTCGGGTGCGGAAGGGACCATTCTCATGACACACAGAAGGATCCCGACCAGGAGAAAGCAAGGTTGAGGACAGCAGGAGAACACTGTTCAGCAAATCTCCAGGGAGGAAGACAGCCAGGAGGGATGGTGAGTGTTACAGTCAGGAAGGACTGAGAAGCATACCTGAAGAGACTGGGTGCAAGCAGTCTGGGATGGATTCAGAGTCAGTCTGGGATGACTGTGGAGTTTTAGCCAGGAGAGCTGGTGAGGGGGGGCAGCTGCAGGCTGGCAGTGCCTGAGGAGGTGGTGCTGGGCTCAGTAGCCACAGGAACAGGACAGCTAAGCACTGGGACTTCTGTAGCAGATGCCCTTTGCAGTCAGGGAGGACAAGATTGTGCTGGAGGTAGAAGGGGAGGAGTGTATATACTGTGTGTATATAGTTGTGTCCCTGGAGAATTCTTTCTGTGTTGACCAAGTGGGCATCCCATAATAATCCTATCCCCTATCCAAGTCCAACTCCCCTAATAAAAATACAAACACAAAGCTGCAAGGGCTAATTCCTGACTCCAGCATGTGTGGAAAATTTGTGTACCTGGCTGTGCAGGGTGGAAGATACCCATATTCACCAGCGGCTCTTGTCGGGGTAGCGCTACACCTATGTGAAGCGATTAATCCCTAATTGCTAGCAATTAATCATGGAAGGGGGTTATGGTAAGTGGGTACTGTAGCAAAATCTGCCCATGTGTGCCTACTTTAACAGTGCAACACGGAAGAATGCAAGGGAGAGTCTGACTGGCAGGCATGACCAATGAAAGCCTGACAGGCAGGCATGGGCTATAAGATTCTGATTACCAGGCATAGGTAAAAAGAGCCTGATAGGCAGGCATGAGTAATGTGGTCTGATTGGCTGACATGGGCAAGGAAAGCTGAATTGGCAGGCATGGGCAATGAGAATCTGATTGGGAGGCATGGGCAATGAGAATCTGATTGGAAGGCATGGGCAATGAGAGTCTGATTGGCAGACATGGGTAATGAGAATCTAAAAGGCAGGCATGGGTTGTATAGTATGATTGGAAGGCATGGGCAATGAGAGTCTGATTGTCAGAAATGGGCAATGAGAGTCTGATTGTCAGAAATGGGCAATGAGAGTCCGATTGGCAGACATAGGTTGTGATAGTCTGATTGGAAGGCATGGGCAATGAGAGTCTAATTGGCAGGCATGAGTAATGAAAGTCTGATTGGATGGCATGGGTAATTAGAGACTGATTGGCTGACATGGATAATGAGATTCTGATTGGCTAGCATAGGCAATGAAAGTCTGATTGGCAGGTGTGGGCAATGAAAGTCTGATCGGCAGTTGTGGGCAATGAAAGTCTGATCCACAGGTGTGGGCAATATAAGCATGATCATCAGGCATGGGCAATAAGAGTCTGAATGGTTGGCATGGAAAACAGGATGAATCATAGTTTTCTTCAGACACTTTAATAACTATGACCCAATGCAAGTACACAGAGATAGAGCCAGCCAAGTCACATTAACATTTACAAGTCAACAAACAGGAAGTAAAATAAATATTTCAGTAGTCAACAATGGACATTTTATGGACAATATTTAGCAATACTTAGATGGGGTTTTTAAAGCCTTTTTATTTGACTGTATGAATGAGTAATCCTGCCGAGCGTAAAAGAAAATGAAACCTAAAGAACGTGCTCAGCATCAGAAAACATTTTCTACATTAGCTAATGCTGTTAAAATGGCAGAATATTAAATTAACGCTGTGCTACAAGGCAATATGACTGTTATTCCTTACAAACCTTTAAGTTTCAATGAAGTTGTAAAACTCCATTGGAATCTGACCGGTTATACAGAGGGATTTTCTAAATTAAATAGTAAATGCAACTGAGGTCTTAATATTTATAGAAGACTTGAATTGACGTTATTGAATGCCTATCCTCGTTTTATGAATAGCATAAATTACATCATCTGGGAAGCTGGGTTATGTAGAGGGAGACTAAATACTAAAATAAGTGGATTGGAAACTATATTATAGTCTTGAGTGGAGATGGACAGGTTTTTGTGCCCCATGGTTGCAGGTTTTGTGCCTAAATGGCTTTGGGCCCACTGAGATCTATGAATGTGTACAGAGGTGAGTTTTTTTTTTTAGTGTTTGGTAAGTGCATTGTTATACATAAGTATGCATTTTCTTTGTGCACTGACATGCTTTATGATGCGTGTTGATGCATTTTTTCAATGTGTTTTTAACTTTAGAATTTTTATTGGATTACCAGTCATTGACCAGGGTTTGTTAATACCTGTTTCCAATACATCAAAACACTCGAAAAACACTCTAAGTCAGAGACTCAGAGAGTATTGACAAGACAGTCGGGCAACTCATATAATTAGAAGGAGGTCAACAGCCGCCATATTCCTCTCATTATTATTATTATACAGGATTTATATAGCGCCAACAGTTTACGCAGCACTTTACAACATATGGTCAGACAGTACAATTACAATACAGTTTATTAAGCAACATAAATTTTTTCTTTTTCTAAGTGCTAATTCTTAAGAGTAACCCATAACAACTAATTTGAATTCACTCTGTTAAAGACAAACCAGTACAAAATGGATTCAAGTTGGCTGCCAAATGTTACTGCATTAATAGCTAGCAATATCCTCCACTTTGACTATGAGAACATAAAAGTACTGCATTACTAAATGCAAGTCGGGATAAGGTATTGTATGTTCTCCTATTTCTCTTAAATGAGCATTTAACTGCTACCCCGGTCTTTTTGGGACCTTTGCTCATTCTCTGGCCCTAGCCAGAGCCTCCCTCTTACTTATACCACCAGAATACCTTAGCTGGGAACTCCCAGTAGGCACACAGGGATGGCACACACAGGTTGTTATAAAATAAACAATCTATATTGCCAAACCAAAGTAGAAAAGTAACACAGTAGATCAGGGGTTCTCATTCTGTAGCCCTCGGAGCCTTTTGATATGGCTCTCGACCTCAAACCAGGGAAGCGCACTTGTATTTTATCCTGCGTGTTTGGTGCGCTTTTTAAAATAACACCAAAACTTCTGAATACAGGAGTTTAGGTGCACTTTCTAAAAGTGTACCACATCTGCTAAATATAATAGAAATCTATGGCAAAGCGCAGCTAATTTGCAGGACATCTGCAGGTGCACTGTGCTGCACCTGCGGTGCGGGTAAACTGCAGCACATTAGTGTGAAAGCAGCCTTATAGGGGGCTTAGTAAAGTAATGGCTAGTTTACATTTGCAGTTTGGGGGCAGTAAAACCCCATAGTTGAGACGTGTTTTTACCAACCCCCCTAACTACTGGTTTAGGTTCAAGGGTCGCAATGGTGACACCGCCCCATGCTCCAGGGGGCCTGTGCAGCCTCCCTTTCACATTCTGTTTTACACTTGGACAGGAGGGGCTGTATGGGTGGCATATATAGGAACTAGACATGGGAACCGTCAAAAATTAGTTTAGATCCGTTTCGTTTCGTATAAATAAAAATTCGTAATTCGTGTACGAAATTCTGTTCGAATTCGTACGAAATACGAATTTCGTGTGAATCGTTAAAAATTTTTGAATCGTCTCGAATCGTTACGAATCATTACGAATCGTTAATAATCACTCGTGGCTAAAAAAAAAATGGCGTGGGGTCCCCCTCAAAATCCATACCAGACCCTACGAGAGCGCCCCCCCCTCCTGAACCGTACCAGGCCACATGCCCTCAACATTGGGAAGGTGCCTTGGGGGTCTGTGACCCCTCAAAGCACCTTGTCCCCTTGTTGATGAGGACAAGGGCCTCGTCCCCACAACCCTGGCCATTGGTTGTGGGGGTCTGCGGGTGGGGGGCTTATCGGAATCTGGAAGCCCCCTTTAACAAGGGGACCCCCAGATCCCGCCCCCCCTGTGTGAAATGGTAAGGGGGTACAAAAGTACCCCTACCATTTCACCAAAAAATGACAGGTCTGGTGACCCCGCCCCCCCTCTGACGCACGGGGACGTCATGGGGTTATAAAAGACCTGTCAGACGCAGCGAAGCCTCACACAGTGAGAGCCTCCCATAGCGCCGACGCCATGGAAGAAGATGCCGGATGAGAAGACCAGAGCAAGAAGAAGCGGATCGGAGGAAGAAGAAGATGGAAGAAGAAAATGGAAGAAGACGCCGGAAGGAGAAGATGAAGAAACCGAAGGATAAAGAAAGGAAGAAGGAAGACCAGAAAAAAGAAGATTTTAATAAAGGAATTGTCAAAGATCGTGTCCTGTCATTTTTACCATTTTTTGTCACTTTTTTTGTGAAATGGTAGGGGTACAATGTACCCCCTTACCATTTCACACAGGGGGGAGCCCGGGATCTGGGGGTCCCCTTGTTAAAGGGGGCTTCCAGATTCCGATAAGCCCCCCACCCGCAGACCCCCACAACCAATGGCCAGGGTTGTGGGGATGAGGCCCTTGTCCTCATCAACATGGGGACAAGGTGCTTTTGCTGGGGACCCCAAAGCACCCTCCCAATGTTGAGGGCATGTGGCCTGGTACGGTTCAGGAGGGGGGGCGCTCTCGTCCCCCCCTCTTTTCCCGCGGCCTGCCAGGTTGCGTGCTCGGATAAAGGGTCTGGTATGGATTTTAAAGGGGGACCCCACGCCATTTTTTTTTTTTTTTTTGGCGGGGTTCCCCTTAAAATCCATCCCAGACCTGAAAGGTCTGGGATGGATATTTAGGGGGGACCCCACGTCATTTTTTTTTTTATTTGAAGTGGGGTTCCCCTTAATATCCATAGCAGACCTGAAGGGCCTGGTTATTGAATTCGGGGGGACCCCCACGCTTTTTTTTTTTTTTTTTTTTATCAATGACTTTCAATGAATGACTGTTCTCTGTGTTACGGGAGCCGACAATTCATTAGCCGCGAGTGATTTTAAATAGCTTTTTTTCCTGCACAAATGACCCTTTGCCATTCGAATCATTCAAATCATTCGTTATATCTGCTATAATAATTTCTTTCGTATTAGTTGAAATTCGATATTTGGTAGTTGGATTCGAATAATTTGGAGCCGAAATTCGTAAACGGAATTTCGTATTCCGTACAGAATTCGTATTCGAAAAAATTCGTACTACGGATTCGTACGAATTTCGAAAAATTTGTATGAATTCCGAATTCGTACGAAACTAATCACACATGTCTAATAGGAACTGATCCTCTCCATTTTCCTCCTGTGACCTCCTCTCCTTCCCACTGGCATTCAGCAGCTGCAGGAGGAAAGTGTTCATTATGCTGTTCAAAATAAAATATATGCAAATTCCTAATCATTTCATTTCATAGTGGCCCGTGACCGGTTATCAAATGACACTTAAAAGGCCCTTGCTCTTCAAAAGGTTGAGCACCCCTGCAGTAGAACAATAGTTCAACATTAACAGATACAAAATCAGTATAATAACTGATATTATGCAATAACTAAGGTATCCCTAGGGGTGAATTTGGTGCAGTACTAAGCATAAACAGTAGCCCTCCGTTGGAGAGATTATGCCTCAAGTGAAAATGGTTACCAAAATATGAGACAGACTAGTTTATCTGAGTACTCCTGGACCAAAGGAACTAGACTTAGGCTTGAGAGTTTGACACACTTCTCTCAACCCAAATCTGCCTCCAGGTAGTCCACAAACTCTGAACAGTTCTGAATGTTAGCTCCTGACGGTTTAGGTGGTGTTCTTTAATTTTGGCGTGCATAAGCTGTTGTGTTTTGTGAGATGAAAAAGTTCAGGGGCATGTACATGGCAGGTTATCCTTAGCCAGTGGGTGTGCCCCTTTAAGATCAGCAGGGCGATGTAGGTGAAAATGCACTGTGAACAGGGAATTGGGAGAAGGTAAGTGCTTTGTTTCCTTTGAAAGCCATCTAGACAGGTTCAGCTTGTGGCGGTTCTGGGCAGCTTGGCACTCTGCTTATCAGATCATCCTTAGGGCTCCGCTTGGCCCTGTTGAATGCAGGTCAGTCCAGCCTGATCAAGGTCAGCACAGCATGACACAGTTCTCCATCCACCTTTCCGTTCAGCGTGTCTTTCTCCAACTGCCCCCGGCTCCTTTCCGGGTTTTTTCTTTTATAACATATCCCCCCTTAGCTGGTGTTTGTGGGTCTTATAGTTGTGATTTCAGTTTTACTGTATGGAAAGTCCTCCTTCAAGACTACGTCTCCCAGAATGTTCTGAGCACTTGTATTAGGTATATGGCAGGGCAAAGTGCGGAATGCTGCCAACTTGTGGATAAATAGAGTTCTGCACCTTCAGTAACAATGCCCAGTGTTACACTTGCAAACTGGGGGTAGGTCCACTGCAAGGGTCAATCCTTTTTTTCCCTAGAGTCCAGGTTTAAATCTGGCTCAGGGCACTGGCACAGTACCCAAGCAAACATGCCTGTTAGTGCTTGTCAACATTTTAGGTGGTAATGATGTGACATGTGATATATGGTATTTGTCTGTTGCACTTGGTAATATGCTTGCTTCAATACTTTGTGTCATCTGTTTGCAACATACATTTTGACTGGCTCCTTGACTATGATTTGCTTTTACCTGACCCAGTCTCATTTGCTGGACTCGGACTCCACTTCATGATTTGGAGCTTCATTGTGTTCCAATGCCTATCGGTCAGCTGTCACTAATGGGGAAGTCCCGAAGACTGCAATCATGTAGCTGCCCTTTACAGGGATTAACAGTAAAGACCAGACAAGGCAATTGCCAGACAAAGATAAATACACTTATGGCACGTACACACGTTCGGACTTTGTCCTCCGGACCTAGTCCAGCGATCAAACCGATGGACTTTCCGAGGGGGTGACTTGCCCACACACGCCCGGACTTCCGAGCGTGTGACTTGCCCACACACGCTCGGACTTCTCCGGCGGACAATCCGCGGGATAGTCCCTTAGTGTGTACATGGCATTAGAGAAACCACCAATGATATAGGTTGGAGCTGCCCATTCCTACCCAATACCTTGGCACCAGCCCAAATGCCTATCTGTAAATTCCTAAAATGTATAAATATCATGAAAACTAATGAGATATTTTAGCATTATGGGTATTTTACTCCTCAGTCAATATATTCTACATCAGTACCATGGTTACTCTGAAAACACAAGTTTTGCCAACATTTTTTGCACAACTATACAAAGAAATTTGACTTGTTTTTTAGATTTTAAGTCTACAGCCCCATAGACACGGTCGGACAATCCGCGGACCAGGTCCGTCGGATCATGTCCGTCGTACTTTGTCCGATGTTGGTTTTGCATACACACGGTCGGACAAAGTTGTCGGAAAATCCGATCATTCTGAACGTGGTGACGTTTGTTGCGTACGACGGGACTACGTAGAGGCTAGTAGCCAATAGCTTTGGTCTTGTAATGTGATCTGAGCATGCGTAGCACTTTGTCCGGTCGGACAACCGTACACACGATCGGGTTTGGTGTGATCGGACCGGGTTGACGGCAAATCTTTCCAGCAGGAGATAAGACTTTGTCCGTCGGACAAACCGAACAACACTGTCCGATGGTGCATACACACGGTCTGATTTTTCAACAACATTGTCCGATCGGACAGAATCCATGAAAAAGTCCGACCGTGTGTATGGGGCTTACAAGTAACTGACACAAATACGTCATTCTGACAACCTATGCAACAGAATTTTATCTACCATAAAAATATTATTGTTATGTACATTGTGTCACCACAGTGTGACTAATATTTGTTGGCAACATTTCTTATCAATCATTTGAGTACATTAATATTTATGCAGGAATGGAAGGTTTGAGTAATGGAAGCAGTCATGGAATTATATGGATGAATATACAGCACATATCTAAAAGCTGTACCTTATTGTAGCAAAGTGTGCATTAGGATAAAAGTAAAGGTCATTGGTACGAAATTGCAATCAATACATGAAAAAATATGATTCTTCTGAATGTACATAATTTCATTATCACATAGCAATAGAATTTCCAGTTGCCTCTCTGAAGTTCCAGTGTCAAAATGTATCTCTTTTTAAAGTAAACCTGAACTAATTTTGATCCATCCATGCGCAGGCTGATTGTACTGAAGGCAAATTTATTAATCAATTTCAGTTCAACCAGCCTGCCGAGTTTTTTTTTTTTGCTCAATTACTGCTATAGCTGCCAGCAATGATCATTGTATTCTGATGGCTGGCAAACCTCCTGCTGTCAGAATACAATAGCTCAGCGGAAAGGAATCCCCCATCAACGGGAACTGAGCAATGTTCTTGCATAATATATAGCCTACTTAAGTTTTGTTATGTTATAGGGAACATACCTAGTAATTGTGCTCAGGCATTACCCTGAAAATCTAACCCTTGTCTTGAATTCCTGTGGAAAAATAGCTGTTCACTTTCTAATTCTATGCTTAGCAACCCTGTGCCTTGAGACTCAAACCTGAGACTCAGACTGCAAGTCCCAAAAGATTTGGAGTAAGATTTGAAATAATGTGTTGCCCCCTCTTTACTCTGCCCTGTTTCTTCTTCGTCCATTTTGTGGATCTGTATTTTATGTACCTCTCCTGATACTTATTAATTATATCCCCACCAGTTGTCAGATCACTAGTCATCAGCAGTACAGCTCTGACATGTGGAAGCAAAGCCCTGCCTTTAACAAGATGGTCGCCTCCATAGAGATACAAAGTGCAGAATAAGGCATGATAAGTCAGTAAAAAGGAAATGATCAGCTGCCGGTAGACCACAGACAATACTGGTAACTGGTCTTATGTGTGCCTTTTTTTTGGACACAGCTTCCACAGTTCAAGTCTTCTTTAAAGCGGGATTCCACCCTAAAGTGGAACTTCCGCTTTTCGGTACCCCCCCCCCCCCCCCCTCCGGTGTCACATTTGGCACCTTTCAGGGGGGAAAGTGTCCATTTATTAAAAGTCAGCAGCTACAGTATTTGTAGCTGCTGGCTTTTAAAAAAAAAGAATTTCAGGTACAGTCCCGCTTTAATTACCACAGCAAATATATGGTACCGAAAGGACACTGTTTATGGCCCTTATTTCCTGGATTTTTGCAGGACTTCTAAAATGTAGTCTCTTGTTAATCAACAAGAGCTGTACAGGCTTTTAGGGCCCTGTGCTTTCAGGGACGAAGGTCTTCTGTGTTCTGGACCTTCATCCCTGAATGCACAGCGCTCTAAATGCTGGTTTCAAAGAAAACATGTAAGACAGGGCCTGGATATGTGAGAGTGCATTATCTGCTACAAGCAATGTTTGGTGACATTTGCTGGTGGTTTTACCATTTGACTTTGGAAATCAAGGAGATGACAGATATTCATCCATTAGTCAATCCACCACTCTCAGACTGAAGCTTGGTTCACACCAGTGTGCTATGCGACCTCGCATGTGAGTCAGTGCAAATCACATGCAATGTCTGTGCGATGCAAATTCAGCCATACAGATTGTATGGCTGAATTTGCATCGCAATCGGACCAAAGTCGTGCAGGAACCTTTTTTGGTCCGCACCAGAATAAGATCGCATGGGTGTTCACACCCATGCAATCCGATTCATGTCTGAACTGACAGTCAGTTACGGTATCTTTATCTTTGGTCACCACTCACCATGCTGTCCAAGCTGGGCCAATGTGACTATCAGGGTGTTGCTAGGTGGCAAAAAGACCAGGGGCTTCAGCCCAAAGTCCGAACCCGGCACCTGGTGGGCGGTGGGGCTGTGTGGAGGGGGGTGTTGTGTGGCGGGGGGAATCTCACTTGCTGGTTGCTGCCTGGCTTACCAGTGCCCATCAATGCTGACCACTAAGCACACCTACCTGACACACTGACCTACCTGACCCACACTGACCATTCGCCCTGACCCACACTGACCATTACACTGACCTACCTGACCCACATTGACCTACCTTACCCACACTGACCTACACTGATCTACCTGACCCACACTGACCTACCTGACCCACACTGACATGCACTGACACACACTGACCTACCTGACATACACTGACCCACACAGACACACACTGACCTACCTGACATACACTGACCTACCCGACCCACACTGACATGCACTGGCACACACTGACCTACCTGACATACATTGACCTACCTGACTCACACTGACACACACTGACCTACCTGACACACACTGACCTACCTGACATACACTGACCTACCTGACAAACACTGACCTACCTGACATACACTGAAATACACTGACCTATATGACCAGACTTCAGGTGACCTCTTCCTGCAGCTCAGCTGTAGTGTGCGGAGCGCCCATCACAGTAGACAGCAGGCAGTTAGGGCCAGAAGAGGAGAGCCACCCGCCCACGCGCCGAGTGGGCTTCTTCTCATAGTGACATGGCTGCATTGTAATTCCCGCCTTCTGGAGCCTGCAGCACCAATGATGGACGTCACACGTCCTGCAGTCCCGGCATTGGACCAGTGGGACATCCATCATAGGCGCTGCGGTCTCCAGAAGGCAGGAATTACAATGCAGCCGCGTCACTATGAGAAGATCCCCTCGGCCGCGCTCGGAGTCAGATCAGTCCCCGCACAGGCTCGGGGCTAATAATAGAGTTGTGAATGCCCAAGGTTTTTGGGGGCCCACTCGGGGGTCCATCCCCCCTCAGCCCCCCCTCCCAACGCCACTGGTAACTATGTAAAATTGATAAAACTTCAGCTTTAATGTAGCTCTAAACTCTAATTAAATAGCATTTAATTTGCTAAGGGGCTGTGCAATATAAACAATCACCATTTTGTTTTTGTATAAAATTATATTTTTCATTCTTATTCAGTGCTGTGGATCACCTTCAGTCTTTTTCTGCCACTCTCTCTGACTTTATCAGGATTTATCAACCAGGGTTCCATAGAACCCTAGGATTCCTCCAGAGGTTTCTAGGGGTTTCTTGAGCAATGAGGAATTTCTGCCGCTTAGATAAGTTCCCACTAACACCATTGATCTATGTAGCTAACTATAAGTTGGCAATTCTTCCCCATGAACATCGATGTAAGGAGCATACTTCCCACTGACCATTACACTAACGTATCATGGGTTGTAAATGTAGTCATTTTAGCAGGGGTTCCCTGAGGCAGGAAAGTTATTTCAAGGGTTCCTCTGTGTTGAAAAGTTTGAGATAAGCTGGTCTACATGCACACGCTTTAGACATGACTGGACATTATTGCCCTGGACTGGCTTCCTGATAGTGATAACAACAGGCCATGCCTGAGAATATCATTATGTAGCGGTCACACTTTAACAAGTGTGCGCTATAAGTGGAATTTTAGTTTTTTCCCTCAGAACAGTAATGGTGTTCTGAGGGTTTATTGTAAAGGTTTACTTTGGCATCAGTTTGGCTGGGCTGTACTAGAGTTCTGCCTGGTCATAGGTGCAGTGAGGCACCCATTACAGGCCGAGAACCAGGCCTGGTTGGACGTGTTGGGTACCAATCTTTCCCGGAGCCAATCAGTGGGCGCGTCTGGCCCCACTGTGTAGTCTGGGGAGGGGTACATAAGGTGCTGAACGTGTTCGGGGTTCGGCCGCAGTCTTGCTTCCTGGCTCTGGACCGGAGTAGCCCCGTCAGGGGTCCCGGGCCTAGGAGCGTTTGCCGTCCCGCAAACATGGTCAGTCTGACCAGCCCCATAGACCCGCATGGTCTGGGTTGGGGATCCGTCTGTTCCCGAGTCTTGGAGTCGGTTAGCCTGAGGTGCAGCAACTGAAGGAGGATTCAAGGCGTCTCGGTGTGCTCTCAGTATTGGAAGGACACAGCAACTCAAACAAGTTACCAGGGGAGGGCTCTTCGGAGGAGGGCCAACAAGCTGGCATCTCAGTAAGAGCCTGGAAGCTGAGTTGTATGGACACTAAAGAATCCACACTTCCACAGTATTGCCAAGGAGATAGAGAAAATTCCAGGTACTGTGAGAAAGGTTCCTACTATCTTTGGTTACAAGTTTATTCTGTGTCAGAGACTTTTGCAAGTTTCCGGATCACATTGTTGGCTGCTAGACCTCTGGCTAGAGGTCTATCCGGCATTGAAGCGCCCAGCTATGAGTGGCTACTCTCTGGGTTGATTAGAGTCATTCAGTGGATGTCAGCAGTTCAAGGTGCCTGAGTTTCTTCACCCTTGCCCTCTATTCCTATCTGAGACTGTGTTATGTTGGATGTTACCACTGCAGAATAAAAACCTTAAAAAGGACTTTTATGTGTCAGCAGTCAAAGTTGTTGGGTACCCTCCCTGGGAACCCCTGGACATTCACCGACAAGCCACGAGGAGGTAACTGGTAAGCCCAAAAGTCAAGGCCGCCCTACAAAGGCTACAATTATCATGTGTTCTCTTCAGGTTGCAAGTTCTCCTCCAGAAACACTGAGCACTGCTATATCTGGAAGATCTGGGAACCCTACCAAAACGACAACATTTTACCATCTACCATACTATAGCATATTTTACATTGTTCCAGCTATATACAATATATGCATAATGTTTTACAACTGTGTTATTTGTGTACTTTACTAATGCGTTTATCAAAAGCTGCTTACTTAGCCAGATAATGCTACGATTTGACTTGCCAGCTCACTGTGTCAAATACAAGTCTAAAAACAAATTTGTAGTTCATTTACTGTGTGTCTGATTAGCATTTCTGCTCTCAGATTATATTATGGTAATGACATTAAATCAGAAAAAAAATGTTCTCTGCAAAAATGAATCTACATTAAATAAAACAAGGCATGCCAGTGCAATTGTGCTACATGGTAATGGCTGTTTATTAAAGAACTCTATTGACAGTTTGACCCATAGCACCATTTCTCTAAAAGATGACTATAATTGTAGAACACATTAGCTCTTTTAAAATATCTGGGGATGCAAATTTTGCAAATAAAACTTTTGTCTTTTTTCACTGTGTTTTGGGAGTTAATATCATAGGATCAGTAAAGATTGCTGTGCTTACATTCAGCCTGTCTTGGTCTGCACTGTAAGAACAACGGGTCACGGCCGGGTGCACTGTTTACATTGAGCCTGTCTGTGCCTGCACTGTATGAACAATAAAGAAGACATCCACTTTACATACTGTACTTATTTGATTCCATATCTTCACCATCTTGATCTACAAAAGGAGCAATGTGTAATCACTGGAGACCACAAACTGCTAGACCAGGCAATGTCTGCATACGTTTGTAAGCAGTATGGAAAGCACATGACTTTGGTCTAGGACTAAGAACATTATATTTTCTACAATTGGCTGCCTGGAATTACATGCAATAGAACTTAGCAAAGAATATTTATATTTATGCAGAGACTACCTGCCTGTAGCAGTTTAAGACTTCCACTGATTAAATGCACAACAATTATAATGGCTGAAGTCACAGGCGCTGTGATTGGACGCTAGGCGTCCAATAATTTTGAGCACCAGCTGCCACTGGTGTCTTCCTTCTTTAAACTTTTACAGTGCAGATTCAGACATGCTGAATGTAAACAGAGCAATGCTTACACCATAGCGCCCAACTGTCCCTGATTTTGAGGGACTGTCCCTGGTTTGGAGCAATGTCCCTCTGTCCCTCAATCCCCCTCATTTGTCCCTCATTTTGGTCTGATCTATATAGTTGTGTAGCACCCTGTAGTTTAGGCAGGGATCTCCTCACAAATTGACTTTCCAGGAGTAGTTATCCTGGTTGATTGCTAGAGATCCATTGATTTCTTCCCAAGTTTGGCCTTCTTGTACTTTTCTCTTTTACCACTAGGTGGCCGGGTACTTGGTGGTACTAGATATAAGAAGGGCAACCCAAGGTCAGGTTATGGGTATGTGGGGTATCTCAGCCAATGGGCAGGGTTTTCTTGAATCCCTTTGCCTGCTGGGAGAACCTATATATCCGGGTGGTGATCTATGTTCTGTGCCACCTGGATGGCTGTCTGGGTCGTATTGCCCAGGCTGCTAGGCCGGAGATTGGGCCCATCTCGGGCACATCTGGCTGCTAGGCTGTCTGAGGGCCTGTCCAGAAGCAAGAGAGAAGTGCAGGGTTGGGTTTGCGGCTTGCAATCCAACCAGAAGTGATGGTTCTGCTGGCCAGAGAACCTGTCGTGGTTGGAGGTAGAGGGGAAGCTGTCACCAGTAAGGGACCATCCGCCTTATTACCAGGGACCACAGTGAGTTGCTGAAGCAAGTACTGGAGCAGCATTCTCACCAACCGGGGATGGTAAAGAATCTGGAAACTTCAGTGGGAATCTAAGCAGGGACCCAGCCAGTGGAGGTGAAGCTTGCTGAGCAGCCTTGTGTGTCAAGCTAGGGACCGAGCTACCAGCGTGGGTGAAGCTTGAGAGGTATCTAAAGTGCCAAGCTTTAGAACCCTATTAGTTATAATGGATGCGAACGTTAGAAATCAAAAGTGCTAATTTTAAAGGCTAACATGCATGTTATTGTCATAAAAAGTGTTTGGGGACCTGAGTCCTGCCCCAGGGGACATGTATCAATGCAAAATTATTTTTTTGAAACAGCCGTTTTTTTCAGGAGCAGGGATTTTAATAATGCTTAAATTAAAACAATAAAAGTGTAATATTCCTTTAAATTCGTACCTGGGGGGTGTCTCTAGTATGCCTGTGAAGGGGCGCATGTTTCCTGTGCTATTTAAAATCACTCGCGGCTAATGTGAATTGACGGCTCCCGTAACACAGAGAACAGTGATTCATTGAAAGTCATTCATAAAAAAAGTCATTCATAAAAAATAAAAAATTTTTTTAAAAAAAAGCGTGGGGGTCCCCCCAAATTCAATAACCAGGCCCTTCAGGTCTGGGATGGATATTAAGGGGGTCCCCACCAAAAAAAAAATGGCGTAGGGTCCCCCTCAAAATCCATACCAGACCCGAGCACGCAACCTGGCAGCCGCAGGAAAAGAGGGGGGGACGAGCGGCCCCCCCTCCCGCCTGAACCGTACCAGAGGGACCCTACACCATTTTTTTTTGGCTGGGGTCCCCCTTAATGACCACATTTCCAAACTGCCCTTCCCAAAAATCACAGCACAGCCAGGGCAGCGGGTACGCGCTCTACCCAGAAGCACTGATTACGCCCCCAAAAAAGGCCGCCGCATCACCACTTCACTCACTGACAGTACTTGTCTTGGCCGGCCGAGACCCGTTTTACCTTGTTGCAATGCTTGGCTCTTCACTGCCCTGCAGTGATTGGACACAGGAAGCTGGATTTATGATTTCTCCAATCACAAGCAGGGGGCGGGGCTTGTGCCTCTATAGACATTCCCGGCCAGAACAAGTACTGTCAGTGAGTAATGCAGCGATGTGGAGGTCTTTTTTGAGGGCATCAGATCGGCCCGGGTGTTTGGGGGGTGTCTGTGTCAGTTTCATTCTGGGACACTGTATTGTCCTGGAATGAAGGTGCCTGGGACAGACCGGGCAATCCGGGACACGTGGTCAACCTATCCTATCCCGCGGGGAGAGGGGGGTGGTGAGTGATGGCCAACGTCCTTCTCTTGCCCTGGGGGGGGGGGGGTGTTAGTTTGTGCCGCCTCCCCATCCCAGCCTCCACTGGTAATAGAATCTGGGACAGGGTGCTACACACAATTCCATCAGGACTCCTACCCTGGGCTCTTTGGCTGATAATACCTGTATTGTTTTTTAGATGTATGTACTCTTAAAAATCTCTTCTTATATAAAGTTTGTGTTATTTCTATATTGGTATGCATCTATGCACTTATGGTTAATAGTTTATGCTGGTTGCAGTAGTTCCTCTACTCCTAATTTATTTGTTTGGATTACTGAATAACTTCCCAGGAAGGGAATCTCCTCCGCTCACAGTAACCCTGTCCTGGGTGGAGGCACTGCCAACTTTATTACCAGTCCCACTTATACACTAATGCCCTGTACACACAGTCCGAAATTCAGACGGAAAATGTCCAATCGGACCATGTTGCCGGAAAATCCAATCCTGCTCTCAAATTTTCCGACAACAAAATCCGATCTGACTTTTTCCGATCGTGTGTCGAGAATTCTGACGGACAAAGTGCCAAGCATTCTCAGATCAAATTACGAGACCAAAGCTATTGGCTACTAGCCTCTACGTAGTTCCGTCATACGCAACTAACGTCACCACGTTCAGAATGATCGGATTTTCCGACAACTTTGTCCGGCCATGTGTATGCAACACCAGTGTCGGACAAAATCCGTCGGAAAAATTCAGACGGATTTTGTGGTTGGAATTTCCGACCGTGTGTACGGGGGCTTAGTGAAGGTTCTGGTTCTCTTATCTACCTACAGGTTTCATGCAATATCCTGTTTGGGAAGGGCCATTTCTCATAACCTACCCCCCAAAAGAGGGCTGCACTTATGTGGCCAGGGATTCCCCTAACCTAATCACATGACTGCCTAAAAGTGCAGCATGCTGAATAAATTGCTTCCTGGGTAGGGATCTCTGTTAGATGACTGCATTCACTGGACAAAACATTTTTGACAAAAGCACTGTTTTATTTATCCATGAATGGTATTTACAGTTTATATGTGAACCAGGGTCTAAAAACTGTAGGGTTTTATCATTTCTTTTTTTTTTTTTTAATTCCTTTAACCGCTTCACGACAGCCCACTGCACATATACTGGGCCAGGGCGGTCGCTCTTCACCAGATCACATGCCTAGTACATGATCTGACACCTCCAGGTCTATGGCGTGCGCCTGCCACCGGCCTCCCGCTGTAATCACACACAGCAGGAGCCCAGGGGCAGGTCCCGCCGACTCGATGTCCGCCGGCACCCGCTGATTGTTTAGTACAGAAAGAGATTGGTGATCTGCCAATGTAAACAAAGCAGGTTGCCGTTCTGTCAGTAGGGAAGGCATTGATCCTGTGTTCCTGGAACATGGATCAATGCCTTCCCTTAGTAGAAGCACCTCCCACATAGTACACAAGAACTTGCTAGGAACACATTTAACCCTTTGATTGCCGCTGCTGTTAACCTCTTCCCAGCCAGTGTCATTAGTACAGTGACAGTGCATATTTTTTTAGCACTGATCACTGTATTAGTGTCACTGGTCCCCAAAAAGTGTCAAAAGTGTCAGTTAGTGTCCTATTTGTCTGCCGCAATATTGTAGTCCCTCTATAAGGCACTGATTGCTGCCATTACTAGTAAATAAATAAATAAATAAAAATGTTCCATACTTTGTAGACGCTATAACTTTAGCGCAAGTCAATAAATTTTTACGCTTATTGGGATTTTTTTTACCAAAAATATGTAGGAGAATATATATCGGCCTTAATTTATGAAGAAATTAGATTTTTTTTCATTGGATATGTTTTTATAACAGAGAGTAACCAAGGGTCATTGCTCGGAGGGGGTAGGGGGCGAAGACATGAAGTGACTTAAAAGGGGGGAGTTCATGAGAAAAAAAGCCCTGGTGACACCTACATGTAGAGTGTCACAGGAGCAGGAAGTGAGGGGAACCTTAAATACTGGGGACACTCCCTTTGTTTGTTATTGTTTGTTTACACAGGAAACATCTTCCTTCACTTTTTGTGTCAGTGACAGGAAAAATGTAAATCAATCAAATAGGGACATATACAGCAAATATATATATATATATATATATATATATATATATATATATATATATATATATTTATATTACATTATATATTTTTGATAGAGTAGGGAATGATAAGAATCTTCACCACATTTTATTGCAGTCAGCGGCCCCGTTGGGATGATCCCCACTTCTTCTCCTGATGACCTTGTTGTTTTTAGGGCAACAGGCCAGACAAAAAAACAAGGGGAATGCAGACAGCAATAACAAGCTGACAGGGGCTCTAGCCTTTCCTCTCTACTAAGTTGTTTATATTTTCTTTGTTGTATCCCTCTCAGGGAGCTTTCCCCTTGCCTCCTGTCCTGGTGAAGATGTTGTCACAGGAATTTAAGAAATGATCATCAAAGTGGGTGCAGGCAGAAATAATTGTCTGTCAAGGGTTGTAACACTTCCCTAATCGATTTGTAGCACCCTGGTAGTAGGCAGGGTTGCTAACAAATAAACAAAAAAAACCTGAAATGCTCCTATCAAGACTGGCAGGAACCAGGAGACCAAATGAGTGGCAAAAGGCATACACAGAGTGAGGGCTTCGATAAAAACAGTAATACTTTATTGTGTATACAAAAAAAGGGGAAAACAGAGCATCGGTGTGATCACAGATGATCACTGTATATATGTGGATGTTATTTATGTGACATCTGCAGTTGTACCTTCTTATAACTCAACCTGTCACTTGGTGAGTATAAAATGCAGCAACAAAGAAAAATTGAAAAGACACATGTACACAAAACAAAAATAGGACAACATGAAACAAAGCGTCCGGACGCCGGCAATCTGTGTGTGGAGAACCTGTGTATATTACATGAATATGTGATAGGTATAATTACTAGTATATCAGGGAATCCACACAGAGATTAAATGGGAAGCTCGAGCTGCAGGGACAGGGATGAGGGAGGGAGGGGGGGGGGGGGGGAGAAGGGAAGATGGGAATGGAGCAATGTAGATAAGAGACCCAAGGAACAAGATGCTTGGAGGTGGAGAACACTGGGAGGTGTTGTAGACAGTCACTCTTTAATTCAGCTGGTAGTAGTGGACACTTGTTGCTGAGTAGAAAAGGTGGAAAATATCCTTCACCGTGTTAAGCAAATGAGGGGAAATAAAGTTCTCCTCTGAATGTTCAAAATTTCCAAATAAAAGGACATCACCAAATAGGTATGATGGATTTCTGATAGAGACAAACAGACAAATGGTGTATCCGGGAATGGGGTTGCACCCGTGGGAATATATGAATACTTCAATCCGGTATCTATGTGTTTCCAGATATCTGGTCAGAGTTGCATCAGTGTTACGGTTAATTAATTTCAGATGTTCACCAGAGTCCCAGATATTGGTGTGATAGATTCACCGTCTAGTATGGTATCGCTAATTGAATCACTAGGGGTGATTTGGGCTGCAATCAGCTCCCTAACTCTGGATTTGATACACCTCTCTCGGTGTTTCTGTCCCAACGTCTCCGTGTTTAGAGGCTGAGTCCTCGTAGCATCTTCCGTCTGTTCTCCCCGTCTCCCTGCCTCTGCTATGCTGGCTTCCGGGAGGTGTGCCGGCGTCTCGGGACGCGGTGACGTCAACGCGTTTCGCAAGCACGATTGCGTAGCTTCGTCTGGACTAGGTGGTAACTAGCCTGGCTGATTGATAGGGGATCCACTGACTTTTTCCCTAACTCTGGATTTGATACACCTCTCTCTTCTGTCACTAGGTGACATTATTGCTTGTGGCATTCGAATGACTAGGGCATAGTGAATTCAGACTAGGAATGGATGGGTTGTCTCAGCCAATCGGCAGGGGTTTCTTTAGTCCCTTGGCCCGCTGGGAGAGCCTATTTATTCGGAAGGAGTTAGGTTATTGCTGTTCTGTGCCACCTGGACGGCTGTCTGGGTGGACGTGTGTCACAAGGCTCCTGGTTGCTAGGCCAAAAGCCTGAGGCCTATCCCGGGAGCACCTGGCTGCTAGGCTGTCTGAGGCCTATCCAGTTTTGAGAGAAGCAGCGCGGGGTTGGGGCTTTCAGCCGGAAGCCCAACCAAGTTTCAGAGGTTCCACCGGACGGGGAACCGCATCGTTGCCAGCGGTGGGAGAGAAGCAGTTGCCACATGGGATGACCACTCCTGTTACCAGAGGTGAGTGAGGATCAAGGTCAGAGATAAAGGAGACACAGTCACCATTAAAGGACAGCCACTCTGGTTCTCAGAGGCCAGTTATGGAAGTCTGAAGAAGTACCAGAGCAGCCTTAATCACTAGCCGGGGACGGTGAACAAGTGGGAAAGCTTAAGCAGAGTGCCAAGCCAGGGACCCAGCGTGTTAACAGGGTGACACTTGATGAGAATACAGCGGGTTAGCTGTGGAAGAGCTCAGTGGATCCAGTGATGACTGGGATCTTGAAGTCCAATGAAAGACCGAGAGCTCAGTGAGTAAAGATCTACAGTAAGATACTGTGAGATGTGAGAGAAGATCTGTAACAGGTTATTGTGAGTTACGTGTATGGATCTCTATTGACTGTTCAAAGTTCAGTTGCCATAGGAGACAGCAGTTCTACAAATACAGTTGCTGCATCAAGTTTAACCGCTTTACGACCAGCGCACGACGATGTACTTCCCTTTTTTGAAGAGGGATATCTCGGTAACGGCAGCAGCTGCTGCCACAACCGAGATATCCATCTCTTCAGGCGTCGGTCGCGTTAACGAAAATGGTGGTCTCCGTGGCGGATTTGCCGCAAGATCACCGTTATCGGTGTCCGGAGCCCCACCCCTCCCGCCGCTCTACTGCGCCCTCCGCCGCTTACCAGAGCGGCGGAGGCGATCGGGGTCCTGTCACTTCCTTTGTATGGAGACAAGTGAGGCTAAGATGGCCCCCACCCATCTCTATACCATAGCAGGGCGGAAGCGATGTCAAAACGTCACTTCCGCCCATACCTCCTAAAGGAACATTTTTCTGTTGTCATTTTTTTTTTTTTTTTTTTTGCATTTAAGTCCAAATATGAGATCTGAGGATTTTTGACCCCAGATCTCATATTTAAGAGGACCTGTCATGCTTTTTTTTTCTATTACAAGGGATGTTTACATTCCTTGTAATGGAATAAAAGTGACCCAATTTTTTTTTTTAAAAATTTAAAAAATAAATAAAATCAAGTAAAATAAATAAGAAAAAAAAAAAAATGTTTTAAAGCGCCCCGTCCCGACGAGCTTGCGTGCAGAAGCGAACGCATACGTGAGTAGCGCCCGCATATGAAAACGGTGGTCAAACCACACATGTGATGTATCACTGCGATCAGTAGAGCAAGAGCAATAATTCTAGCTCTAGACCTCCTCTGTAATGCAAAACATGCAACCTGTAGAATTTTTTAAACGTCGTCTATGGAGGGTAAAAGTTTGATGCCATTCCATGAGCGGGCGCAATTTTGAAACGTGACATGTTGGGTATCAATTTACTCAGCGTAACATTATGTTTCACGATATATAAAAAAATTGGACTAACTTTACTGTTGTCTTTTTTTTTTATTCAAAAAAGGGAATTTTTTCCAAAAAAAGTATGCCAAAACGACCGCCATTTTATTTTCTAGGGTGTTAGAAAAAAAACAATTTATAATGTTTGGGGGTTCTAAGTAATTTTCTAGCAATAAAACCTGTTTTAAACATGTAAACAACTAAAATCCAAAACGAGGCTGGTCTTAAAGTGGTTAAAGGCCCTCTACCTGTAAAGCTGTCTGCCTATTTTTGTCTCTGAGTCTGCCAATTGCTATTGCATCTGCCTAAGGGTGTCCAGACCCTAAACCAGGGGTGCCCAACCTTTTGAAGAGCGAGGGCCACTTAAGCGACTTGGTAACCGGTTGCGGGCCACAATGAGCGAAACGGGCGGATAGCATGTCCGTGTCCACTCTGCATTTGGAAAGCGGACAAGGACGCAGCCCACAATACTTTTTAGCAGAGCGTATTGGAGGTAGAACACATGTCTGGCACTACTTAGAAGTGAATAGAGGGTCCAATTGGTCGGACTGTCCGTGTGAAAGGGGTCCAAGGCTGCTTTCACACTGATGTGCTGCGGTTTACCCGCACCACGTGTGCAATGCAGTATACCTTTTGGCTTTCCTGCAGTTTGCAATAGTCTGCTATTATATTCTGCAGGTTTGGTGCACTTTCAGAAAGCTCCCCAAACTTGCAGGTAATAATAAAAGTCTATGGCTCAGTGCAGGTAACCCGCAGGTAACCCACAGGTAAGTTGCTCTGCACCTGCGGATCAGTTTGAAAGCAGCCCAATAACCACTGCAGAAAAGATATGCCCATAAGTACACTGTGATTTTAGTAATAAACTGACCTTTAATAACAGTATTCTTTCTATTCTATCCCAGAGCAGGAGGTCACGGGCCACATCAGAGGGTTCCGCGGGCAACACGTGGCCCCCGGGCCACTGGTTGGGCACCCCTGCACTAAACCCTCTCTCCCTCAGTTCTTGTTAAGAGACAATAAATCTCTTTTGTTCGCATCCAAAAAGTGACCATGCCTACTAACCCATACTGTGAAGAAGGATGTCAGCTCTCCCTAACTCTGGAGGTCACCATTACTTCTTTGGAGGTCGGGATGCCACTACATATTCAAAACTAAAAAAGAAAAAAAATATATAAATATTACATTGCCTAATTTTAATATTACAACTGCCTTGAGGGTTCTGTCTGGTAGGGCATGCTGGTACTTTTAGTTCCTCCACGCTTGCAGAATGACCAAACCTAAAACGAAAGGAAGAATTCAAGCAAGCATAAACAGCAACAAAGCCTGCTTCTGGCACAGTGCTCTGGGTGCAGCACTCAACTCAGGGCATTCTTCCAAACAGTTGTAAATGAGAAAAAAAAGCAATTCACAGCAAAAGCTGAGGCATCAGAATCCAATGCACCCAGCTGAACTTCCTAAACCCAACCAACCATCCTATCCACCTGATCACATCTTCTAAGGACATCCCGGCCTGCTGCTTGACACAAGAGGTTCAATGTGCAAAGCTTTAAAGCTAAATTCCAGGGAAAGTAAAAATACCCCCCTGCTGTGGGGCTTTCCTTGCCCTGCAGGGGTTAAATGCTTGCTAAAGTCTATGGGACTGGGAAAAGCCATTTTACTTACACAATACTTTTCCCCCACAGGCTCCCAATATGGTGCTAGACCCGTCCCACAGCTTCATCACCCCCTACACTCCAGGTCACAGGTCCACTGGCGCTGTCCAGTACAATGGGTCCATAGCCCTGCACTGGGCATGAGGACAACGAAGCATAGTCCACTGCCAGAGTGCAAGAGAGTGCCAGCTGCTGGGAGGATCAAGTAGCTAAAATAGCTTTTCCTGGCCCCCTAGACCTACATGAACATGTAACCTATACAGGGCAGGGGCAGCCCAACAGTGGGTGAAGATTTCTACTTACCCCAGATATAGACTTTAACACAAGAACAAGGATCTTTATTTTCAGACAGGTATTGTTGTAGCACCTATAATTTACACAGCACTTTACATTTTGTACATTCCCCTCAGTCCCTGTCCTAAGGAGCTTACAATCTAAGGTCCCTAACTCAAATTCATACATACACATACTAGGGTAATTTTATACAGGACCCAATTAACCTACCAGCATGTCTTTGGAGTGTGGGAGGAAAGCGGAGTACCCGGAGGAAACCCACGCAGGCACAGGGAGAACATGCAAACTCTATGCCAGTGATGGCGAACCTTGGCACCCCAGATGTTTTGGAACTACATTTCCCATGATGCTCTGGCACTCTGCAGTGTAGTGGAGCATCGTGGGAAATGTAGTTCCAAAACATCTGGGGTGCCAAGGTTCGCCATCACTGCTCTATGCTGTTAGAGTCCTAAACAGGATTCACATCCAGAACCCCAGTGCTGTAAGGCAGGAGTGCTAACCAATAGGTCACTGTTTTTAACATCTCATTGGACTACAGTAATAAGCTCAATTCATGACATTTTAACATAAGAATAAGGAGCTTTATTTTCAAGTCAGGTGCATTTATAAACACAGTAGAAACGCAGTACGAATGCATATGCAAGAAAAAAATTAATGTATTCCATTGAGCTAAGTTTACACCATTGCAGAGCTTTCAGGTGCGTTTACAAAAAAGTACAGCATTCTGCACCGGAATACACTACAAATGGACATAAACACATGTAAATGTGTAAACTTAGTGAAAAAATGAAATAAGTGAAAAAATGATTCAAAAAATGTACTGAAACGCACTGCAAACACCCTCAAACACACATGTAGAAACACAGAGAGGACGCAGAGATTGTGGTTTAAAGTGGTGTTGCCACCAAAAAAAATAAATTGCTTAAAAATCATAAAAAAAATAAAAAAAAATAATTGGAAAAAAAATATTTTTTTACTCACCTCTAAATGCCTGTTGCTAGGGGGTCCCTCGTAGTCTGCCACCTTCAGTGCTCGGGCACTGACATCACTTCCCCTCGGCGCCGCACAGTCATCTGAGACCTGTCACGTGTCCCTGATGACTGAGCGTCGTATCACGGCGTGCGGCGCCGCTCACGCATGCGCAGTGGGTGCCCGGCTGTGAAGTCACAGCCGGGTGCCCACAGTAAGAATGCCGGCGTCGCGAGCAGAGCGGGGAACGAGGGGGGGCTTCATTCCCACGCATCGATGTACCCTGGGACAGGTAAGTGTCCGATTATTAAAAGTCAGCAGCTGCAGTATTTGTAGCTGCTGACTTTAAATAGAATTTTTTTTGGGGGCACCCCACTTTAAACACTAAAAGTGATAGTTCACCTTTACAGCAAAAAAAAGAGGTGAACTCACACTGTACTCTGCCCCCACCCCCTCCCTGGTCCTCGCTGTACTTACCTCCAGGAATGATGAGATGTAAGTGCCCATGCAGCCTGTCCAGCAGTCTGAGGATTCGAAATACCTGCTTGTCTCCCTTCTCTGTGCAGCACTTCTGGGATGGACCAGAGCAATTCTGATTGGTCAGCGCCTGTTCAGGGAATCACTCTGGTCTATCCAGGATGCACTGGAGAAGAGCAGGGATCTCAAATCCCTGGATCAGCTGTATGGACACTGATAGCTCCACATCCACTGAGATAGGTACAGTGGAAAATGAAGAGTGTGTGGGGGGGGGGGGGCTTGTACAGTGTTGGTTCACCTCTGCATTTTTTTCTGTAAAGGTGAACCAACACTTTAACTATAGGGATCTTAAAGTGGTTCTAAAGTTTAACTGGCTCCTGCAGCTGTCTGTCAACCCCCTGTGTGGGGAGATTGGGGCGTGGCTTACCAGCAGCGTGTGTGTCTATGGACACACACAGCCCATATAGCTTGCACAGCTTGCTAGAGGGCACCTGGAGGAAGAAGGAGCGGACAGCGCCAACAGGGGAACCCCAATGAAGATGTAAGGTTTTTGACTCAGCTAAAAAAAAATAACTGTTATATTCTCAACTGCATGGTAATGTCATAATGTGCTAGTAGTATGCATCACATCCATGACATTTGTGAAACTTACCTGAAAATAAAGCATTATATTAGATATTAAAGAAACAGCGGCTTCCAGTGATGACATTGCATCGCTGGCGCCTGCTTCCGTCTTCACCCGTCTTGCTTTCGGGCTCTGTGACAGGACGGAGCCGCAGTGACGTCACTCCCGCATATACGCGGGTGGCCATTCCTTCAGAGTGCATGGTGCTTCCACCTTTACCCGTCTTGCTTCTGGGCTCTGTGACTGGACGGAGCCACGGTGACGTCACTCCCGCGCATACGCGCGGTGGCCGTTTCCTCACAGCTCATGCGTCAGTGATGTTACTGGCTGCATATACAGTAAAAAAAAAAAAAAACGAAACAGTGCCTGTTTAGGCGATATTTACACTACCTATAGGTAAGCGTGTAGTGGATAGCACTTTCACCTAGCAGTAAAGAGGGTTACTGGTTCAAATCCCAACCACAACACTACCTGCCTGGAGTTTGCATGTTCTCTCTGTGCATACGTGGGTTTCCTCCGGGTGCTCCGGTTTCCTCCCACACTCCAAAGACATGCTGGGAGGTTAATTGGATCCTGTCTAAATTGTACCTAGTCACTCCCGCACATATGCGGGTGGCCGTTCCTTCAGAGTGCATGCTGCTTCCGTCTTCACCCGTCTTGCTTCCGAGCTCTGTGACTGGCCGGAGCCGCGATGACGTCACTCCCGCACATATGCGGGTGGCCGTTCCTTCAGAGTGCATGCTTCTTCCGTCTTCCGTCTTCCGTCTTCACCCGTCTTGCTTCCGGGCTCTGTGACTGGCCGGAGCTGTGATGATGTCACTCCCGCGCATATATTCGAGGTGGCCGTTCCTTCACAGCTTATGCGTCACTGGCTGCATGTACAGTAAAAAAAAAAAAACCTACACAGTGCCCGTTTAGGAGATATTTACACTACCTATAGGTAAGCCTTATTATAGGTAAAATTTAGTGATGGAAGTTTACTTCCTCTTTAATATCACTTTAAGATAAACAAAACCTTCTGCCTCTAGATCCACTTTAATACAAAAATAACGTTGTTTTGTTTTTTGACTATGCTAAAAAAAAATAACTATCATATTTTTTTTTCTTTAACCTAAGGATCCTTATCCTGGTGTGTTAGCTTTGCGAAGCGAGCCTCTTGCAATCAGCAGCGAAGGAGTTAACGCGATCCCGGCGAATGAATCAGGTCACACAGCGGGCTACTCAGAGAAGCAGACAGGTTACTGTTCCTTTAAGCCCCAGCTGTTCCTTTTGCAGGTGCTATTTTTAGCAGCACTTCATGGTAGAATCCAGATTACCCCTCCTTGCTGCAATGGTCTTGGTAGTTCCCAGGCTGAGAAGGTCAGAAAACTGAGCATGTCTAGATGTGCTCAGCTCAGGATATGCACTTGCTGATAAAATCCATCCAATGCGAAAGTCCTTGAGCAGGCAGTCAATGTGCATTGCTGAAGTGAACAGGCTGGGACTGTGCGCAGCCTTCCCTCCTGCCTACCAGTGAGTTCCCCCCTTTATATTTGTGTTCCTTTGTGTGATCATGCAGCAGCTAGGAGACTAGGTTCTGTTCATGGGACAGGAGCCAGCTACGGCAACTGCAACGTCAGGGCAATGTTATGGGAGAGGAGCTGTCCAGAGCCGTGCTGGTGCTGAAGCCTAGTATGGGAGGCTCCGCACTTATCATTCAACGTCTATGAAGGCTTGAACAGACTTGTGGGTTCAGGTGATCTACTAAGGTGATATTCTATTACCATCACAAGTTCTTTTGTATTGCCTGTGTGTTGATGTCTTGTGCATGCCTTGCAAAACAAGTGTCTGATGGCTGTCACTTAGTTTGCAGAGTCTTACTTGGAGTGAAGCAAACCTAGGCAGGAGGGTGGCTTCATAGACACCACAATAAGGGCAGATGAGGCAGCATATTGTACAGGGCTCTGGGAAAAGGGATCAGTTGCCTCCTTTGATATTCTAATGGATAAGAGTCACTTTTGCTCTGTGCAGGTAATTCTTATTCAGATCAGGCTACTGAAATATGTATATGTGTTGAGATGGTTACACTGTTCCCCATTGTTCGTGTGCTCGTGATGTGGCAGAGCCTTGGCTACAGTCTTCCTGAGATGATGGTACATAGAAAAAAAAAAAAAAAGCTGGCAGAAAAATGCACATTGTACCATGGCTTGGACAGCAATAAACACAGGATGTTCTGGGCTTGGCGGGAAAAGACCAGCACATGCTCCAGTAATTTTATTCTTTTTTTTGTAAAAAAAAAATAACAAAAATACCCACAAGTTTTCTGATATGTGCCATGCCTTGGAAGTTGCCAAGTCTTCTTTACTTTTTCAAAAACAAGAGACAATTACGTTTATTTTTTTAATCAGCTATCAAGCTAAGTACCCCCTAGCAATCAATCAACTAGACCAACTATAATATTGAATTTAATTATTACTTACAACAATTATTTAATTAGTATTATTTAATAATTAATTTTTACTTCTGGACTGTAATGCTACGACTGCACTGGTAGACTTGTTTTCTCAGTTATAATAGTTTGAATGTAATTATTACTTATTTTTACTTCCAGGCTGTCATGCTACTACTGCGCCTGTAGACTTGTTTTCGAAGGTATAATATTTTAAATGTAATTATTACTATTGAATTAACATTATTTAGTAATTCATTTTTACTTCTGGACTGTTGTGCTGCTACCAAATCTTGTTTTTTCAGTTATAATATTTGTTATTTAATTATTATTTAAGTATTAGTATTTTTTTAGTAATTCATTTTTTTCTTATGGACTGTAATGCTCCTACTGCACCTGTAGACTTGTTTTCTAAGTTATAATATTTTGAATTCAATTATTACTTAATTATTTATTTAGCAATATTTAGTAATTACTTTTTACTTCGGGACTGTTGTGCTGCTACCAAATCTGATTGTAGACTTGTTTTGTTAAGTTATAATATTTTTAATTTAATTATTACTTAAGTATTAGTATTATTTAGTTATTAATGTTTACTTCTGGACTGTAACGCGATTAGTGCATCTGATTGTAGACTTGCCTTCTCAGTTAGAATGTTGCATTTTGCTGTTTAATGTAGCAAAATAAGGTTTAAAGTTTGACTGTAAATCTGTTTTTACATAGTTAGTTAGGTTTAAAAAAGACACAAGTCCATCCTGTTTTAATGATATTTTAAAAGTTTAGCCTAGAATAAAATATTAACCTTTTTTTTTCACCGTTTAATATTTGTTTACTAGTTCCTAATAAGGTAGTTAGTATAATGTTTTTATTATATGTGGATATCAGGGTTGGTGAGTATACTGTAGGTGTCAGGGGAGACCCTAGCTATGTCAGCATGCAGCTCTCTTTGAAGCAGCTCAATTATACTAAGCCTGAAAGATGTAATGGTAGAGAGATTTCTGGACTACGTTGGTTATAAATTGTTGTTCTGATCTGCATATTGATTGTGTACAGTAGATAGGTTGGCCTGTGTGTGTTTATGTATAAGTATGCATTTTATTGCAATTTTCCATATTTCCTGTTCATTTTCCCAGTGAGGATGAAAGTAATAGCTAGTGCCTGATTGTTTTTTTTTAGCAATATTTTACTTTGTGTCATCCTCATTATGATTGTATAACGAAGTGGTCAACTCAAAAGTCTGGTGGAGGCTCACGTTGGGTTATGGCCATATTCAGATTATAGCTACTACTGAGCAAATGAAAAAGTTCTGTCTCAATGTTATTATTAACTGAGGTGTCCTGGTGTGCTCTCGGCATTGGAGAGACACAACAACTCGTACAAGCGACCAGGGGAGGACTCTTCGGAGGAGGGCCAAGAAGCTGGCTGCTCAGTAAGAGCCTGAGAGCTGAAGTTGTATGGACACTAGTGAATCCACATTTCTTACGGTATTGCCAAGGCGGCTGAAAGATCCAGGTACTGTGGGAAAACTTCCTAATTTATCTTCAGTTACAACCTAGTGTGTGGCAAATTTTCGAGTCACTTGTTGGCTGCTAAATCTACAGTTAGAGGTTTATCCAGCAGTGAAGCGCCCAGTTGCGAGTGGCTACTCTCTGGGCTATCTAAAGAGACATTCAATTGATGTCAGCAGTTCTGAAGTGCCTGCGTTTTATCAGTTTACAGTAGATAGGTTTGCCTATACTTACCTGAGCTCTCATTCGATCCAGCGTTGTGCACGTCTTTTCTCCTCTCACCTCTGTTTCTCACTGGCTTTGCTGGGGCATCCGGAGCCATTGGCTCCCGGTTCTGTCAATCAAAGCCAGAGCCGAGAGCAGGGGGCAGGGCTGAGTACCGCTGTCTGTGTCAATGGACACAGAAGCGGGGCTTGGGAGTGAGCACCCACAAGTGCCCCCATGGGAAGCACTGGACAGATAGGAGAAGCCAGGAGCACCGGCGGGGGATCTGAGAAGAGGAGGCTCAAGGCCACTCTGTGCAATTCCATTGCTCAGAGCAGGTAAGTATAGAGATGTTATTTAAAAGAAAATCCTTTACAATCACCTTAATAGGTTAAAAAAAATGAACTTCCTTATCATCTGATGGTGCTGAATACTGATAAACAGAGTTCGGGCTTACCAAGCTTTTTTAGTATGAGCATTGTTTTCTTTGGACCTGTGTTTAGGTGATTTGCTGCTGTAAAGGGGATTACAGAGGCAGATTAAACTTTGATCCTTGCTAGACAATCCTTAAAGCAATAACATAGCTGTCACTCCTACCAAAACTACTTTCTTACTAGCAGGACCCTCTTATTGCTCTTGTGGACATCCACTAGGTGGATTAAATGTATCCTTACAGATACAACATAACCTTAAAGTGGCGTTTCCCCCAAAATGACAACTTTAAGTATTTTTGCATTAAATCTGCTAATAAAAAATAATTGGATAAAAAAAAAAATTCACTTACTTATTTCTCCCTGTTGCTAGGTGGTCCCACAAAATCTGCCTCTTCCTTAGCCCGGCTAGAAACGTCACTTCCCCCTGGCGCAGTCAGTCATCTGGGACACGTGACAGGTCCCAGATGACTGTGCGGCGTATCACAGCGTGCAACGCCGCTCGCGCATGCGCAGTGGGTGCCCGGCTGTGAAGCCACAGCTGGGTGCCCATAGTAAGGATGCCAGCGCGGCGAGCGGAGTGGGGAACGAGGGGGGGCTTCGTTCCCCTCCATCGCTGGACCCTGGGACAGGTAAGTGTCCGATTCTTAAAAGTCAGCAGCTGCAGTATTTGTAGCTGCTGACTTTTAAAAAAAAATTTTTAATGGGCACACCTCTTTAATATATTATTTATAGTGTCAGGTTGCAAATCCAGGTTTTACTTGCAGGTGGCAAATTCTGTTCTGCACATTTACATTGGTCATATCTGTCTGCTTAGATTGATTGAAAACATATGTTACCCTTAACTCAGCAATTTTCTCACAGTAAAGCTGACTTCAATATCATTTATGAAGGTCTCCACTAGAGGAACACTGGGCCAACCTCACTTAGAGCAGTGGTCATCAACCCTGTCCTCAGGGCCCACTAACAGGCCAGGTTTGCAAGATAACTGAAATACATCCCAGGTGATATCATTTGCTGCTCAGTGATTGCAGTATTTTAGTCTGCATCTCCCCAAGGTAATACATAAAGCCTGGCCTGTTAGTGGGCCCTGAGGACAGGGTTGATGACCACTGACTTACTCTAGATTTAATGAGGCAGATACAGTGAGTAAAGTCTATTTATATGACTTTACGGTATGTGTCGCAACCTTTGGATTGCAGCTGACCAGCTGTTTTAGAGCAACAAGGTAATAGCACTTGTCACCACAATTTTCCTGGTTGGCTTTTCAATCTGTCATTTCCTAAGGTTAGAGAAATGTGAAACAGCCATTTAATGAGAGTCCTAGGAAGACGTCCAGCAGTGACACAATTTTCAATTTCTTCAGAAAAGTAGAAAATCCTCTTGACTTTCAAGCACTATTGAGTAATGCATCATGGCACTATATGCTCATACACCCCCCGCCACCCCAAAAAGGGACATGTGCTTAAAGCGGGGTGCCCATTAAATAAAAAAAATGAAAAGCCAGCAGCTACAAATACTGCAGCTGCTGACTTTTAATAATCGGACACTTACCTGTCCCAGGGTCCAGCGATGTGGGGGATCGAAGCCCCGCTCGTCCTCCCCTCCGTTCGCCGGCATTGTAACTGTGGGCGCCCGGCTGTGGCTTCACAGCCGGGCACCCACTGCACATGCGTGACTGGCACTGCGCGCCATGAGTGGCCATGTAATTTATCTGGGACCTGTCACGTGTCCCAGATGATTGACAAGAGGGAGGGGGCAGAGCTGAGCCTTTCCTGCGCCAAGGGAAAATTATGTCACAAGCCCAGGCACTGAAGGAGCCAGACTACGAGGGACCCCCTAGCAACAGCCATTTAGAGGTGAGTTAAAAAAATTATAATTTCCAAATTGTTTTTAATTTTTTTATGAGCATTCATGCTTTAAAAACTCGTAATTAACACATATTCAACTATATAATTACTATATATTTACACACACACACACACACACACTCACTCAGTGCACTGAGGTGAAGTAAAGGAGGGAGTGAGAGGGGGTGAGAGGGGGTGAGAAAGAGAGAGAAGGCGGTGAGAGAGAGAGAGGGGACAACGGTGAGAGAGGGATGGTAGGCAAGAGAGAGAGGGGTAGAGGGGGAGAGAGAGAGGGGGGATGAGAGAGAGAGAGAGAGAGGTAGAGGGGGAAAGAGAGAGGGGGTGATAGAGAGGTAGAGGGGGAGAGAGAGAGGGGGGATGCGAGTGGGAGGTGTTTATGCCTTTAAATATTTGTATTGCTTTGCAAACTCTTAAAGCGGTAGTAAACCCGCAGATTTTGCACCGATTTTGCACCGCATGCTAGCTTATTATGAAATACTTACCTTAGAACGAGGCGTCGGCAGGTGATCTCGGTCCACTCAGAGGGAGCTGACATTTTCCCTCAGTGTGTCTTACAGGTATCACGGCTCTGGCGCTATGAGTGGCCGGAGCTGCAATGTCGTCTGCAATACCGTACAGGTTTAGGAGATATTCTTTTTACCTACAGGTAAGCCTTATTATAGGCTTACCTGTAGGTCAAAGTAATAAACACATATTCAACTATATATTTATTTACACACACACTCAGTGCACTGAGGTAAAGTAGAGAGGGGAGTGAGAGAGAGAAAGAAAAAGATAGAGAAGGGGTGAGAGAGAGAGGGGGGATGAGAGAGAGAGAACAGGGGTGAGAGAGGGGGGATGAAAGAGGGGGTGTGAGAGAGGGGGGGAAGAAAGAGGGGGCGAGAGGGAGAGAGAAGGGGTGAGAGAGGGGGGATAAGAGGGGGTGAGAGAGAGAGAGAAGGAGTGAGAGAGGGGGGGAAGAAAGAGGGGGTGAGAGGGAGAGAGAAGGGGTGAGAGAGGGGGGATGAAAGAGGGGGTGAAAGAGAGAGAGAGGGGGATGAAAGAGGGGATGATAGAGGGGGTGAGAGAGGGGGATGAAAGAGGGGGTGAGAGAGAAAAAGGGTGAGAGAGGGGGATGAGAGAGGGGGTGAGAGAGAGAGAAGGGGTGAGAGGGGGGCTGAGAGTGAGAAAGGGAGGGGGCAAGAAAGAGAGAGGGGTAGAAGGAGAGAGAGAGAGGGGGTGAGAAAAGGAAGTGGGAGAGAAAGGGGGGTGAGAGAGAGGGGTCTTCATCATACCTGCATTCACCAGTTATGGCCGCAGGCTGGTCTCCCCTAGGATCAGGCCGCCAGAGCTGCTGTGTGCTCTATATTTAAATGTGCCGCCTCCATAGCAAGCCCTTTCACAGCAATGTGTGCAAGTTGGTGGGTGGAGGGGTGGGGCAGACACAGCAGGAATGGGGTGGGAGGTAGAGCAGATTCAGCCTCCTCTGTCCTGTTCATATAGCACACTGTGCCGGGCACTGTGGGTCTTGTGTCTCAGTATCTCACAGGATTGGCACAGCACAGTGCACCCTCCCCCAACTCCCAGGCAGAAAAGCCCTGGCCGGCAAAGATAGGGAGATGGTGCAGTGAGCAGCGCTGCTGATGAAATAGGATGGATTACGCGGGGTGTGTAGTACCACACACTTCCTCACACAGGAGTATATGCCACAGCACATAGGGTAATTAGGGTGTGCACATCTGGCACATCCCCCGCGCACGATACTGCTTTTAGGGTTATTGAGTGTTTTTTTCGCAGAGGACGGCCGAGAGCGGGCGAAAATAGCCGAGAATGGCCGAAGATAGCCGAGAACGGCCGAAGATACCCGATCGCCGCCGTGAACGGCAGAAAAGCTTCCAAACAGCGGAAAAGCTTTCAAACGGCGGGGTATCGGCGTATAACACACACACCCGATTTTCCCCTGATTTGAAGGGGAAAAAAGTGCGTGTTATGCACCGATAAATACGGTATACGTTTTGAGGATAATGCGCTCGGGTGGTGCTTACTCTGTTTTTTTTTTTATGGATAGGTGTTTCAAGAGACGTTTAGAGACAGAACCCCCCACTGCCAGCATATCTGGGAGCAGTACTGCTGTTTTACAGGTAGATAAAAAAAAAATGGCTGCTGTCAAAAGAGAGCCCTGTGTTTGTTTACAAGGACAGGGCTCTCTTCGGTAACTCAAACATGCTTGGGACAAACATAGATCTATACTCAGACAATAAAGTTAATGAAAAGAAAACAAACAAAAAAAAAAGGCAGATTAGATGGGCTGCTGTTGTTTTTTTCTGACGTCACATTTCTATGTCTCTATGGGCAAGTGACAAATCAGTGGCCGGCAGCCGCTGATTGGCTTGTGCTGCAGCGAATTGCAGCACAGTAGGGATGGTGTGCGCCCCCTATCCCGATGCACAGATCGCATACTAGATACATGTTCCAGCGGAGAGCGGCCACCCTGCTGCAGTGTCTATATATCACCTTACAATGTGACATTTAGTTTGCTAAAGAACTGTGTACAATACACAATTGGCATTTTATTATTTTCCTCTCAGCGCTGCTAATCTCCTTCAGCCTCTTTCAATAATTTTTTGTCATTATGCACTTACTCTATTGTTGGCTGCATATCATTGCCCTGGATCAGTTCCCTGATAGTGACAATGGTGGGATATGGGTTTATTACCGCTTTAGAGCTTTTGCTATTGAGCACAGTTACAGCCCTGTAGGTAGTGTTTTGGTGTGATAAAAATTGCAAAATCCTCTTTATTAATATTTGTATTTACAGTATTTTGGTGCATGACAGTAAACATGGCTCTTCCTTGTACCAGTGTGCTAATACTGAGGATCCATACATCTAAGTATCACTTGTTAATGTCTTGTCAAAATGTCCCTCTGGTTAAATTCGGCTAAGAAATCAATGTTTATGAGTTGCTTGACCTTTACAGTTTAAATGAAGCCTTTCCTCCTATGTAATGTATCACGAGTTGCACATATTAGATCACCCTAAATGATATTTATTCGTTTTGCTTCTGTCTGTGTTACTAAAGCAGAAGATACGTCTGATAATCACAATGAGCATATCTGTCAGTATAGGAGATTTCAGGGCTGCTTTGGAAATGATTTTCCATGGGTTTACACATTCATTTCTAGATAATAAACAATGGAGATTCTCTTGTAGTCAGACTGTCAGTAAATATTATCTCATTTCAGATTTTGATAATCAGTGAAGTTTGTTAATGTTGCAAAATGAGCCTAAAATTTTACTGGCAGATGTTTTAATTGTGGTTGCCAGCCATTTATATTAATAAATAAATAAATAAATTAGAGCACAGACCTCTGCATAATATTATTATTATACAGGATTTATATTGTGCCAACAGTTTAGGTAGCACTTTACAATATAGGGGAAAACTGTACAATTGCAATACAGTTCAATACAGAAGGAATAGGAGGGCCCTGCTCATGGAGCTTACAATCTAAAGGGAGTGGGGGGTGGTACAAAAGGTAATAGCTGCAGGGGCTGATCTTATGGAGGTGACTCAAGTATGGCTTTTTAGGTGGAGGTGGCTTCCCTGAATAAATGAGTTTTCAAGGATCGCTTAAAGGCAGACAGAGTAAGAGCTGACTAGACATATTGGGGTATGGAGTTCCAGAGGAGGATAGGAGAGGTTCTGGAAAAGTCCTGGGGGCAAGCGTGGGAGGAAGTGCTAGAGCTAGAGAACAAGATGTCTTGGGAAGAGCCGAGAGGACAATTTGGGTGACATCTGCAAATTACGTTGGTATTATAGCTGGGGGTGGTGTTGTGGGTGGCTTTATTATTTTTACATATACTGTACATTTTATTGGACCTTTATATATTTGTTTCTTATTTTTCTGTAGATAAAAACAAACTGTGCAGCTTTGCTATAGGTGTAGACCATTTACACCAGTGGTTCTCAACCTCAGTGCTCAAGTACCCCCAACAGGCCATGTTTTGGGAATTTCTCTTAGATAAAATAGCTGTCCAAAATACCAAGCCATTGACTCTGATTTAAAGCACCTGTGCAAGATAAAGAAGAACCTGCAAATATGGCCTTTTGGGGGTACTTGAGGACTGAATTTTAGAACCACTGATTTACATGATGAAGCCTGACTAGAAAACTCCCAGGATATTGCTGGGATGTTGCTAAGGGAGGCCTAGACATTTGCATAGCTCCCAACTGTCCCTAATTTGGAGGGACTGTCCCTGATTTGGAACAAAGTCCCTCTGTCCCTCTTTCCTCCCCATTTGTCCCTCATTTTGGTCTGATCTATATATAATGAACTATTTATCTTTCAGGAAGTGTTTCTCAGTGCTAAACCTTTCATCCAATGTCTAAATTGTTGCATTTGTAAATTGCAAAAGCCAGTGTAGGGAAATAGTAGTGGTAAAAAAAAAGCACTTGTGGATTTAACAATTTTTTTGTAGAATTCTCCTTTAAGGGGGCGTGGTGGGGTGTTTCCTATACCTACATACTTTTTCTAACAGGTGTCCCTCGTTCCCATCTCAAAAGGTTTGAAGGTAAGCATTCAGCCCAGCCGACTTCCTGTTAGACATTTACTACATTCGTTCTCTATGGTCCCACTATATGTAGAACATACCCACCCTCTCTCGCTCCCTCCTGAGATGGACTATAAACTATGCAGTGTCATTAGGTAGTGGATATGTATGGATTATGTTTGGAGAATATGGATATTGTTTAGTGTCACTTTAAAGCAGGGCGAACAATGACCATAAATTATTCTGGCTGTGTAATTTACTTAGGGACGCATGATACCATTTTTTTACGAGTACGAGTACCAATACTTTTTTTTTTTTGTTTACAAACTTTTTATTAGGTACAAAATAGTGGTACAAAGCGTGATATCATATATCGAGAGAAATACAAAGTAAAGGATTCATCATTACAGTAAATGATGTTGATATATACAGTGGATGATAGGATTATTTAAACAAAGTTACCTAGAATACAGTCAGGTTGTTATTGAGATACATATACTTTATTTATTCCTGAGAGAGTTTTTGGTTATGAAAATTATTTATTCGGGGTTTAAGAGGTGTTCTGCATGAGTAAACCAATGCCTCGTTTCCATTGAGCGGATCGGTTCGGGTTGGTACGGTACGCTATTTTGAGTGTTTCCATTATGAAAGTGGCCCATACAACCAAACCATACCGCACCATTCATGGTCCTGCTTCATGGTACTGGCATAACACAATACATTCCACTGATTGGTGGACAGAAAAAACGTCAATGCTCATGTCAAAGGTATTTTTTCTAAACCCTATATGGCCCCTGGCGGTCCGACTTGCAGTGGAAACATTCACCTAAATAGGCCGGACCATTCTAACCCTTCCAAACTGTACCGACCCGAACGGTCCTGCTCAGTGGAAACGAGGCACAAGGGTCCCATTTTTTGTCAAATAGATGTTTTGTATTGTTTAATGTATTTTCTTTTCCCATGAGAATGATATTGTTTATTCTTGTTTTCTGTTGGGTTAAAGGTAGTGAGGAAGAATCTCCAGTGATATGCAATAAGCCAGTGAATAGAAACACATATTGTGTGAACCAGTCTCATGTGATAGATAGTTAGTCCTATGATAGGGGTGAATAATAGACAGTTGGAGAAAGTGAGACGTATGTTATTTTCTGAGATTTTAAATGCACATTTTTCAAGTAGCTTCCATATCTGAGAAACCTTCTCACATTACCCAAAAATGTGTGAAAATGAACCTGTAGAAAAGCAATCTCTGAAATATGTCTGAGGGACTGAGGGGAAAATGGAATGGAGTTTTTCCTGTGTATAATACCATCTTGTGAACAAATTTATTGCTGTCTCTGTGATTGTGAGTGATCTTGTGCATTTAAGTAAATTGTTGATACAGTCGGCCCAATTTTCTGTGGGAAGGGAGATATCTTGTTCCCATTTGAGCATATAGGGAAGTTTATCTTGACTATCTATATTAATCAGATTTAAATATATTTTGGATATCAGACCTGCAGCTCTTGGAGAACTAAAACATATTTTTTCATAAAATGTGGGTGATATTGTATCCGTTAATCGAAAGTGTGTTTTATAAAAAGTTTCTTATTTGGAGGAATCTCCTGAGTTCATTATTAGGGATCTTATATTTGGTTTTTAGTGATGCGAAAGAGGTAAATGTAGTGTCTTCTGTAAGTGTTTTGAGGGTGGTTAGGTTGTTATTGATCCACCATGTGAATTCCTCATTATTTTGGTGGATTGATAGGAATTTGGGATCTCCTATAAAAGAAGCGTATGGGGGTGTGGTAGACATCATATTACATTTTTTTATAGTGTAGTTTCCAAAGTTGATAAGAATTTGCAACTAATTGATTAATGCCGCGTACACACAAAGGGACTATCCCGCGGGATTATCCGCTGGACTCAAGTCCAGCAGACAATCCCCTCGTGTGTGGGCGTCGGCGGACTTTTTTTCCCAAAAGTCCGGTGGACTAAAGTTTTAAGTTTTGTTTTAAAATTATCCGCTGGACTTGGCAGTCCGGCGGACAATCCCGCCGTTAGTAGGCAAGTCCGCCGGACTTTTGAAATGAACGGACTTGCCGCTCATCGGAAAGTCCGTTCATTTAGCACGTGACTTCAGGTATACGTAGCTAGCGTAGGCAGTGAATGCCGCCGCGCTAGCCCCGTCACCTGGCATGGATTTAAAGGGACTCGCCACGCCGAAAAACAGCGTGGGGGCCCTCCCCAAATCCATCTCAGACCCTTATCCGAGCACGCAGCCCGGCAGGCCAGGAAAGGGGTGGGGACGAGCGAGTGCCCCCCCTCCTGAGCCGTACCAGGCCGCGTACCCTCAACATGGGGGGTGCCCTGGGGAAAGGGGGGCCGTGTGGCCCCCCCCCCCAAAGCACCTTGTCCCCATGTTGATGAGGACAAGGGCCTCTTCCCGACAACCCTGGCCGTTGGTCGTCGGGGTCTGCGGGCGGGGGCTTATCGGAATCTGGGAGCCCCCTTTTATAAGGGGGCCCTCAGATCCCGGCCCCCCACCCTATGTGAATGAGTATGGGGTACGATGTACCCCTACCCATTCACCTAAGGTGTAAAATGTAAAGTAAAAAAACACACACTTTTGAAAAAATATTTTATTGCACAGCTCTGGGGGTCTTCTTCCGTCTTGGGGGTCTTCTCGCCGGACTCCTCCGCCATTTACCTAGCTAGTGTGTGTTTTTTTACTTTACATTTTACACCTTAGGTGAATGGGTAGGGGTACATCGTATTCACACTGAATACTCATTCACATAGGGTGGGGGGCCGGGATCTGAGGGCCCCCTTATAAAAGGGGGCTCCCAGATTCCGATAAGCCCCTGCCCGCAGACCCCGACAACCACGGCCAGGGTTGTCGGGAAGAGGCCCTTGTCCTCATCAACATGGGGACAAGGTGCTTTGGGGTGGAAGGGCCGCACGGCCCCCCTTTCCCCAGGGCACCCCCCATGTTGAGGGCACGCGGCCTGGTACGGCTCAGGAGGGGGGGGGGCGCTCGCTCGTCCCCACCCCTTTCCTGGCCTGCCGGGCTGCGTGCTCGGATAAGGGTCTGAGATGGATTTGGGGGGGACCCCCACGCCGTTTTTCGGCGTGGGGAGTCCCTTTAAATCCATGCCAGGTGACGGAGCTAGCGCGCCGGCATTTACTGCCTACGCTAGCTACGTATACCTGAAGTTACATTCTAAATGAACAGACTGCTCCGTGTGTGGGCAAGTCCGTTCATTTTCAAAAGTCCCGCGGACTTTGTCCAGCGGATTGTCCGCCGGAGAAGTCCGGGCGTGTGTGGGCAAGTCACACGCTCGGAAAGTCCGGCGAAGCCCCGCTGGAAAGTCCGGCGGATTGTCCGCTGGACTAGGTCCGGCGGACAAAGTCCCTTCGTGTGTACGCGGCATAAGAGTTACTCTATGGAACAAAAAAAAAAAAAAAAGAGTTACTAAGGTATGGTTTGAGACTTTGTTGCCCCATAAAAGACCGGCAATAGAGGGAGGATTGGTTCTTTTTCAAATTTGACCCATGGGATCTTAGGGTTTTGGATGTGCCATTGGGCTGTTTGGGACCATCTAGCTGCTAGATAATATAACCAAAAATCTGGGAGGCCTAGTCTTTCGATTTTTGGGATTTATATAACACTGTTTTGTAATTATGTGGGTGGGAGTATGACCATATGAATTTGTTAACATCTGATTGGAATCTAGTTATCATTATCTTATTTAATCTAATCAGAAGTGCGCAAAATAAGTATAGTAGCTTTGGTAGAATTGTCATTTTTATAGCCGTTATCCTGCCCAAAATTTGATTTCCATAATTTCATCATCATTCTTAATTTTTGTAACATGGGTAGGAAGTTTTTAGCAGATAGATTATTAATATCTGGGGTAAGATAGATGCCTAAGTACGGGATGGTCTCTTTCGTCTACGTGAAATTAAATGAGGTGCGAATGGTATCTTGTTGGGATGGGGGGTATGTTTATAGGCATGCCTAATGATTTTGATACATTCACTGATAGCCCGGAAAGTGAAGAGAACATTTTTAACCTATGTAATAGGTTTGGTAAAGCAATATCATGTAGTCTGCGTATATACTAAGTTTATATGTATTATCATTTGATGTGTAACCTTTTATATCTGGGTGCTGTAATATTGCAGTTCAATCGCAGGGGCGAATAATTAAGGGGGCATCCTTGTCTGGTGACTTTTCCTACTTTAAAAAAGTCTGAGTTACAACCTGGTAATCTTATCCTGCCAATACTTTTTTTTTGGCACTCGCCGATACCAATTACCGATACCTACTGCAACTGTTTTGTTTACACTTCAGCTGTCAGCAATGGTACAAAGCATTGAAAAGTTATTTAAAAATGAAATACATTTTTTTTTTTTTTAATTTTGCACTTTTTTCAATGTGAACCATGTAAATATATGTTAAAGGTGTAAAATTATTAATGAAAAAAGCTAATAAAAAAAGTTTAAATTATTAATAGTTTATAAAATAGAAGTGAACAAAAAAAATAAAAAATCAGAAGGAAAATAATTAAATGGAGAAGGAGAATAAGGAGTAAATTAAGGGTTCAAAAGGGGTTAAATCAGAGAAGCATTAAATAAAAAAATATATATTTATTTATTTATGTATTTTGTTTGACAGGTTGCTTTAACCACTTACCCACTGGGCACTTAAACCCCCTTCCTAACCAGAACAAATTTTCAGCTTTCGGTGCTCTCACACTACAACATTGTACCCAAATTAATTTTGTGTCTTTTTTTTTCACACAAATAGAGCTTTCTTTTGGTGGTTTTTAATCACAGCTGGGTTTTTTATTTTTTGCGCTATAAATCAAAAAATAATGAAAATTTGGTAAAAAATAAAATAAAAAAAATTTAGTTTCTATTAAAATTTATTGCAGTATTGGCAGAGTATTGGCAGAGTATTGCAATGTTGCACAGTATTGGCAGAGTATTGGTACAGTATTGCACAGTGTTGGTACAGTATTGCACAGTGGTGTCAGAGTATTGCACAGTGTTGGTACAGTATTGCACAGTGGTGGCAGAGTATTGCACAGTGTTGGTACAGTATTGCACAGTGGTGGCAGAGTATTGCACAGTGGTGGCAGTGTATCTGTCACTGACCAGCGCTGTGGGCACTACACATCCAGCCCACAGCGCTGGTCCCCTCTCTCCCCCTCTCCGCTTCTCCCCTCTCACTGTACCGATCGGTACAGAGAGGGGAGGGAGGAACCGGCGTCATGACGTGACGCCGGTTTGTGTACATGTTATCGCTCCGTCATTTGATGGAGCGATCACGTGGTAAACGGCCGCTATCAGCGGGCGTTTACCGTGATCTGTGATGTGCCGGGTCCTCGGGACCCGGCGGTAACGGATGTTCCCGAGTGCGCGCCCCAGGGGGCGCGCGGGAGCAAGTCTCTGGGAGGACGTCCGTAGAATACACCCAGAATAAGCCGACCGCGCTGTAGCCATCTTTCAGCTATGGCCCGGTCGGCATATGGTTAAACTCACTTTATCTGCAGAGTGAAGTTCATCCCTTTAATCTGTAGATGAAGTAACAGATATAAAAATAAGGGTTCTTTTTATCTCTCTGTTTCAGTTGTTGATAAACATTGCACGGCTGCTTTTTTTTTTTTTTTTTTTTTAATTGACAGCTCCAATTGCCAAAACTTTGTTTACACCTCAGCTGTCAACAGGTGAACCCCACTGACTGCTGAATGAGTCATCGGTTGTTAAGGACGTGGCAGCCCCGCTCCTTAACAACGGATAATTGCCAGCTTTTTTTTTTACATTTCAGCTGTCAGTCGGGAATCCCACTGACAGATGAAAGAACTGAGCCTGAAAGTATTGGTTTCAGGTATCGGAGCATTTGCATGAGTACAGATACTCATGCAAATGCTTAGTATGAGCACCGATACCGGTATCGGTATGGTGCAACCCTATAGTTTGCCATATCAGTTCATCTCCATCATCATGCATTTCACACAACTATTAATGGTTAATTTATAAAGACTCTGTCATTAGAAATGATAGAAATGTTTTGTTTCAGACCATTGCTCTGTAAAGAGTCAACCTACCCAAACAGATGTCTGTTGAGCTGAGCCTTTTATCTTTTCAGGACTTCACTTGTGAAGATCTCAGCAGCCAGGTTGCGGAGTCTAGCCGCCCATGTAGTCATAACAAGAGGACGTCTCTCTCAGTACTGAGGGCTCTTTTATTATATGTTGTACACAGTGACTCCAAGACAGCGGAGCAGAGGCTGGAGAGCTTACCACTGGAAACCCTGGAAGATGAAAGACATTTGTGGGTGATATAACTCTGAAGCTGCTATAACTAAAATGTGAAAGTTGTCAGACTGACTACTTTCTTTTTAAAACAAACATCTCGTATAACATAACTGCACATAAAGACAGAATCCGTTCTGGATCACTACAAATATATATATATATATATATTGTGACGATCCGGGGTGATTAGGTACAAGTGGTGCATGCGATTTTTCAGAAACGTGCCACTCCAGACTTGTGTTTTAAGGGCATGGCAGCCCACTTTTATTTAAAGGAAACAAAAAAGTTCAAACCAACAGAAATCTTCCCTCGCAGGGGGTTCCACCATCACTGTTTTCCAAAACAATAGCCTCCTGGCTTACTTATTGTCAGCTTCGTGCTGCTTTAGTCGCAGGCTACACCTGCCTTCTTCAGACTGCCACCTGCAGTCCTAGGCTCCTGTCTCTTTCTCCTGGAACCCTCCCGACCTCCTGGCCAGACTTCCTGTCTGCTGGGCGGAGCCGTCTCCAGGTCTGAGCACTGACTGCTCTTCCTGGGATGTTTTTGAACCCAGCCCACAGGTGTGTAATTAGTATACCTGCCAAAATCAGGCATGTGCTGATTATATGCACCTGTGAGATGGGGTCGCATCTCCACAATATATATATATATATATATATATATATACAGTGCCTTGAAAAAGTATTCACACCCCTTGAAATTCTCGACATTTTATCATGTTACAAGCAAAAATGTAAATGTTTTATATTGGGATTTTATGTGATAGACCAACACAAAGTGGCACATAATTGTGATGTGGAAGAAAAGTAATTCATGTTTTTCAAAATGTTTTACAAATAAATATGTGAAAAGTGTGGCATGCATTTTTTAGTCAGCCCCCTTTACTCGGATATTCCTAAGGGCACTTTCACACTGAGGCACAGGGGCGTCGGCGGTAAAGCGCCGTTATTTTTAGTGGCGCTTTACCGTCATTTAACAGCGCTTTTCGGCTGCTAGCGGGGTGCATTTAACCCCCGCTAGCGCCTGAAAAAGGGTTAAAAGCGCCCACAAAGCGCTGCTGCAGCGGCGCTGCTGCAGCGGCGCTTTGCCGGCGCTTCGACAGAGCTGCCCATTAATTTCAATGGGCAGGGACGCTTTAGTAGCGGTGTACACACCGCTCCTAAAGCGCCTCAAGGTTGCTGCTTGTAGGACTTTTTTTAGTGACCTGCCAGCGCACTGCTTCAGTGTGAAAGCCCTCAGGGATCCAGCCTCTGTCCTGTGTTATATAAAAGGGAAGAGGTCTGGATTCTAGGGGGGACATATCCAGAGGACACATGCGACTAAAGAAACATGCAGAGACTTGCTGGGACCCGTGGTCCGCTCTGGAACACTGATCCGCCAGAACACACCAACAACATGGACTTCTCTGGGCATTTCCAAGTATGGACTTTTCTCAAAGAGGCTTTACTTGTGCTTTACTTGTGCAAATTACCTGGTTCAGTCATAGTTAGATTTAGTTAGGAGAAAGACATTATTGTATGTTATACATGTTGTGCTAAGTTTGCAGTAAAAGTCCAGTGCTCAGAGCCTGGACTGGAGTTATTCAACAGGTGCATGTGGGGAGGGAGGTAACAGAGGTACGCTAACTGGTGGAATGGGCAGAGGCTCAGCCTGTCCCTCTGAATGCAACATAAATATATATATATATATATACTGTATATATATATATATATATATATATATATATATATATATATATATATATATATATCAGTGCAAGTGTGTAGGACATGAAACAAAGCAGCTTATGGAGAAACTTACTATTTTAGGTACTGCACACCTGTGACCAAGGCTCAGCCCGATCCCAGGCAATGGTGAACACGCCTATTGGGTGGATTGTTACTGCAAGGGTTAGTGACCCGGTTCATTGCCAAGCGTAGCTCAAAGAACCCCTGGGGGTATGCAACTTAGAGTAGTTGGCATAGGTGAATCACTATAGCGCTGCATGCCCATCTAAACCCCCCCCCCCCCCACAGGCGGCTTGGGAGTGAGCATGCAGCTTGCTCTGGGGGCACTCAGCAGGGGGAGGACCCAGGAGTGCTGGCAGAGAACCCAAGAAGAGGAGGATCATGGCTGCTCTGTGCAATAACACTGCACAGAACAGATAAGTATGACATTTTTTATAAAGTGGCTGAATTCCTGGAATCCAGCTTTAAATTTAATTCAGCTAAATACATGCATTAAAACAATAGGTGTTGAGTACCTTACAGTTCATTTCTTACTAAAGCTGCTACTGCTTGAGTAGAAAAGCCAGCAGCTACAGAGTAAGACCCTTGCTCTCTGAGAGTAAACAGTGGTCTTTCTGAAGAGGTCTGACATGTTTTCTCCTGAGTCAGACCTATAAATCTGCAATCAGCAAAGTTCATGCTTCCAGATTGGAGAGCTCTTGACCCAGCAGGAGATGTAAACACAAGAACAAACAAGGCGTTGGAAGCGTATTTTCTAGGGTCACTGAAATTGTCACTGAGCACACTTGCTCCTGTTCGGTTGCACTCCACAAAATAGTTGATTATCCACATACATACAATTTAATGTGAGCACCAAGCAAATGCCCAAGAGCCTGAGGTAGTGAGTGGAATTGATTCATAGCAGAATAAATCCAATGCATTTTGGAAGCCAAAAACTCTCTCCTTTTATCAGGGCTTAAGACTTCTGACTGTGCTTAAATGTATAGCTCCCAACTGTCCCTGATTTCGAAGGGGCTGTCCCTGATTTGGAACAAAGTCCCTCTGTCCCTCTTTCCTTCTCATTTGTCTCTCATTTTGGTCTGATCTGTATAGTGTTTCCCAGTGCTAAACCTTTCATCCAATTTCTAAATTGCTGCATTTGTAAATTTCTAAAACCAGTATAAAGGAATAACAGTTGTAAAAAAAAAAAACTTGTGGGTTTAACTAATCTTTTTTTGTATAATTCTCCTTTAAGGGGGAGTGGCAGGGGGTGTGTCCTATGCCTACATACGTTAGCTAATAGGTATCCCTCACTCCCATCTCAACAAGTTGGAAGGTTTGCTTAAATGGACTTAAATGGTGAGCAGATACAAAATAAGTCTGCACTCTGATTTAATGCTTGGAAAGTTTTAGGAGGGCAGATTATTCCAGTGCTAGTGAATGCAGCAAAGAACTTTCGGGGGGGGGGGTGTTTGGCCCCTGAAACATGTTGGCTTTATTCTGCCTTGAATTTGTTTTATCATTAAATTACATTGGAATCTTGGGTGTTTGTTTGGCACACTTATTGGAATGTATGGAGGTGTGTCAGACCTCTGCAGAGAGATTACTGCTTCCCCACAGGGTGCAAGGGTTCCACTCTACAGCAGCTGGCAGGGGGTAGGCTTTTCTACTCAGGTCATGGCTATTATTTACAGAAAACACATGGTAAGCCTGTGAAGATATTTTGTTTTGATGCATCTGGAATAGGTTGTATCAATGTTGAATGTTCAGCTGGGCTTTAGTAAAAGCTCTTTAGCAACCTTTTTTACTCAATCCACTGTCACATAACCCTCCAGTGTCTGTTCTGTAAGCAGAGACCATTAAACCATCACGGCAGTCTGGGCCCACAGTCTTTAAGGAAGGGCAAGAGGGGCAGCTGCCCTGGGTCCCATCATTGTTGTTGGGCCCAAAGCAGCTGCCTCATACTTGCCAACTATCCCAGTTTAAATTCCCTCTTATGAAGTTTTAGTCCCATGCTATGTCCCGATATCTCAGTGTGAAGTTATGTTACTAATGTTCCCAGCTCTGCCCTATTGTTTTTTTTTTCTCAAACAAAAGGTTTTGTTAAAAAGAAGCATAATTAGCAGACAGTTCCAGAGCATATTCAGTACATTTCAGTACATTTAAGCTGCAGGGTACAAGATACAGACAAACAAAAGGGAAAAGGAACCAATTAATACAACATATTCACCAATCACAGCCATAACTAAGTACATCGCAAGGTTTTAGCTCCAACCATTACCCTCAATCCATTCCGCAAGTTAACCAATACAAACAGGTACCTAAGAAACATATGGATTTAAGTCAGTGTGTCTTGTATGGGCTTTAAAATAAGTGATCAGACACCAAATCCACTGGGACTAGGGCCGGGACCTCCAACCAAGGGGCCCAAAGCTTCTCGTATTTTGTGCAGGTCCTCATACGCTGATATATAAGTTTTTCTAAGCAGAGAGTTTAGGGATATCCTCCATCGGGAGGCCATCTATTATCCCCAGCAAGCAAGGTTTATGATCTAAAGGTATCTGCACCTGGAAAGCCCCATTAATAGTTTCAATGACTTTCTTCCAATATAAGTGCAGTTTAGGGCACCGCATGAGATCACCATGATCTCTACAGCATCTGGTGCAGGTAGAATCTGTACTCACCCCCATACGGGCCAATCTAGCCCGTGTGTAGTGTACCCTCAGGAGTATATAGAGCTGCAATATTCTTTGTGCCACATTCAGTGAGCATAGGGGGACCGCCTGCAAGGCTTCCTCCCACTGCTCCTCCTCAAACGCACCAACATCTTGCTCCCATTGGGACACCGCCTTCAAAGGTGCATCCCATAGGAAGAGATTCAGTAGCATGGCATAACAGCAGGATATAAACCCCTTGTAGGTAGTCACTTCAAACAGGTAGTTAAAGACTGATGCAGAATCCAGGACAGCTCTGCCCTATTCTCATGTACAGATGACTCACCTGCAGACCATGGGGTTGATGTACTAAAGGCAAATCCACTTTGCACTACAGAGGAGGAGGAGAGGAGATGATGTGCTATAACCTTTAGCAACCAATCAGTGAGCAGTAATGATGTGCACCAACCTCTTGTAACCAATAGTTGAATGGAAAGGATATGCAGTAACCTCTAGAAACCAATCAGTAAGCAGTAACAATGTGCAGTAGCCTCCGGCAACCAATTAGTGAGTGGTAAGGATATCTAGTAACCTCTAGCAACCAATCAGTGAGCAGTATTGATGAACAGTAATCTCTAGAAACCAATAAACAAGCAGAAGTCATGTCCTGTAACCACTATCAAATAATCAGTGAGCCACAATGTGTGCTGTAAGCTCTAGCAGCCAGTCAGTGAGCGGTAACACTGTAACCTCTGGCAACCAATCGAAAGAGCAAAATTGCATGGAAGGGGGCCCAAGAAAATATTTGCCCAGGGTCCAATCAATATTAAAGATGGCCCTACCCACAGCCAACTGGTTTTGTTACAAAATGTTGTGACATCACCGCTGGTATCTTCAGGACCCAGTGAGCACCCACCAATACGAAGCATCAACCTCACCGGGAAGGGACATGACTGTTCAAAGAGGACTTAGGACCTTTGTGTCTTGTGACTGTAGATTCAGGCAAATAAGTTGGTAATTTGCTGTTACATCCTGTTGCATCTCTGGGACAAGACAGTGCACAGACAGTAAAAAAATTCAAAATTACCTAACAAGGCTTTTAATTTATCACTATATCTCAAAACCCCCCAAAAAAACATGCTGTACTTCCTGCTTAGTAGTGATGCACAGTGATTTTGCGTGACTGTTCTTTTTTTCTAGGTGTTGGTTTATTAGTCTGGAGAGTCTGATTGACAGTAATATGGGTCGCCATGACTTCTCCTTCACACATTTAGCTAGCAGAAGGAGAATCCTCTTTTTTTAAAATATAAAATACCCTCAGGAAATAAATGAAAATGTGTTGCATGTAAATTTCACAAAATATCAACTAGCTGAATATATACAATAATGTTATAGATAATGAGTATTATATGTTTGTAAAATAAGTAGGCGGATATATAGATATACTGTATAGATAGATAGATATATAGATAGATAGATAGATAGATAGATTGATAGCCTACACCAGTGATGGTGAACCTTGCTACCCCAGATGTTTTGGAACTACATTTCCCATGATGCCCAACTACACTGCAGAGTACATGAGCATCATGGGAAATATAGTTCCAAAGCATCTGGGGTGCCACGGTTCTCTGTCACTGCCCTACACTATGGTGACACGTCTGTCCAGATATTCTCCATTATTTGCACAGTTATATTTTCATAAGACAACAAGTTAAAGTAATCTATTTTAATATATCAGCCTTAGATTACTTTTAGCTGTCCCTTATTATTGGGAGCATCACAAGTGAGAAATAAATAATACCGAGGCAATTTGCTGCCTCAGCAGATCTGAGTGAGATTGGTCTGTGTACACAATTCTAATATATATGTAAATCTTCAATTTTAAATCTTCAATTTTCACTGGAGTAGGTGTGGGAATGCCATTTATTAAGCTGATAACTGTGAATACCAAGGGGTCAAGTGGATAATTATTTTGCCTTCATCTACCAAATAAATATAAGAATGAGTTATATTTCAGAATTTTGTTTTCCTTTTTAATAGTCACCAGATGCTGTATTCCATTAGGATTTACCAATCCCAGATTTATCAAACATTTTAAACTTACTAAAACATTTAAGCCTATCACACACATAGGCAATATAAACTGAACTCCCAATGTCAAGCTTGGTCCCAACCCTTTCACCTTTTAGACATCTATATTGGTCATTGAATATTCCCATTATATTAGAGGAGCAATAGAGAGGCTTAAAGTAAAACTAAAGGCACAACTTTTTTTTTGTTTTGGATAGAGTAGAGAGGGATTAGGACACATATTAGGTTTTTATTTCTGTCTGTGCCTCCGTTAGGGAGATTTACCTTCTCTATTTATCACGTTTACCATTATTATCAAAAGTGAAGGTGATTGTAAAGGTTTGTTTTTTGGGGGTTTTTTTTAAGCACTTGCCGACCAGCTCACGTACATTTACTGCGGCAGGTTGGCTCTCCTGCGTGAAAAAACGTACCTGTACATCGGTCTGTGCAAGGAGGATAGTGGGCGCGAGCACGCCGCCGGCGTGTCCTGCAGACTTGGTGTCCACCGGCGATCGCTGTGTACAGAGGCAGAACTGACTATGTAAACAAGGCGATTCCTTGTTCTGCCTAATGACATGTCAGGCATCTACTGTTCCCAGTGATCGGGAAACAGTGACCTCTGTCATGTCCCAGTAAGCCCACCCCCCTTACAGTTAGAACACACCCAGGGAACACACTTAACCCCTTGATCGTCCCCTAGTGTTAATCCCTTCCATGCCAGTGTAATTTTTACATTGATCAGTTCATTTTTATAGCAATGATCCCTAGAAAGTGTAATTTGGGGTCAGATTTGTCTGCCGCAATGTCCCAGTCCCGCTAAAAATCGCAGATTGCTGTCATTACTAGTAAAAGCAATAAAAAAATAAAAGTCCCTAAATATATCCTGTAGTTTGTAGACACGATAAGTTTTGCGCAAACCAATCAATTTTTTTTACCAAAAATATGTAGAATACATATCGGCCTAAACTGATGAATAAATCGTTTTTTTTATCTATATATATTTTTTGGGATAAGTATTATAGCAGAGATTTAAAAACATTTTGTATTTTTTTCAAAATTAGCCGTCTTTTAGCGCAAAAAATAAAAACCGCAGAGGTGATCAAATACCACCAAAAGAAAGCTCTATTTGTGGGGAAAAAAGGACGTCAATTTTATTTGGGTACAGTGTTGTACAACCGCGCAATTGTCAGTTAAAGCAAAGCAGTGCCGTATTGCAAAAAATGGCATGGTCATTAAGGGGGCAAATCCTTCTGGGGCTGAAGTGGTTAAATAACAAACATGTTATACTTACCTCCTCTGTGCAAGGGTTTTGCACAGAGTGGCCCGATCCCCCTTTTCTGGGAACCCCCCCCCCCCCCACGGTGCTCCTGGCTCCTCCTCTTCCCAAGTGCCCCCTCGGAGAACCACTTTCCAAGGGGGCACTCGTGCGGGCATGCTCCCGAGTCCTGCTGTTGCTTCCATTGACACAGACAGCAGGACTCAGCCCCGCCCCTTGCTCCCGTGTCACTGGATTTGATTGACAGCAGCAAGAGCCAATGGCTACTGCTGCTATCAATCTTTCAAATGAGAACCCGAGACAGCGGCTGGAGCTGCTGTTCTCATCCCTGTCGCTGGAACTATCGGCTCAGATAATAAAAGGGGGGGGGGGCGCTGGGTGCTGCAGCACAAAGGATTTTTCACCTTAATGCATCAAATGCATTAAGGTGAAAAACCCTGAGGGTTTACAACCCTGTTAAAGAAAATCACCCCAGGAAAGTAATAGGGGGGAATTTTTTTTTCCAACCAATAGAGATGCTAGTTCTTATGACCTGGGGATCTCCAAGAGATTCCCTTTATTTGCAGGGATTTCCTCTCACTTCATGTTTGGCTAAGGGACAAGAAGTGAAGGTAAATCTCCCCAATGGGACAAAGAAGGAAAATATAAACCTTACATGTGTTATAACCCTCCCTTATGCCCCCTACACACGGTCGGAAAATCCGACCACCAAATCCATCGGATTTGGTCAGACGGATTTAGTCCGACACTGGTGTTGCATACACACGGTCGGACAAAGTTGTTGGAAAATCTGATCATTCTGAACGTGGTGACGTTTGTTGCCTACGACGGGACTACGTAGAGGCTAGTAGCCAATAGCTTTGGTCTTGTAATGTGATCTGAGCATTCGTGGCACTTTGTCCGTCGGAATTCGCTACACACGATCAGAATTGGTGTGATCGGACTTTGTTGTCGGAAAATTTTTAGAGCAGGAGATACAACTTTGTCCATCGGACAATCCGATGGAAAATGTCCGATGGTGCCTACACACGGTCGGAATTTCCGACAACATTGTCCGATAGGACAGAATCCATCGGAAAATCCGACCGTGTGTATGGGGCTTTACTCTATCCAAAATGAAAAATGACTATAGTTCTACTTTAAAAAATTGAATGGAGGCTGCCAAGTTTGAACTTTTCAGGAAAAGTAGAGATGGCATAACATTTCAGTGTCTATCTGTCAAAAATGTGCAAATCTTTTAAAGTTTCCATCATCAACCAGAGTTCCGTGGAACCATAGGGTTCCTCCAGTGGTTGATAGGGTTCCTCAAACTGTGGCCAATTTACCTCCCATTTGATGGTGCTTGCATAGTTTCAGGGCCAATACCACTTGGCAGAACCAGCACCATGACACCAATGATCTTTTTAGCTATCTTTAAGTGTGAAATTCTGACTATCACTGTAAGGGGGCATTCTTCCTACTGACCATCAATATAAGGGGGCATTCCTCCCACTGACCATCAATATAAGGGGTATACTTCCCATTGACCACCACTGTAAGGGGGGCATTCTTCCTGATGATGACCAAAGTAAGGGGCTTTTTTCCCACTGGCCACCAATGAATTGGTATATTTAGGGATACCTTGAGACCTGAAAATTATTTGAAAGGTTTTTGTAGGGTAAAAGGGGTTGAGAAAGGCTGTTTTAGAGACTCTTGTCATTTTGGCCATTTATAGTAAAGTGACTAATACTTACCTTTGGAGTAAAGGAAGAGCATGTGACCTCCTCTCTTGATGCATTGCTTTAGCCTGAGTGGCCAATTGCCAAGCATGAACACTATCACATGGGGGATGGAGTGACATCACCAATATTTTTTAGAATTAGTATTAGTCCTCTTCATGCTCCAATACGGCCCTTCATATCCTCCTCTGCCATTCTTCAACACTCCTTTCTGGGTTGAATGATGACCAGGGTAATTTAACCCCTTCCTGTGATCCCAGGCTGTTATTAAAGACACACCTTGGGGATGCGTCTTCATGCCAGCCTGGACTCACAAGTGGCACACAAAATGGCTTTCAAATGTCATGTGATGTCATGCGTTTCAGGGTAAATACTGTATATATACGAGGGGGGGGGGGGGTAGCTGGGAATTCAGGTCCAGAGATCTCAAAAACATGTTTCCATTGAAATAAAATAACATAACAATAATTCAACTGACCAGCATTTCCCAAATATTGAATTTAAAATTTTTAGATGGTTTGATCCTTCAAGGAATTCCCCGTTGAAATCTTTTTTTCCCCAAATATACACAGAGCTAACAAACTGTATTCCAATTTATCACCCAGACCATCTTTTCTGGAATAGGCTGGAGAATTCATGCGGAAAATTGTTGTGATTGACATATCTAGGCTTTGTAAATGACAATTCTGCTCTTCTAACAGAAAACAAAGACTGTTAGCTATCTATTGATCAGTGTTCGTTATCTTATAGATGGATGTCAAACCCTATTTTCTGCAAGCCTCACGTTATTTAAGATGTGGCTAATTAAAACATTTTCTTTTCATTTTACATGGTGAGTCATTCTGTTCTAGGAGCAAAAACACAACACAGAGTAAGGTGGCATCTACTGACGTTAGTGCATTTTTTTCTACAGTACAAACACCTTCAGCTCTCAAAGAAACAATTCAAAGAACATGATATGTATCATCAATTAGCCCGTTGGAGTATATTAAATAGATCTAAATCCATTTGCTAAAATTTTATATGAGCTTTAATATGCTAATGTAATTTTAAGAATTATTGTAAACACCTGCTGATCCTGCCATGATGGATCCTTTTTGACACATTCTACAGTATTAGGCCCCTTTCAGACGAGGCAGATCCGCTTGCACGGAGTCCGCCTCTGTCCGCCGGCTCAGCGGGAGATCTCTCCGTTGATCTCTGCTGAGCCGGTGGATGACAAGTCCCTCTCTGCTCACTGAGCGGGGAGGGGCTTGTCGAGCGCCGCTGGTCTCTATGGAGAGATCGGATGAAAACGAACAGCGTGTCCGTTTTCATCAGATCTTACCTGATCTGGCAGCAACTGATCCGGACGTAGAGCCATCCGTCTGCTTTTGGCGGATCGGACCGTGTCGGATGTCAGCGGACATGTCTCCGCTGACATCCGACGCTCCATAGACTAGCATGGAGCGCCCGTTCAGGTCCGCCGTCAAAACTGACAGGCGGACCTGAACGGTCCGTCCATGTGAAAGGGGCCTTATGGTGTGACAACTCTCTTCCAGCTGTGCTCTTGCATTATCACCCTGTCCTATGCCCTCCTGATGGATACTACAAGGGGCTTGCATAAGCCGATGTTACATTCAGCGATGGATCTAAAGATAAAGTCAAATGAAATTGTATATCCTTTTCCTGTAAAACAGTTGTCTCTAAGCTGCGGCTCGTGGGCCAGATGCGGCCCTATTCTTTCCTTTTATAATTCAGTCATTATTAGTGAAGAAAACCCCAGTACTCCCAGGTATGGAGGAGCATGTGACTTCCCTCACTCTGGTGCATAGCGATTGGCCCAGTGCTGCCACATTAGTGTAGAGAGCCTGAGAACTGTTTAAGCCCCAAGAAGTGAAGCTCAGAGCTTACATAGGGTTTCCCTTCCTCACTCCCAGCAGCTGAAAAGAGCAGCATGTGGGGAAGGAAAGGAGAGTATGTTCTGTTGGGGATTAAGACATTAAAGTGTCATTAAACCCACATCATTAAAACTCTCTAGTTAAATGCTGTATTACATAGTGTTCATAGTACTCAGTCACTATGGGATTTGTTTTCTTTATTATGCAAAAAACCTGATTGATCCTGCTCTTCACTGTCCCTCCCTCCTTGTCTGTGTCCCCGCTGCAGCCTAAAATTGTGTAGACATTTGTTGCCACATCTACTGAGCATGCTCCATTTTTTTTTCACCTGAAAGCACCTACCTATACTATCTGCTGGTTATAATGAGGTGACATCAACACATTGGTAGCCTGACAGCATGTGCCCTATGCTACTTAGCCTACCAGTCACAGGAAGGGACATTGCAATTTGTTTGCAAGGAAAAGGCTATTTTATTTTAATAATATGATTTTGTATTGCTGATATGTGTCCTGTTGGTTCATGTGAAGAGTAAAATTCTGATCCCTGTATGATTTGCGTATTTATGAAAAGAAAACATGAACATAATAGGTTTCTTAATGCTGCATAATAGTACTGGTAATTCCCCATGAGGAAGGCTGGCTGATCGTGGATCAGCAGATAATCAGACCTGAATGGGCAAAAGAGTTGCATTAGCTCAATCCTTGTCGTAACAGGGGATTATGGCAGGGAACGCAGATGTTGTATACACGACAGATCAGCAGCTCTTCCTGTACAAAAGGAAAAAAAAAAAAACATTGAGTTGAAATTTACAAAGCTTAATTGTCATTATAATGGACAACTTCAATATACTATATATATATATATATATATATATATATATATATATATATATATATATATATATACAGGCATACCCCACTTTTAAGTACACAATGGGGTTTATTTACTAAAGCTGAAAAGTGCAAAATCAGGCTCACTTCTGCATAGAAACCAATGAGCTTCTAACCTCGGCTTGTTCAATTAAGCTTTTGTAATAAAACCTGGAAGCTCATTGGTTTCTATGCAGAAGTGAGCCTGATTTTGCACTTTTCAGCTTTAGTAAATAAACCCCATTGTGTACTTAAAGAGGAAGTAAAGCCTCTTTAAAAAAAAAAAAAAAAAACGGAACCTGCAAGGCAAAGGCATAATGAGCTAGTATGCATAGCATACTAGCTCATTATGAATAACTTACCTGAGAACGAAGCCCCCGAAGCGACCCTCGTCCACGACCTCCGCCGCCGCCATCCATCCCGGAGTGACTTCCGGGTCTCGCCGCTCCAGCGCTGTCATTCGCTGGAGCTGCGATGACGTCACTTACGCGCATGCGCACGAGAGCGGCATGTCGCCGTGATCTCGGCATGCTCAGTGCGCCTGCGTGCCGCTGTCTACGGCGCATGCGCCGTAGACAGCGATGCCTCTTTTTTTCTACAATATCTCCTAAACCATGTAGGTTTAGGAGATATTTATTGGACCTACAGGTAAGCCTTAATCTATATATATATATACACACTATATTACCTAAAATATTGGGATGCCTGCCTTTACACGCACATGAACTTTAATGGCATCCCAGTCTTGGTCCGTAGGGTTCAATATTGAGTTGGCCCACCCTTTGCCGCTATAACAGCTTCAACTCTTCTGGGAAGGCTGTCCACAAGGTTTAGGAATAAAAAAATGCATTTTTGCTTGTACATGATTAAATGATGGAAGTCAGCAGAGCTTCCCTCATTTATTAAGCTCTGGAGCAACTGCTCTTGCAGAATGCAACTGCAATTTGCAAAGTGCACAGTCTATTTGCCTTTAGTAAATCAATCCCAGTGTGTTTGCTTTTACATGCATGGAGTAGGGTATTGGAGGGTTCTTATCATGTGTAATAAATAAATACCATTAGCACCAATGCAATAAAAATACTTTATGTAGGTCTGGAAACAACTGCAAATTACAAGCATGTTATTTGTGAAAGTAGGACTGGCCTAATGATTAGCGAGCCATGAAGATCACTATTGTAGTCTGACAGTGACTGAACAGGAGAACTGCGTGCAGTAATTATCTGACTATATTTTCTGCCTGTTCTGATAGTTATCTAAATGACGCATGTTGAATGCTGATCACAATTGGTGATCTTATCAGAAAACATTAAAAGCAGTGCAAAGAAAGAGCATAGGTATTGTTCGTGGTGCCCAACCAGCAGTTTTCCTGAAGTTCAAAGTGTGTCTTGAAATAGAAATGACTGCTTGAATCTGATTACTTTTGTCAGCAATGGGTATTATAATGAGCATTATGTGCAATAACTAAGATATAAATGGGAAAATGGGAAGCTTTCACTGGACTGACTATATGAAAAGGCTTAAAGTTGAACCAACCAAACCGTACTATACCCAGCTAAAATACATATGTACTTTAATATGTACTTTATATGTTTTACTTGCCAAAGCATTTGTTATAGTGTTCAGCATGTCTTGTGATCTAGGTACCCCTGCCAGACATCATAGCCAGGTTGGGGGCCTTACTCACTTTTTTTTTCATTCTTTCATTAAGTAATACAGCTTGTTCACCTCCACGCACCCACTTGTAAATAGACCATAATAGGGAAAGCAGCATACTGATATCACGTTGTTCCCTCCTCTGACAACACTTTGGAAAGCAGTAAAGTTGTGAAAAATTCTGCCCCTTTCTCTCCCAGTCTGTGCAGATGTGCAGGGGTTTAAATGTGTGTGGTATTTGTGCTGTTCCTATTTGAAAATCCATTTAATAATATATACTGTATATTCCTCGCCCTGCACTCGGGGTACCTCTTTTCGGTGTATGTGCTCACCATTGCCTGGAACCAGGTGGGCCCTGGTCATGTGAAAGTCAACATTAAAGCGATACCCCGGTTTAGGCATGAGCTGTACACTGTGTACATCTTCGTAACATACAGTGTTCCTCTGTAAAACGCACCTTTCTTCATGAATGTTGCATTTAGAAGGAACACTGCTGAGCCTATGCCTTCTCTACCAGTCTAGCGTTTCTCTGCCACCTCATTCCCAGTGACAGAATGGGGTCCCACCGGGCACTACTGTGGACCTCATGCGTGCACAATATCAACTCCTTCTCTCTCCGGTACCATTGCAGCAAGATACATGGGGTCTCCGTACCAAGGGTTCAGTCCCGAATACTTTTGGGGGGAACCAGCCGCTAGGGAGGGAGAAGTCAAAAAGTGGCAAAGTCTGTGGCTGGTAGGTTCCCTAAAGCCCCATACACACGCGCGGATTATCCGTGGACCAGGTCCGTCAGACCATGTCCGTCATACTTTGTCTGATGTTGGTTTTGCGTACACACGGTCGGACAAAGTTGTCGGAAAATCCGATCATTCTGAACGTGGTGACGTTTGTTGCCTACGACGGGACTACGTAGAGGCTAGTAGCCAATAGCTTTGGTCTTGTAATGTGATCTGAGCATGCGTAGCACTTTGTCCGGTCGGACTACCATACACACGATCGGATTTGGTGTGATCGGACCTTGTTGTCCAAAAATCTATCCAGCAGGAGATAGGACTTTCTCCGTCAGACAATCTGATGGAAACTGTCCAATGGTGCCTACACACGGTCTGATTTTCCGACAACATTGTAGGATAGGACAGAATCCATCGGAAAATCCTACCGTGTGTATGGGGCTTTAGGGTGGTGTTTATTGAGGATTGCTTTGGGTTACATCTCCCTTGTTGGACTATCTTCTCTATCGCAATGTTGTCCCTCTTATTGTACTACCCTCTCATTTATAGACTGAACAGGCTGGAGGACAGATCCCAAAAAGCGTGGGAAACCGGCAGACCCAATGTTAACCCTTCCCTACCTGGGCGGCCCATACTCCCTAACTAACAACAACCCACTATGTAGACCATATATGTATATATATATATATATATATATATATATATCAACTGCCCCCTAGGAAGGCTGTGAAAGCCTTTAACGTAAAATGGTTGTAAAGGCAGTTTTTTTTTACCTTACTGCATGCAGTTCCCCTCGCAGCCACCCTAAATACATACCTGTCCCCGATCTCAATTCAGCGACGCGCATTAGAGCCTCGTTGGCTCAGATACAGCAGTAGGAGACATTGGCTCCCGATTCTGCCAATCATGGCCCGTGAGGAGGGAGCTGGAGGCTGAAAACAGGGCTTCCAGAGAGCAGAATGAAGGTTGGTATCAGTGGGTAAGTGAGGGTTATTAAAAAAAACTTACCATTTTGCCATGGACAGGAAAAGTGACATATTCTCTTTAAGCTTTACAAGGTTTTTCATTTGGATTCAAGAAACCATTTTTATAATTACAAAATATTTAGTGTGGGAGTCTGCTGACTGTAATCCAAAGAAATGTATAATGCTGTAAAACACTATAGGGGGGTTTACTAAAATTGAAGCACACAAAAGCTGGTGCAACTGTGCCAATCATCCAATCAACGTCTAACTTCAGCCTGTTCAATTAAGCTTTGACAATAAAACCTAGAAGCTGATTGGTTACTATGCACAGTTGCACCAGATTCGCAGTTTTAGTAAATCTCCCCCATTATATGAAAAACCCCCATGTCTAGACTATGACCCTTCTTCTTGATGTGCTATGTTTTTCCTGTGTGCACTACTTAAAGATCAGGCCCCGACTGGCTGACCAGTGTTAAAGCACAGGCATGCCCATTCTACCGTTCTGTTTAATGAGCCCTGTAGGTATCAGGGACTGGTACTTACCACGTGATCCTTTCAGTTATTCAATGTGTAGATGATGTTTGTCTAGGGGTAAAGAGGCAGCAGCAGATGATGAAGATTAATTGGCAAGGTAAATTATTGTGACAGCAACATACAAGATTGATTGCAGAAAGGACAATGAGGTTAAAAGGAAGATCAACTAAATGAAGGTTACAGTAGTCTTTGGGGGAGGGAGCTGATCAATGCACTCACTGAGGCTATCTCCAGAAAATTCCCATTATACAGTATTTTTTCGTACTAGTGTATTGCTTTATTTGAAGGCCATTACGAAGTTTATTATGAAAGGGAAAAAAATAAATTGAAGGATGTTCTGTTCCAAAACTGTAGATAATGAAACAATTACACTGTATTATTTTGTGCGGATCATTTTACTGATTCTTAGCTCCCTGTGGTGCCTATTATAAAGGGTTAGTCTTGCTTTTTGATCCAGGTATATGTGTCTATTTTTCCTGTCCCTCTTTTAGGTACCTCATTTAGATTTGTATACATAGAATTACTGTTTAGCCACTTAAGCCCCGTACCATTTTGCTGGCCAAAGACCAGAGCACTTTTTGCGATTCGGCACTGCGTCGCTTTAACTGACAATTGCGCGGTCGTGCTATGTGGCTCCAAAACAAAATTGACGTCCATTTTTTCCCATAAATAGAGCTTTCTTTTGGTGGTATTTGATGCGCTATAAACAAAAATAGAGCAACAATTTACAAAAAATTTTTTTTAGTTTTTGCTGTAATAAATATCCCCCAAAAAAATATAAAAAAACAATAAGCGTTTATTGGTTAGTTTGCGCAAAAGTTATAGTGTCTACAAAATAGGGGTTTGTTTTATGTAATTTTTATTAATAATTTTTTTTTTTTTGTTTACTAGTAATGGCGGCGATCTGTGATTTTTATCATGACAGCGACATTATGGCGGACACATCGGACAATTTTGACACATTTTTGGGACCATTGTCATTTTTACAGCGATCAGTGCTATAAAATTGTATTGATTACTGTAAAAAATGACACTGGCAGTGAAGGGGTGAACCACTAGGGGGCTAGGGAGGGGTTAAGTGTGTCCTGGATTTAAACTGTTAGGGGGCGTAGCTATGAGTGACACGTCACTGATCACCGCTCCCGATCACAGAGCGCTATGATCAGTGACAGTGTCACTAGGTAGAACGGGTAGATGCTTGTTTACATTAGCATCTCCCCTTTCTTCAGCTCCGTGAGACGATCGTGGGTATACCTGTACGCCCATTTGCCCAGCCGTGCCATTCTGCCAACGTATATGTACATGCGATGGTCGGCAAGTGGTTAAAAAGTCAGTCCACCAAAATTCATATTTTAGTTAGAGCCTGAGCATGGAGGACTGATTCAGACCTTGGTTTCTTATATGTGCACTCCAACAAAGAGGTCTCCCTGCTATCATTCTCAGCCGTTTTCCCACCCACATGGGAACTTTGGGTGTTTCTGTTCATTTGGGTGTTCCATAAAATAAGTCAAATAATCCAGCAGGGAGAGTAGGACCCATGCATAATTGTGTGCAGGCACTGAGCACAGAGATCTCACAATACAGTCCCCTATGGACGTCCTCCCAGAAACTTGCTCCCGCGAGCCCCCTGGGGGGCGCACTCGGGAACATCCGTGACCGTCGGGTCCCGAGGACCCGGCGCATCACAGATCATGGTAAACGGCCGCTGATAGCGTCCGTTTACCACGTGATCGCTCCGTCAAATGACAGAGCGATCACATGTGCACAAACCGGCACCACGTCATGACGCCGGTTCCTCCCTCCCCTCTCTGTACCGATCGGTACAGTGAGAGGGGAGAAGCGGAAAGGGGGAGAGATGGGACCAGCGCTGTGGGCTGGATGTGTAGTGCCCACAGTGCTGGTCAGTGACAGCTACTCTGCCAGCACTGTGCAATACTCTGCCAGCACTGTGCAATGCTCTGCCACCACTGTGCAATGCTCTGCCACCACTGTGCAATGCTCTGCCATCACTGTGTAATACTCTGCCACCACTGTGCAATACTCGCCAATACTCTGCCAATACTTGCCAATACTCTGCCAATACTCTGCAATAAATTTTAATAGAAACAAAGAATTTTTTTTTACCAAATTTTTAGTATTTTTTGATTTATAGCGCAAAAAATAAAAAACCCAGCGGTGATTAAATACCACCAAAAGAAAGCTCTATTTGTGTGAAAAAAAAGGACACAAAATTCATTTGGGTACATTGTTGCATGACTGAGTAATTGTCATTCAAAGTGTGAGAGCACCGAAAGCTGAAAATTGGTCTGGTTAGGAAGGGTAAGTGGTTAAAGTGGTTCTAAAGCCTAAATCTTTTTTACCTTTATGCATTCCTTGCATTAAGGTAAAAAAAAGGTTTAGGCATCAGTATTGGCCCCTCACCCCCCCCCCTTTTAATTACCTGAGCCCTCATTTAATCCAGCGCTGTGCACGTCTCCAGCTCTTATCTCCCCTCACTTTTGGGTCTCACTGGCCTGGCTGGGGCACCAGGAGCCATTGGCTCCTGCTGCTGTCAATCAAAGCCAATGATGAGGGAGCGGGGCCGAGTACTGCTGTGTTAATGGACATGGCAGTGGGGCTCGGGAGCAGGGTACACAAGTGCCCCAAAGGAAGCGGCTTCCCATGGGGGCACTGGACAGAGAGGAGGGGCAAGGAGGAGGTTTGGGGCTGCTTTGTGCAATTCCAGGGCAGTTCAGTATAGACTTCTTTGTTATTTAACAACAACAAAAAAATCCTTTATAATCACTTTAAGCATGTTTGAATGCACTTCCTGTTGACTGACTCACTACCTCTGCTGGAAGTCTATTTTAAAGCGTAACTCCACTTTTGTTGAGAAAAAAAAAAATCCCCTGGGTGGGTCTAATGGGAGTGGTTTCATAATTAGCTGTCAGGTGTGCAGCTTCTGGGCACTAATGAAGAAATCTACTGGACCTGCATCCCTTTAGATGGGCTCCTATTGAAAGTATCTCTGCAAAAATATTTTTTTTGTTGCAGGGGATGCCTGAAATCTGAGTTGTATCTCAGGCAGATTTCTGGGGAAATTGGTGAGCCAATCACACAAGCAGGAAATTATGTTTCTGGGGAGTGGTCAGTACACACTCTGTGTACAGAACAACTCCAGGTAGCCATATTGCAATGCATTCTCAGAAAATTACAGTGGCTGCAGATTGAAAAGGAAAGGTGATTTTTAATAACATTCAATTACAATATGATTAGTGTAGCAATTATGAGCTATATTTATTTTTCTTTATTTGCTATTTTCTTCCCCCACGTCAGTGGAGTTACCCTTTAAGCATCAACGACTCTTTCTGTAAAATAATACTTTTTTGTTTTTGTCCGATTTTTATAAGTTATTTTTTGGGTCCTGGGGTCTGGAGACTTTGTAGTGCTTTGGGTGGCATTAAGCCTGCAGTTCTATATCTAAATTGTACCTGTTAACCAGACCTCACTAATTAGACAGTCATGCATTGACTTTTCTACATGTGAGCTGACTGAGTCTCAGTGGTTTCTCTCTCTCTTTCTCTTTGTTATGTGGGTGCCTGCTGCTGGGTGAAAGGCTGATTACTGACGGAGCGCTAAAAAGTTACAGTATATGTGCTGTTTGTTTTGGGGAATTCATAAGGGGGTTTCCTAATAAGCTATTATGATAGGGCTGCCTGGGGCATCACAAAGTCAGTCAGAAATGTTGCTGACCTACAGCGATACATCCCCATGCATTGAAAGGCTACCACCCTGCCCGTCAGGGTCCTCCATCCAGGATCCATCATTCCTGCCAGACAGTGTGTTTTTGAGGGGGAGAATAGTGTTACAGTACACATGCCTGTCACAGCTAACATGCCTTATGTTGATATGATGTTTGATCTTGTTAGTGTGATGCTAATATTAGCCAGTTGACTGAGGTAAGAGGGGTTTGTCAGAGAAAAGGAGGGGGGCATATGGGAGTATGAATTTATCCCTGCTAACCATTGACTCTGCAAAGACTACTCCATCACAACCCTGCTGCTGACTTTTAATGCTTGTGCCTGACTGATATCTTCAGGTTAAGGTAGACCTGTGGTCAAACATGGACAATCAAATATTTGTATATTCATAATAAGCCATAGAACATGGTCTCACTGACCTCTTCAGCTGCAGGCACTGTGGGGGTGGTTTAGTTCAGTAGTCCTCAACCCTTTTGGCACCAGGGACCACGTTTGGTGTAGCCAATTTTTTCAGGGTAAATGGGGAAGGCGGTTCACGGAGTCTCACAACCTCCCTGCACTGCACTGTAATGTGACACTGTGATATAAAGGGGACTGCACTGTAATGGTTATAGTGCAGCCCCCTTTATATCACAGTGCCCCTTGCAGTCATTGCCCCCCCATCACTGTCCTCCTTGCGATCATGCCACCCCCCCTTCACAGTCCTCCTTGCACTCATGGCCCCCCATCACAGTCCTTCCTGCAGTCATGGCCCCCCTTCACAGTCCTTCCTGCAGTCATGGCCCCTCATCACAGTCCTTCCTGCAGTCATGGCCCCCATCACAGTCCTTCCTGCAGTCATGGCCCCCATCACACTTCTCCCTGCAGTCATGGCCCCCCATCACAGTCCTTCCTGCAGTCATGGCCCCATCACAGTCCTTCCTGCAGTCATGGCCCCCCATCACAGTCCTTCCTGCAGTCATGGCCCCCTTCACAGTCCTTCCTGCAGTCATGGCCCCATCACAGTCCTTCCTGCAGTCATGGCCCCCATCACAGTCCTTCCTGCAGTCATGGCCCCCCATCACAGTCCTTCCTGCAGTCATGGCTCCCCATCACAGTCCTCCCTGCAGTCATGGCCCCCCATCACAGTCCTCCCTGCAGTCATGACCCCCAATCACACTTCTCCATGCAGTCATAGTCCCCCTTTCCTCTTTAAAAGCACAGTGTTCCTTCCAATCTTTGCCTCCCCTGCAGTGTCTTACCTTCGGCAGGGCAGAGGCATTTGGCAGCCTGTGTCCCTTCTGCCAGGTCTCCCGCCTGACCGTCAATGTCATCCTATTATCAAGGCAGGGGGTGGGAACAGCTGCAGATCAGCACAGAGAGCAGGAGCTGCCAAACTTATATAAACAAGGGGTGATTACCTGTTGTTATTATGAAAAGTCTCCCGCTCTCTGTTCCAATCTGCAGCTGCACCTGCCCCCTGCCTTGCTATTAGGATGACATTGGCAGCTGGGCGGGAGTATAGACACAGGATGCTAAATGGCCCACGGTCTGTGACATGAATCACCTCCTGCTCTACGACAGTGGCCTGCTTAACAACAGGCCATAGACCGTACTAGTCTGCAGCCCGGGGGTTATGGGACCCCTGATTTAGTTCACCCTGCTCCCCTACCCCAGCAGTGATTCAGCAGCTCAGCTGACCCTGCTTCTTCTCATAGTACAGACCAAACAGTCTTACAGCCTTTCAAGCTCTAATTTTGGAATGGAAAGACTTGAAGGATAGTGCTTTTGCTGTGAATTTTGAGGATACTCCACAGTGCCTGTAGCTACAAAAGTCAGTGGGGGTTTGTTATAAAGCTCATTTATTACTTGTTAATAATAACTTGAATATCAATATTCTGGCTTCATGTGTACTTTAATAACTGTGGATTAATACGTATCCAGAAGAGTTATTTTTAAGTTTTCAACTTATGTGTCATGCAAGGCGAATAGAAACACATTTTATCTTCTGCAACACAAACACCTCCAGATTTTAGAAAAGGCAAATAGAAAGTTGACTCATTAGGTCCGTGAATGTTGATCATATTTACTTTGGTATTTTAAAGGAGGATCCTAAGGAAAATAAAATACAAAACAAAGTAATTGCTAAGCCAAACAGAATAACTATTTATATTTGCTGCATTTTGTATTTGAGTGTTGCATTTGTCAGAAAATTTTATGATCTACATCAGAATTTTGCCACCTTATTAGACAAACCTTTCGATGTACATCCAACCCATAAGTATTGGATATGAGAGAGTGGTACAGATAAAAGCAGCAGCTTTATTGCAATGTCTAATGTCAACATCAAAACTAGTTGAGGAAATGCTTCTGTGTTTTGGATACCATTGGCTCTTAATCGGAGCTAGCATGGAATATAGATATTGTTGAGTGAAGAGGTCAAGGCTTAAAGATAAGTCAATTACAACTTGATGAAACATACACAAAAATGTATATATTAATTGAACAATTTCTTGTTTATATATCATATAAATAATATAAAATTATTCACATCCCACCGAGAACTTGAGAACATTTCTTATAGGAAACCTACCCTGAGACTGATAGGTTGACTTCCATGGCTAACCTCCTTTAGAAAATTCTGTCTGCCTGGCTTTTATACGATCTGAGTCACTGACCTGGAACAGTCATCCAGCAGGTGAAGTCAGAACTGATCTACAGTATGTACTTGTTCTGGATCAGCAATTTTGAAAATATTAAAGCCATTGGATCAGCATGACAGGCACAAAACAACTTTACTATGGTCATCAATGTTCCTTTCATGATATGGAACACTCTGTAGAAATATTTATCTAGAGTCCTATAGGAAGCATTGTCATTTTCACTTAAGCACTGATGAAGGGAGAGTGTTGGCCCTCAAAACTTGAGTGCACCTTTTATTTTCCTACGGTCTCATTATCTACAACAGATGATCATAGATTCCTAAGGCAACTATCTGACACTCCTTTTGTTAATCTCCTTTTTATTTTTTAATTTGAGAGGTTATCACCCCTTGGGATAGTCCCTACATTGTGGTAGAACTGCTGAGGTTAAACCATCAAGCCTGGTCTGACACCTCCTGTCCAGCGCATTCAAGATACAGTAAGACCTTGGAGTGAGAGTAACTTGGTTTGAGAGCGTTTTGCAAGACAAGCAAAATGTTTCTATAAATTTTGACTTGATAAACAAGCAATGTCTTGATATACAAGTAGCGGCATGTCACAACTGAGTATAAAAGAGAAGAGAGGCGCCTCTAAGTGTAGCAATATGGTTATATTTAATGAAGGTACAACATTTAATCATCAACCATGGGAGCTGCTAAATGTTGTACCTTCATTAAATGGAACCATATTGCTACACTTAGAGGTGCCTCTCTTCTCTTTTATACTCTGTAGCTCCTGCTGGATTTTGTTTCTAATCCCCTTGTGGAGGCTTCCATTTGTGGATGGACATTTTATGGTTACACAACCTATCACATTGCTATAATCTTTTTATATGAATTATAAACTGAAGGACTTATGAATACATGGTTGTGGAACGAATCATCTAAGTTTCCATTATTTCTTATGGGGAAATTCGCTTTGATATACGAGTGCCTTGGATTACAAGCAAGTTTCTTGAACACATTATTCTCGCAATCCAAGGTTTTACTGTACAAGTCCAGCACCTCAAATCTACTCCTTCTGGAATTGAAATCATGGCAGACTGTGCATATCTCAAGTACAGGTTTCCTTTAGCGTATGTCTAGTCAAAACTTCCCTTTTCTGGTTTTAAGCCCCATACACACGGTCGGATTTTCCGATGGATTCTGTCCTATCAGACAATGTTGTCGGAAATTCCGACCGTGTGTAGGCACCATCGGACAGTTTCCATCGGATTGTCCGACGGACAAAGTCCTATCTCCTGCTAGATAGATTTTTTGAAAACAAAGTCCGATCACACCAAATCCGATCGTGTGTAGCGAATTCCGACGGACAAAGTGCTACGCATGCTCAGATCACATTACAAGACCAAAGCTATTGGCTACTAGCCTCTACGTAGTCCCGTCGTAGGCAACAAACGTCACCACGTTCAGAATGATCGGATTTTCCGACAACTTTGTCCAACCGTGTGTACGCAAAACCAACATCGGACAAAGTACGACGGACATGATCCGACGGACCTGGTCCTCGGATAATCCGAGCGTGTGTATGGGGCTTTAGAGTGTGAAAGGATTAGAGCATGGTTAGGTTTTTATTGCTGTCTGTGATTCTGGTTGGTTGATTTACACTCTCTACAGTGTGTATTCTGTTGACCATTGACACTGGGACAGAAAGTGATGGCAGACTAACATTTTTATCAGCTGTAATCAGAACAGGAGGCAGGGGTAAATCTTCCAATAGGGTGACACCTTTATTACAGAGATACAGAGAAATTCCCATCTCTTTGTAGAGATCTAATTTCACTTCCTGTTGCATCTTGAGGACAAGAAGTGAAGGAAAATCTCCCCAAAGAAGTACAAATGGAAAAAAAAAAAAAGATAGGTTTTAACCCTTTCCTACTCTATTCATGATCGAAAAATAAAGTTTTGGTTATTTATACCTTACATTAAAATGAATTAACTGAAACATGTACAATTATTATTTACATCTGCAGACATCTACAGACATCCACGATCTAACACTAACCTATTTATCCCTGTAAAGAAGAAATAAGTATACATACGTTTATTCAAGCCAATCTGATCCAGTCTCCAGTGGCGGAAGCTCTGCAGAGGACACAGTCGACAAATGAATGGGAAGTGACGTCACCCATAAACTTACTATGGGGGTTCCATTGTCGGATGTATCCTCTGCACCCGCCTCCACAGCAAAGTTGTGGCTGACAGCTCAGTGTGGGATCGGATCGAATTGGCTTCAGAAAAGGTATGTAAAGTGGTTTCTTCTTAGATAGATTAGTGTTAGATTGTCAATGTCTGTAGATGCAGGGATTTTAGTGTTAGGCCCCTTTCACACTGGGGTGGGAGCTGCTATATTTAGCACTGCTTTACCGTCTTTTTAGCAGCGTTATCATCCGCTATCGGTGCGGTTTTAACCCCCCGCTAACGGCCAAAAAAGGGTTAAAACTGCCGCGCTGTCCCATTGATTTCAATGGGTAGGAGTGGTTAAGGAGCGGTGAATACATCGCTCCAAAGATGCTGCTAGCAGGACTTTTTTGACCGCCCTGCTAGCGCACCGCTCCAGTGTGAAAGCCCTCCGGCTTTCACACTGGAGTGAAAGGGCCCGGATTTTTTCAGGCGCTATACAGGCGCTATTTTTAGCGCTGTAGCGCATGAAAAACACCCCAGTGTGAAAGGGGCCTTAGTGTTGACTTCTACTTTAATAGTTAATATTTAGACAAGAAGTACTGTACATGACTGGCATAGGAGTAATACCAATATTAATAATATTTCTATTGGAGTCTTTTGAAGCAAACCTCTGGTTTCATTAAAAATTTATGAAACATATGCAACATTCATATACAATGAAAAAGATAGGATGTAGGTTTATAGCCAAAAGATCCTAGAATCTACATCCTCCTGCATTCCTTCGATCCCTTAAATCGAATGTCCTTAGATTTAATACACTAGGAGATTCATGTAGCTTACAACTTGAAAATATAACCAGATTCTGTAAAGGCAGTGTTTTTTGAACCCAAGGCAAACATCTAAAAGCATACATGAAATACATATGTGGGAGTTGTTTCACCTGCCAATGGATTTGCATTTCGTTCCACTAGTCCTGAGATTTAAGCTGGCCAAACACCAGTAGAATTTTGTTCAAACATTCATGCAAACATTCTGAAAAATCATTCTTCAGAGCATTTGCTCTTGCAATCAGTTAATTAATTTAGTTTAACTCCTTCATGCCCGCACTATAGCCGAAAGACGGCTACAGCTTGGGCGTACTTTGCCCAGAGGGCATACATGGATGTCCTCCCATGCTCACGCTGCCCGCAAGCCCCCTGCAGCGTGCAGTGATGCGCTCTGTGATCACTGAGTTCTTTGAAATCAGCTGATCACAGATCGGGGTAAAGGGCCACATGATCAGCTGTGTCCAATGACAGCTGATCACAGAAGTAAACACAAGCCAGTTATCGGCTTTTCTTTCCTCACGCTGGCAGCATGAGGTGAGAAAAAGAGAGCCGGCTTGTGTTAAAGGGACATCGACACTGATAAATAGGGCACTGATTATCAGTGTTCTGATTATCATGGAAGCCCCAACAGTGCCCACCAGTGCTGCCAATCAGTGCTCATCAGTGCTGTCAATCAGTGATCATCAATGCTGCCAATCAGTGCTACCTCATTAGTGCTGCCTATCAGTGCCACCTATCAGTGCACATCAGTGCAGCCTCATCATTTCCTCCTCATCAGTGCCCACCAGTGCTGCCTCATCAGTGCCCATCAGTGCCATCTATCAGTGCCCATCAGTGCCACTTATCAGGGCCCATCACTGCAGCCTACTAGTGCCCATCAGTGCAGCCTTATCAGCGCACATCAGTGAAGGAGAAAAATTACCTGCTTGCAAAATGTTATAACAAACTATGACATTTTTTTTTTTTTTTTTTCAAAATTCAAAAGCCAACGGTGATTAAATACCACAAAACGAAAGCTCTATTTGTGTGGAAAAAAAACAATAAAAATGTCATATGGGTACAGTGTTGCAAGACCACGCAATTGTCATTCAAAGTGTGACAGCACTGAAAGATGAAAATTGGCCTGGGCAGGAAGGGGGTAAAGGTGCCCAGTAGGCAAGTGGTTAAAAGACCTTACTACTTGAATGGAATCTCAGAGATAGTAAACAGATTTCTGATTACAATATGTATGATTTTTTCCCAAATGAATCTAGTTACAAATCACTCATTGACAATATAACCAATACATAATATAAGGATCATGAAAGAAATCTACTGTAAATGTCCACATAGATTCTTTGATGGTCAGTTGACAATAAGATGCTTTCAATGAACCTGATGCAGTGTCAGAACCTCCCATTTACACAGATGTCCTGAGTCTAGGGCAGTGGTTCTCAACTCCTGTCCTCAGGACCCACTAATAGGCCAAGTTTGCAAGATAACTGAAATACATCACAGGTGATATCAGTGATTGCATTATTCTAGTCTGCATCTCCCCAAGGTAATACTTAAAATCTGGCCTGTTGAGGTAGATGGATGCTTAGCTGCACAGCTCCTCATGAGGGAGAACTCCGGAGAAACTCCAGCCCGCTGTACGCAGCCATCCTTCGCCATCTTCACCCCAGGGATTCCTCACCCCTCTGCCGATAATGTCCCGCAAACGGATGGGGGAATATAAGCCTAAGAAGCTAACTACATTCATGTTCCCGCCGGAGACTGAGGTCAGTGAACTACAAGATGGCAGCAGCGACCTAGCTGTGCCGCGAGAGGCATACACAGACCTCCCGGATGATAATCTGGGAGAAATGGGCATCACATCACTACCCCTGTCCCCTACACAAGACCCGGGCGTGGACCCCCTCACTAGCAGCCCAGCCAAAGCCAGGATGCGGATGGATGCACCGCACCAGTGGCTGCTGCAGGCTCTAATCAAGGCCCAGGCCTTCAATCCGTTGCAATCCAACCAGGCCATACATAACTCCATGGCATCCTTCCCCACCACAGGACAGCCAGTCATGGATACTACCCTGAAGGACATGCTCATGTCTCTACAAACGTCACTGATAACAGACCTCTCCTCCCTGTTCCAAAAAATCACCACAGATATGAGGGGTATTGATCAAAGGGTCACTTCTATTGAACAGGGTATGACGGAATGTACAATTATAGTAAAGATCTGATCGATACATATGAGCAGGTTAAAGAGGAGTGTGGGTCCGGGCCAAGATGGCCAACTTAGAAGACCGCTCCAGACGCAACAACGTCAAGCTCAGGGGGGTCCCTGAAACTATATTACCGTCAGATCTTCACAAATATGCTAAAGACCTCATGCACACCATTTTACCTGACGCATCGTCTAGATACTTGACTGTAGACAGGATCCACAGAATAGCTAAACCTCCCCATCTAGCAGCCTCCGTACCAAGAGATGTGCTAATGCGGGTTCATTTCTTCCATATCAATGAAAAATTGATGGCAGAAGCCCAGTCCAAGATGCCACTACTCCGTCCCTACACAGGGGTACAGCTATATCCAGATCTCTCTAAATATATGCTACAACTTAGGAGGAATCTGAACCCGGTCACTAAAGGCCTCCACAATCACAACATCTTATACAAATGGCGCTACCCTGCAACTCCCCTAATACCAAAGAATGGCACCACTCACATAGTTAATGATGACCTGAAGAAAGGTATGCAGCTTCTGCATGAATGGGGCATCATCCTGGAACCCCCAAAAATGGGATCCCTCCCTTGCAGAAATGCAGGGACTCGCAACCACATGGTTACCAGGCTCCCAAAGGATATCAACAACACCCCCATACTTAATCTTGATGGGCCTACCACACCAACAAAGCTTCTCCCTCACTGATCACTGTTCATTAGTCAAGAGAAAGCCAGAGTCATACACGGTTGAGCAGGCGAAGCAGAGTCCTTAGAGCAAGCCGGGGTCAAAACAAGGATCAGGCAGCAGAGAAGTCCAGAGGTAAACGGGGTCGGTAACAGGTATTCAAAAGAATTCAGCAAACACAGGTGCAAGGAGTACTGGTAGCTGAAGATCATCCAGCAAAGTCTAAGTGCAGCCACTGATCTTATATAGAGTGTTTGGTGCAAGTTCTGTTAGGAGATTGCGTGAACGTGCGACAAATGAGCATGACCATGTAAAGTTTTGGCAACTATCCCAGGTCTTTTCCTCAGCAAATGCACATTTTTATTCTTCTGTCTTCTTTTCAGCACGTGTTCATATTTGTTCCGAATAGCACCCTAACACCACTTTTCCAGAAGATGTGTAGGAGGTCTCCTGTAGCCATCAAGATCTAAATTTAAAGGTGTGTGTGTAAAAGGTAATTTGGAGACCTGCAAACAAAGGAAATGCAAGAAATCTCACCACCGGAATCTACAGTAGATGTCACAAACAGTTAGCAGGTTCAACTATCAGGCATCAAGCAAAAACTGAAACATGCGTGCAATGACCATTTCAATCTCGCTAATCCATCTAAAAATACAGTGAATTGGAATAGTATTTTCTTCTGTACGCAACTTATATTTCACCATAAGAGTTGCCTTTGAACTGCCTCTACACAAGGTAGGTGCCTCCCTTGCTATTTACTAATGATCAGCAATGGTGAGAACAATGCTGTGCTGGAGGCAACATAGGAAAAACTTTACAAAGAATCTCTAACCTTTGCACTCACGCTGTAGATTAGTGTGTGCTGTAGGCATACTGAGACTGTCGGTCATGGTAATTCAAAGGTGTCATATAACCTTGCAGAAAACTTTAGAAGTAGAAAACTAGCACTGTATGTAGAATCAGGGATATAACTGCGATAAGGCTGAAATGTACTGGTGTTCATAAAACAGAGGAGGCACAGCGCTTTCTGCAACCAATTTAATTTGAAATTCGGTTATGTAAAGAATAAGATCTTTTTCTGCTGTGTACATTGTAAATGGCTAAAAGTAAATGCTGAGTGAAAGGGTCTGCCTGCCATTTTTACTTGATTTATACCAATGTTTTCCATGTAATACCACAGCATCCCTTTGGAAAGGCGGACAGTTCAGTAGGAGCTCACCAGAGATAAAAAGCCTGCAACTTGACTTGAGCACTCTGGGAAAAGAAGCAAGCCTCCTACAAGATCAGTATCTTCTAGACCAGGGTTCCTCAACCAGGGTTCCGTGGAAAACTAGAGTTCCTCTAGAGGCTGCTAGGGGTTCCTTGAGCAAAGAGGAATTCCTGCCTCTCAGATAAGTTCCCACTGACACCAACAATCTTTTTGGCTATCTATAATAGGGTAATTCTTCCAACTGACAATCACACTAATGTATAATAAGTTGTAGATATGGTAATTTTTAGCAGATTTCCCTGAGACCAGTTATTTCAAGGGTTCCTATGTGTTGAAAAGGTTGAGAAAGACTGATCCAGATGATTCATTTTAACAACAATCATCCCATAAGATTATATGTGCATTTGGTGGATTTTATGCTTTTATGTTATATACATGTACAACCTTGATACTACAGCTATTTAGGAATTATTAGTCCCATAAGGCATGGCAAGGCTCTGACAGACACAGGTATGACTCCCCGAGGCAGTGGTAGCTGGAGTGCTGAGGTTGCCTACCTCTGCTCCAAAGTCGTCCTTATTTCTCCTCCCATTTTATGCCATTGGACAGTAAAAATACATGAAAGTAGGTGCTACTACCTCCCAGTATTATAATGCGGCTTTATCACTGGTGATCTGGCAGAGACAGCTGAGTCCTCATCCACACAATCTGTATAAGCAAAGAAAAGTTGGCACTTCTGTGTATACTCTGTAATCTTGTGTTTATTGGTGGGTAACAATTGAAAGCCACACATGTCAATGTGTTTCAGTCCTTATTCATGACTCATGACTACAGCTGGAGTGTTGAGGTTGCCTACCTCTGCTCTAAAGTAGTCCTCTTTGCTCCTCCCATTTTATGCTGCAAAATTAAAGGTTATGTAGTGTGGTGTGGGGAAAGGTAGAGGGGCTTGGGCATCACAGATAGTAATTGGATAATCACATAAGAGGAGAGAGGGGCTGTGCTGGGAAATTGATTTATCTGTTCTTTTACCCACATCATTTTAGGTTGGTTACAGGGTCTCTTTGAAAAAGTGCTACCCACAAAAGGTGCTATTGCCACTATGGGGCATAGAGGAAAAGGTCTAACCTTTTTCAGAAAAACTTGGGAACATCAACAGAGGGATGTGGGGGAGCATGAATTACTGAAGAAGTCTAATGCCCCATACACACGGTCGGATTTTCCGACGGAAAATGTCCTATCGGACAATGTTGTTGGAAATTCCGACCGTGTGTAGGCTCCATCGGACTTTTTCCGTCGGATTTTCCGATGGGCAAAGTTTTATCTCCTGCTCTCAAATTTTCCGACAACAAAGTCCTATCGGACTTTTTCCGATCGTGTGTAGTGAATTCCGACGGACAAAGTGCCACGCATGCTCAGATCACATTACAAGACCAAAGCTATTGGCTACTAGCCTCTAGGTAAGTCCCGTCGTACGCAACGAACGTCACCACGTTCAGGATGATCGGATTTTCAGACAACTTTGTCCGACCGTGTGTATGCAACACCAGTGTCGGACAAAATCCGTCGGAAAAAATCAGACGGATTTCGTGGTCGGAATTTCTGACCGTGTGTGTACGGGGCATAACAAGTACAAAGAACACCAAAAGGGGTCAGTACCTTGAATGCCAATGCAGTGCAGAGTTTGCTGTAGCAGATGTGGTCTACCGTGTCAAACATAGAGGGCAGGTTGAGGAGAAGTGTCAGCAATGGAAACTGACCTGTGTGAAATCTCTGGCCTAATAAGTAGGAATAGGCGAACAATTCGGCCCAAGCATAAGTTCGGGCCGAACTTTCATTGTTCAGTGGCAAACATCCAAACAAACGGGTCGTTCGACCATTTGTTCAGCCCCCGAACCGACCACAATGCATTGTGGCACTGAACAGTGCATTGCAAGCAGTGAAAGCTTCAGCCAATCAGGGGCACAGATCACTGTCAGAGTCATAATTGGACACTGTCGTCATGTCTTTATCAAATCATGGCTCATATCTGCCCCAGAGTATAAAAATATTCTTTCAATGGCAGCCATTTTCAGTGTGATTTTGGCATGGAGAGAGATAGAACAGGGCTCTGTTCAGTGCTATTAGTTAGTTAGTGTGCTATACTGTGCTATTTTGCTTCAATTGTCAGTGTAGAATATTAGTTTAATGTCAGTCTAGGGATAGTGTGAGTGTAGTGAGGAGGACCATCATTCAGCTTTGCATAGTGTGCAGCTAGAGTAGGGACAGCTCAGATAGTTTCACTGTAGTGTAGTGAGACCGTGTTATTCATACTTACATTCGTGTAGACTAGGGACAGCTCATATAGTTTCAGTGTAGTGTAGTGAGATCATGTCAGTAATCTTTACATTAGTGTATTAGCTGCTTTCAGAATGGCCATTCAGTGCTGCAGGAGGTTTTGTTACTGATCATAGAACGCGTCTGTCCACAGACTCCGTGGACCGTTTGACTTTTATAAAAATGAATCAGTCCTGGATTACCAGCTATGAAGTCCCTGATGCCGATGTCACTGATTAAGTCTTTTTGGGATGTGGAATCTCTGCAGGACTTTGAGTCTGCCTAGCTTTGAGGGTGTTCAATCATTTCATCTGGAAGTATATTTTTGGTATAGGTTTCATGGGCACAATTAACACCCAAAGACCATTTTTTTTGCACCTGTATGACAGGTGCATATCATTGCAATTTTTTATAGCAAGGCCAATTCTTACTTTCATCAAGAGTATCTCTATAGGGTTATGGTGGGAAGCCACCGACACCCAAAGACCAATTTTTACGCACCCGGTACTTCTATCCAAAGTCTAAGTGACACCAGAATGTATCAAAAAAATCTCTAATCTTGTTCCCAGTGCACTACATTGTGGCCTCATCATTCACACTGGCTCCCCAGCTGTTGCTGAGCAAAATAAAGACAGCTTGCAGGGAATTTTTTTTTTTTTTTTGGCTTTATAAATGCAATTATTGCTGCAGCCAATTCTAGACATGGTACAGATCTGCCACTTTACAGGTAAACTAAGGTAACCCCCCAGGCACTATATTAGAAGGATTTTTTTATTTTTATGCTTTCACTTTAAAAATCAAAAAATCACTGCTCATTTAAAATGTTTTATTGATACATGTCCCCCAGGGCAGGACCCAGACCCCTATAACCATTGCATGCCCCAAAACTAACATTTAATATATTTTTGCTTCCCAGTTCACACCTCCTGTCCTACGGTGGCCATGCTTACTCTGCTTTACTGAAGGAAATTGACATTGTTTGCGATTTCAATTCAGCTCACAGAAAGTGACAATCGCATTTCTGAAAAGATCAACAGGTATTTCCTGTACTTGCGGAAAAATAAGTTAGCCTGGAAAAAGGGAAATTAATGCAGCTACCACACCTGAGAACTGGTAAGGTGAAATATAGTACATGTTGTTCTTTGGTTTTGATATATCTTAAATGCCTAAAATAAAAAATTGTCCCATTAAGGTTCAAGCTGCATGTCAGACTTAAAAGTGTATGTATACCCTATGAAATTCTTTTATATGCACCCTTTTACTATTGATAGCTTTTTGTTATATCTGTTTGATAAATGCAAAAAAACAACCTGTTGATCACATCAGAAATTCACAGCTGCCCTGTGCCCAGTACTCACCTCCTGTGTTATCTCACCGAAAATAATAAGCCCTGACATTCCTTATCTTGGGACTACAGAATGATTGGCCTTTATTTTGTGGAGATGGGTGAGTTGGTGGGTCTAAGTAGTTTAACAAAAGAAAACTGGGCAGGGCTGACAACACTTAGTCCATAAAGACGCTGTGTGCTCTCAGTCTGCAACAGTACAAAGGCCGGCTAGATGATATGAAAATCACTTGATCCCCCCACCAGAACACAGTGATTAATGCTAGCGGCTATATCCCCTTGCAAAATTGCATGCTAGAAATCCGACATTCTGGTTGTACCCAAGTCGATTGATGGATCGACTTGAGTTCAGTCAGCCTGCCCATAGATATATTGAATCTTGGCCAGACCCTGCTGAACCCTCTAAGATTCAAACCATCTATGGCTGGTTTTAGCAAGAGTTGAGAATATTTCTGGCAAATCAATGGATATCCTTTTGTACTTGCAGGGTATTTAAAGGGATGAAACATGGGGAAGGTGCATGTACTTAAAGCGTTTGTTAACCCCCCGCCAAAAAAAAAAAAAACTGATCCTGTTCCCTTAGGGCATGTTATACAGCATTGTTAATGTGCTTGTGCTGTGTCATTTGGCCCCCTGTAACACATGAAATACCTGGCTGATCCTGTCAGTTTCTACCCTCCCCTCTGTAAACTGACCACGATAATCATGGCTGCTGAGCCCTGACACCGTGGTCAGTTTGCGTGATTCCGTCATCCGCTCTGCAGCTCTCCTGTGTCTGTGTCTCCTCTGTCCTCCTCCCCTCCTCCCCTCCCTGCTCCTACCAGCAAACATCCCCCCCCCCCACTCCTGCTGCTCTTATATCTGCTATTAAAGGATCTTATCTCCTCTGTACCATAATAACATGTGTCCCTGTGTCTGTGTAATGTAAAAAAAATCCGCTGATCTGTACCTGTATAAGCTCTGCTTTAGCGCTCAGCTGATTTTCAGCAGTCTCTCTCTCTCCTATCTCCCCCCCCCCTCCCCAGCTGATGTCAGCAGGATGGCTCGGCCCCACCCACTGCAGCTGTGAGACCGAGAGAGAAGAGAGGAGAGGATTCAGCGGAGCGCCTGGAGAGGAGCTTATATCGGCACAGATCAGCAGATTTTTTACATTACACAGGCACAGGGACACATGTTATTTTAGTAGAAGTGGGTTAACAAACATATATATATATATATATATATATATATGCATATATATTTTAATTTTTTTTTTCATTCAGTCACTGTTGCAACCTTTCACCATAGAAAGCTAATTAGTTGATTATTTTGCGATTGATCATGGGTTACCTAACTATGCATGATTTTGGGAGTGACCAAAATTATCCACAATGTTGTGCTGCATACGGCGCTTGTATACGATTGTGTTACTATTTGTTCCACCAGTGTAGGAGCAAGGTTTTAAAACATTGCAGCTGTATTCCAGGGTGAGTTTCTAGAACAGTCATCTAATGCGGCGTACACACGGTCGGAATTTCCGATGAAAACAGTCCGATGGGAGCTTTTCATCGGATTTTCCGACCGTGTGTATGCCCAATGGTCTTTTTCTGTCAGAATTTCCGACGGACTTTGGATTGAGAATCTGTTCTCAATTTTTCAGACGGAAAACCTTTCTATTGGATTTTCCGATCGTGTGTATGCAATTCCGACACGCAAAATTCCGACGCATGCTCGGAAACAATTCGACGCATGCTCGGAAGCATTAAACTTCCCTTTTATAGTGCTGTCGAACGTGTTTTATGTCGCTGTGTTATTGACCGTTGGAATTTGGTGTGATCGTGTGTAGGCAACACAGCTTGAGCGGAATTCCGTTGGAAAAACCATCAGAGTTTTTCCCGACGAGAATTCCGATCGTGTGTACGCGGCATAAGTGTACCATCAATGAGGTCTACAATAAACACAAGTGATAAGATTACAGATACTGTAGTTTCACCGGTAATTTGTCACACAATAACATAATCAATCGATATCCAATTACATCACTGTGATATGCATACAATTATCATTGGGACTGTACTGACTCCTTTGTTACTGCCTGGATATTTCCATCTACAGCAGCATAAAAAAAAAAGCTTGTCTGAAGCCTATATTTAATCTAACAAACATTGTGTAAATCTTTGTTAATCCTATTTCTAGCATGGAAAAAATATTGCATATTTAGCAAATGATTTTGCAGATACTTATATCAGGGATAACTGGATAACGGGTGATACATTGTGCACATTTCCTTAAACTCAATAAACACGTAAATGTCCCCTTATTACATTGTGTGGCTAGATATATTTCAAGCTCCAGCCCATAGAGCTAGAAAGCTACCATTATCACCAATGTGTAGCACATATTTTCTGGTAATGCGAATTTGCAGCTGAAATGTGCATGGCTGGGAATATATTTTCTAATAACTAGCAGAAATCTACCAGATGTCAGAACAACAGAACTAAAGCAGGTGATAAACAAGCACATTTTTGCTAAAGAAAAACCTTTGTTCTTGCTAAAATTGTTAAACTCTGTAATCCCCTTTAAGTATAGTGGGCCATATATGCTGCCAGACAGTACCTTTTTACGCCTTGTCCTCCTTCTCACAGGTTGCCTGATTATCCCATGAATTCCAAGGCATGGAGAGAGCAGATACTCTAAAGTTGATTTACTAATGGCAAATAGGCTGTTCAGTTAGCAAGTGAAGTTGCACTTTGCAAAGGAATTTTCCCCAGAGCTTAGTGAATGTGTTTATATATATTTTTGTAAAGAATACCCTATTTCAAGCAAGGAAAAAAAAAAAAACAGCATGTTTTGATGATGGAAGTCAGCAGAGCTTCACCTCATTCACTAAGATCTGGGGAAACTTCCCTTGCAAAGTGAACATTCTATTTAGGTAAAGTCGGTAACCAGGTGAGGATGAATAAAATGTCTCTTTATTTTGTCCAAGGAGTATACATGTTCCATACATGCTTGCATGTGTGTTTGAACATTCTATTTGCCTTCAGTAAATCAACTCCACTGCTGGATAGATGTGTGTATGTGTGTAGGGGTGGGGGGGTTACATTAGACCCCTTTCACACTGTGGCGCCACCAGCGCCAGCGGTAAAGCTTTACCGCTGTTTAAGCGGCGCTATTCGGTCGCTAGCGGGGCAGTTTTAACCCCCCTCTAGCGGCCAAAAAGGGGCTAAATACGCCCGCAAAACGCCGGCGGTATCACAGCCCTGCCCCATTCATTTCAATGGGGAGCAGCGATGGAGGAGTGGTGAGTTCACCACTCCTTTACCGTTCCAAAGAAGCTGCTGGCAGGACTTTTTCTGACGCCCTGCCAGAGCATCGCTCCAGTGTGAAAGCCCGAGGGCTTTCACACTGGAGTGAATGGAGCAGCTGTTTTAGGGTGGTTTGCAGGCGCTATTTTTAACGCTATAGCGCCTGCAAAACGCCCCCAGTGTGAAAGGAGTCCAAATATAGGCTTTAACCAGTTCCCGCCAGGCCTATTGGAAAATGACGGCTGGGAGGGACTTTTGTCGATCTGGGTGGACGTCACGTGGCCACGGGGTTGCAATATGGCTCAATCTGTCACAGGTTGTGTCGATCAGAAAACAGAGCCCTGAGCTGAGGATAACCGAGCCTTGAGCTGGAACAACTTCACTACTAGTCTTTAGATATTTGAAGATAAAAAGTTTCACAGGGGCTGCAGCTACATAGGCAGGGTTCAAGTCCTGTGGGAACGCATGGGAACGGAGTTCCTGTACCTTTTCCACAACAGGAACTCAGTTCCCGTTAGCAGCCGTGTCCTGCAAGACTTTGAAGTATGCGAGCTGTGTGGCAGGTGCTACACCAGCAGCTGCCAACACAGCTCGCAATAGTAAGTGCCGCACACCTGACCATTCAGGCATTGCCAGTAGGGGGCCCCATGACAGCTTCCACTTCGATCTACCTGTCAATCACAGCTAGCTGACAGGTAGATCAGGTCCCTGCTGCTAAGAGATTGTATTTAGTCAGACCTCTCGTGATGCGCTCCTCCCCGCGGCCCCTCCTGATTTTCTGTCTCCTCATCTCCCCCCCAGTCTCCTGCATACTTGCTCTGTGTGTCCCGCTGAATCCCCCCCTCCTCTATCTTGATGAGAGAACCCAGAGGAGGAGCACAGCTATTCTGCTCACAGGACATGTAGGGAGAGAGATGAGCTGAGGGAGGAACATCAGTTTGGGGTGGTAAGCTGAGCACAATACCTGGCAAAGTTTAATGCCAGGAGGGAAGATTATGTGGAAATATGTGAAGGGTTGGAATAGCAGCGAGTGTGCAGTTAATTTATGACCTTTCTATTGAACCCTGTGTTATCCAAACTCTCTGTTCAATGAAAAGTGTAAACTCACCACATAAACACACAATTGAATGAATGATGATTATTCAGAGAATTACCGTATTTATGTTTATTGAGGATTGTTTTTTTTTTATGTACTAACAGTTAAGCTTCATACACACAATACAAAAATTGGATGAAAAATACCACTTTTGAAGCGTTCGTGCATATGAGCGTATCATTTTTTTTTTTTGGTGGGCGAGTGGATCTTGGGTGGGAGTTCCCACACTTTTTTCCCCAGGACTTGACCCCTGTACATAGGGCAGTAAAGGCTTTTTTTAAAGTTTATGTACTGCATATAAAGAAAACCTAAACATTGGAATGGTGACCATTTTATTTTAAGGTGGTAATTTAAGTAAGAATCTGAATGATGAGACCTTGAGAGAGGCTCTCCCCATCCCCACCTGAAATGCACTATTCAATCTATGCCAAGAGATCCCCCCATTGCAGGGTGTTCAGCTTTGGAATCCTAAATACCTGTATACTCTAATAATAAAGGTTACAATACTCCTTGTACTTAAAGCGGAACATTACACATAACAACTTGATAAAAAATAATGTTCTTTAGCAAGGATCATACATTCCACATTAATAATTATGCTATCAAAATTAACGTGTGCTGTAAATTTTCTCTAGGATCGCTCCTGTTTCTTCCTGCTCGAGGCTTCCATTTTGCTGAAGCCCAGAGACCCTGAGTAGCAGTAAATCTTTAGTTTGTCAGCAGATCGGCCTCTAGTAGCTCTGAATTTCAGCACAATGCCAAAAATGGATAGCAACTGAGTATATGAAAAGCAGGGTAAAACAGCGTATTACTGGATTTTATACAGTATAGGCGCTTATTTTTAATGTATTACATAGCTATACCTGCAAAAGGGGCAAACCTGAAGTGATCTAGCAGGAATTAAATTTCTTCCTAAAGTTCCACTTTAAGCTATGGAAACATAAATAAGATTATTAGTTGACCCTGCTGAAAAAGATTGGACTGGGAAAGCATTATGTCTATTGAAGCCTATTGAAGCCTCTGCAAATAACAGATACTGTACCCCTTGTTGAATGGCAAACGTAAAATAATGTAGGTATTTATTTTAAAAAATCAACATTTTCAAAAGCAGCTGTTATAAGCATTTAGATACAGTATGTTTTTAAATTCGTTTTCAAAGTTCCAAGCCCCGGGGCATAGAGGAGGGGTAGCACAGTGAGCTTGGTAGTCTAATCTGTGTATCAATGTTCCTATATTGTCCAGGCAGTGGGCTGGAGTCAGGTTGGGAACCATATTTAGACTGCAGGGGAGAAAAATAAAGAAGACAAAACAAAACGTAAGGCGCGCACACCTAGTGCATTACCAAAGACATTTATTGGATGGTAAAATCAGTAAAAAACGGGTACTCACAAAGTTGTGACTCTAAATGAGCCATGAAACCACACAAGGTTGAATGGTGCAGACACATGTGCCATATCACATTAAAAAGTGGTAAAAGCTGACGTGTTTCAGGGGGCGCACCCCCCTTCCTCAGAGCTAAAAATAATGTTGCCTAGTTTTGGTGTTTGGCAGGGATGACTGGAACACAAGATTGTCAGATCAGAAAGACAGATGCCATGTGTACTATAGCTCTCAACTGTATATTTAAGTATTCTGACTACACAGGAACAGAGCTGAGGCTCTCAATCAGCTTGAGGTCCCTCCCCTGTCACCTTTTTTCTTCTTGGCGTCAGGAAAACTTGTCAGAAGTGACCCATGCAGATAACAGAGGGACTAGACCGCAGAGCGAAATTACATTTGGGGGGTTAGTTATGAAAGGAAAAGCCACTTTACACTACAAGTGCAAACTACAAGTGCACAGTGCATTTGAAATTGCACTAAAAGTGCACTTGGAAGTGCAGTCGCTGTAGATCCGAGGGGGACATGCAAGGAAAATAAAAAACACCATTTTAGCTTGCGCATGATTGGATAATAAAATCAGCAGAGCTTCCCCTCGTTTCAGATCTACCTCTCAGATTTACAGCGACTGCACTTCCAAGTGCACTTTCATGGCAATTTCAAGTGCACTTTGCACTTGTAGTTTGCACTTGTAGTGCAAAGTGGATTTGCCTTTCGTAAATAACCCCCTTGGTGTGCATATTACATGTCTGAGGTTTACAACCACTTTAATGCTGAGAGAGTAATGAAATGCAATGTCCAATCTAGTCTTTCAGACAGATATAGGTCGTAGAACGTGCCATATTCGCTATTATTTTAGTTCAAGGAAGGAAAACGTGGCTCCAGGTGAACAATCACTGCAGTCCGGATGTGCTGGGTTCCAGCCACGGCTTGCCACTGATGATCAATGAGAAGAAAAGAACGTCTGCACACCAAAAGATCGTTCCAACGTGTTTATTCCCAGGGCTTTTTTTTTCAGCAGGAACTAGGGGGAACTCAGTTCCACCACCTCTGGCTCATGTCTTCTACTCCCTGCCCACCACTATCACTTGGTAACACTGAAGACCAGCTTCTGCATTTGGAAGTGATAGCTTATCTCCTAGTAGCTCCCACAGGTCAGATCTCCTGTACAGATCCCACTGAGTGCCGGACAGGGACAAGGGAGATACAGAACAGGTACCCAGGGTTCAGTGCAGGCATTGGCAGGAGAGGGTGCGTGGTATGCTGCACCCTCTGTGGTCTTTATTTTTTCCCTGGTGACCAGTTGTTGATGCTCCTACTGCTTGATCTCCCTTGCAAGTGACTGTAGTATAGTATAGTATGCTGGGAGGTACTACAGTTGGATAGGTGTTCCAGCTTAATATTGCAACAAAGTTAAGACATATGACAGATGGTGGAGCTTTTAAAGAGGGGGAAAATGAGGGCAGTGAAGGGAGGGGTTGTATGCAGAGGGAAGAGCTACTATTTGATGCCATTTGGCAGGTGTGTGTGTGTGTGGCGGGCATGGTTGAGTTCCTGCACCTATTCTCTGAGAAAAAAAGCCCTGTTTATTCCAAAATAGCAAATGAGAGCCAGCCAACAAGACAGAGTACCCAAACCCAGGACCCTGGGCTTGGGTACTCTGTCTTGTTGGCTGTCATTTTCTATTTTGGAATAAACACATTGGAACGATCTTTTGGTGTGCAGCCGATCTTTACTTCTCACTATTATTTTAGGTCATTTTTATACAAAGATTACAAACTACTCTTAAAGATGACCTCTTTAGATATTGTGTTTAATCTGTGCACTGCTATTACTGAACCTTTATCGTTGTTAAAGATAAAAACTCATTTTCTCTAATGATGACATTGTTTCCCCTGTAGCCTGCTTGATGAAAAGTTCTCTGTAGATTTATTTGTATGAAGATAAAATGAAGATAAAATGAAGTGCTTCTCTCTAGGGGTGCACAAAGTGTGCTTGGATATTGTTTTCTCATAAGGTAAATCCCTTAGTGGCTTTATTAATTACCGTATATTATCATTTACTGTTTCACACTGCCTTGTCTGGGACCTGCTGATCAAACATTGTTAAACATTTACTATAAAGAATAACTCTACCAAATATCCTTTATAAGAAAAATGGCCAAAAAATTCTGCAAAAATTGGCTCTGAGGCCCTCAAGAGGTCCTGTCACTTTACCCTGAATAGCCAGGATATACAGTATTTTCATCATCAACTGGATCCCAGCACAGCCCCCCCCCCCCCCCCCCTCCACATGAATGGTAGAGGCGGGATCGGCTCTACATATTTTAAACGTTTGTATATACATAAAAATGTAATCTCTTATACATTTATGAAAGTTCTTCACTTTCTTAAGAATCAAAATGTAATATTAATTAAAATTATGTACTTATTTATTTATTTCATGATTTCAGGGTCTTTCTCCTCCTTTGGCCTCAGTGGGTCCTCTGGCCTCCCCCTCCCGGGTTTGTGTTGTGTGGGGGAGCTGGGTCGGCGTTTTTGGGATAGGCACCCCCCTTTTTTGAGGCACGCCACTTATGTTGAATCTCCGGCTCAAGCAAACTGGGAGCATTTTTTTGCACTCATATGTTTTTAATCTGCATTTGTCTGAAAGCGTTGTCATCCCATTATATGTAAGTGAACTTTTCCACCAATTTTTCACCATTTTTTGTCTTTTGTCTCGTTATATATATGCACATTGTTATAGGGCTGTACATCTGTATACTTATGTAATTTCACTCAAATATTTCATTTTAGAACATTAAGTATTCTTGCTCAATTACACCCTTGAAGAAGGAGAGATACACATGTACTCCGAAACGCATCGGGTGCAAGAATTACTAGTTTACTACTTGTATCATGTTATGATGACAGCACTGTAAATCCGTTCTATCACATTTTTTATACATGTTTTGTATTTATCATATTGAATAAATATTTTTCATACTAGATTAATTTTCTTTAATAATTTTTGTGCCTTTAAAGTCCACCATAAGGGGATTTTGTTCTTTTTTTTATTGCGGTGAGTGCATCACCAAAGGGGTGTTCACGTGGTGGATCAGTGACAGTATTCAGGATAAGAATGCTTTAAACTTCTGATGGGACACGGCACCGTATACTTATTTAAGGACTTTTGCATGGACTTATTTCACTCATTCATTTATGTTTGACGTTTTTAGCCCACTGAATGCCATCATATTGCACTGAATGTCTTAAGCCCCATACACACGGTCGGATTTTCGCATGAATTCTGTCCTATCGGACAATGTTGTTGAAAAATCCGACCGTGTGTAGGCACCATCGGACAGTGTACGTCGGATTGTCCGACGGACAAAATCCTATCTCCTGCTGGATAGATTTTTTGACAACAAGGTCCGATCACACCAATTCCGATCGTGTGTAGCGAATTCCGACCGGACAAAGTGCCAAGCATGCTCAGATCACATTACAAGACCAAAGCTATTGGCTACTAGCCTCTACGTAGTCCCGTCGTACTCAACAAACGTCACCACGTTCAGAATGATCGGATTTTCCAACAACGTTGTCCGACCGTGTGTACGCAAAACCAACATCGGACAAAGTACGACGGACATGATCCGACGGACCTGGTCCTCGGATAATCCACGCGTGTGTATGGGGCTTTAGGATATTTTACTAGCGCTGTTAATGCTGCTATTATTTTTATGCATATTTCTTTTTTATATTTTGTACTTTTATAATAGCTGCTGTAGTGCTTCATTCTTAAATCTTTGGAGTGCTGGGATCAGTTACGCTTATTGTTACTGATAGTAATAATAAAATGTAAAATATGTACATCAAGTGTACATTTTATTATTATTATATATACGGGATTTCACCACTATTTGCACATTGCAGTTCTCCAATATTTCTTACCTTTTGCAGAGAGGGTGACACCATCACTACTATGTTCTAATACACAGGTTGATTTGCGTCTCTGTTATTATTTTTGTATGTAAGGGGTTTTATCATTATTTGCTCTGCAAATTCTCAAAATATTTTTGCAGAGGGGGTGACACCATCACTACTATTATGTAATACATTGGTTGATTTGAACTGGATATTAATTTATAGGTTTTACCATTGCACTTATAAGTCCATGTGTAGAATTGTATAAAGGAAGTGTAGGGTTGTGCTGCATTTTTTGGCTTTTTATTGGTATACAGAGGCCAGGACATACTGATCACCATTGTATGCCATGAAGAAACCTCCACTTGCTGGGCACTCCCACAGGTGTGCAGTAGAATGCCGCATTAGCACCCTCACTTTTACCTCAAGCACCACCATAGCACCCAAAAAAAACATTGTCCGGAGCCGCCCCTGCCTGGATTTGATTTGAATTTTGGAGCCCCATCCCTCCCTCCAAGTTTTTTCTCTGTCTTCTGTTCATAACATTTGGTAGTCATATTCCCAAAAATTCTAAGAAGTATCTTTTTTTTTCATCTCATGGACGAAATGTGAGAAATAATGTATATATACAATCATTCCATAAACACATACCAGATACACTGCCTATATCATTTGAGGAAAATATGCTTATAAAATAGTTTACCGTTTTCCAATTAAAAAAGAAATAAATATTTCCCTGGATTTCATTTAAAAAATCTGGTCACCTTATATTAGACCTTGGATGTCTCCTCTGTACTTCACTGCGGTTGATGGAACACACATCATGTTACATCGGCCATTTCCCTGGACACTAATCTCGGAAAATGACAGCGCCAGTCCAGGAAGGACAGCACTGGTGACGTGTCATACATGTCACTTCCTGGTCTGTGCACAGGAGGGGGGCTCAGTGGATGGATGTTTGTTGAGCCTCCACCACCCTTGCCAGCGACACGGGCCCAGTGCCTGCAGGTGGAACAGCGGAACACAGTAAACGGGACGAGGTCTGATGGGGGCTGGGTGTTTCTCCATCCCCGGGGCTGCGATGTGCGGCAGTCCGTTCCTCCCCCTCATTTGACGTGGGGGCGGGGTCCGGCATCCTGTGCATCGGTGTCATGCATCGACGCCACGCACGAGGTGTCACTGACGTCTCAGACGCTTTATTACCATCTGTGGCTGTGGGCGGGACAGGTGAGAGCACGCTGTATGGTGGCTCCGCCGTGTGCAGTGCGGTTCTCTCTCTCCGGCCTCAATTGTGCTGTATGGCCAATCAGGCATGACGTTGATGGGGCCCCGTCTCGGACTGGGAGTACAAGGTGACCTAGGCTGTTTAGTGGTTCATTCGCTTGCTTCATTCACAAGACAGCACATGTAGACCTGAGCCGGCTTACACATAACATGTATAGAACCACAGTGGGACTATTTCTTCCTCTATTTACATTCTACCGTGAGTTCTGTTTTTTGGCGCGTTTTATTTCGGTTTCATCACACATTCACTCTCACGTTATCCCCCTGTGGGAATACATAGAGACATTTTTACACTCTTATACTTCCACACCTTCACTAACCAACACCTTATCATTGATATTCTCCCGCTTATTTCTCACAGATCACGATGCACTTTACGTGCACACACACACCACATTGGATCATGCTATGACCACCTTGCGGTCCCTTGTCTGCTTTCCCTGGTCCTTGGGGGGGTTCCCCGTCTCAGCCCTGGGGGAGATATGCCACCCGGTATCCCCACTCTCCTGTGCAGACATCATGTCCAGAATTGAGGATGTACAGTAAGTTATTAACTTATTTTATTGTCCCTATTTAGTTAAAATATACCGTATATTGCTGAAATCTCCTTTTGCCAGAGGACATCTTTAACTATAAATATCTATTCTTCTTTATAATATATTACATCATTACACTCCTGATGAATGGCTGAAATGCCAAGAAACGCGTTGAGTGCTACCAGATGTCAATCGATATTTGGCTATATTATTCATATTAATAGTTTTTTCATGTATATTGTTTATACCTATTCGCCAATTGTATTGTATGTTATGAGCAGTATTTTTTTGTGTAAGTCATGTGACTACCTATATACTTGTTATAATGTTTCTCTTTAGAATGTGGTGAATGAACTTGTATATGCAACAATAAATCTTGCATTGTAATTTTATTCATGTATTGATCCTATTTTGACATGGCTTCCCTCATATAAAGTCCCAGCTTGCTTTCCTTTCCCACATGATGAGGGAGCGACAGATTGGCAGTTTTGGAAGTGATCGGCGGCTTTAAAGTCGCTTGCATCACTTCCACATTGAAAGCTGACAGTTGGCTTTACAAAAGTACACACACTTCTGGCCGGGAGTGTGTTAAAAAACACATGTCTGCAGCACAGTTAAAAATCTGAATTCCCAGAAAAATATACTGCCCCCCCTTTTCCTATCATTGCGCCCTGAGGTGGCTGCCTAAGAAGCCTTATGCTGGTGCTAGCCCTGGATGTAAGAGAGCTTACAGGTTCAGGTCTGGTCACTGGCCTGCACTATTCAATAGAAAAAAAGATACTCCTGTGGTCAAATCCAAATGGCATATATATATATATATATATATATATATATATATATATATATATATATATATATATATATATATATATATATATATATCTCAGGTAATAAAGGGGTATTGTTATGGATTTATTTCTGGTCCAAAACCAGAATGTATCTCCTATTCTGTCTCTGACTCTAATTCAATGTGAGTGCATGCATGCAAAAGAATTAACACTGAAACTCCTCTCAACTCTGCTCTTTATTCAAATGAACTGCTCTTTTTATAGTTAAAGTGACATAAGCAAACGTCATCACATGTGTGTATCTGATTGGTTCATCTGTATATCATCCTCTTCCTGTCCAACATCTGTCTCCAGGGACTGAATGCATTCCAGGATATGGGCTCCATCTTGCTTACACGGTGGGAGGGGGGAGAAAATGGAGTGAGAACAAACATCTGTTTGTACTTTTGAGTAAGGAATTCTGCTAGTTTGTTACTGTGTATATACATATATATTCATATACGTATATATATATAAATATATATATATATATGTAGCGCTACCCCCAGTTAAGAGAGCCGCTGGTTTGTTTTGGGTCCCTGAGTACAGCTCCACCAACCCCCGGCAATTTGCTCTACCCGCTCTGGCACAGTTAGTCAAGGGGTATGTATCTATGCACATATAAACATCACTTATACTCTAAGTGTAATGGGTATGAACTCACAAGCAGACTGCTGAGATAAGAATAACTGGCTTTACTTTGTCAGTAAGGAAAAGAAATAGTAACATGCATTTAAACATATGACTTACAATACTTTAGCAGGTCCCTGCAATATGCACTTAAACATGTACACATATATGTATTAACTAGCAATGAGGAAACGGAGCGCCAAGTGTGGCGACCGTCTGCTATGCACCCCTGAGATGCAATAAATCTATCTGCGCCTACCTAATGGACCAGGCCTGATCCCTAACAATAGAGCTCAGTCCTTGTACAAGTACAGTGTTCTTCACCGGCAATAAATCTGTAGAGGTGGTGCACATGTAGCTTTAAATGGTGTATTTGTAATCCACAGAAAGTGACATTTGCTGCTCTGAGGTAAATTGTGCCTAGGCAGTTCAATAGGCATAAACGTGTGTATCAATGCAGGATGAGCCTTCCGGCTCTCTCACCAATCCTGGGGTACCGTCCTCAGCTCCGACCGACCGACTGTAGAGAAAAGTCTCCGCTCCGCTGCTGCAGACTCTGAGAGGTGAGAGTCTCTCTCCACCTGCTGCAAGGCCCAGGCTTCAGGCCTTCAGCAGTCCCGGTCCGCACAGGTGTCTCTCTCTCTCAGTGATGTCTGTGTCTGAGTCACCAGCCCAGTCAGAACAGGAAGAGGCGGTCTCTCCTCTTCCCTTTTATATCCTCCCCCAGCAGCCTCTCGGGCGGAAACAGACATCCTCCCGGGAGCCTGGGGAATTATGGGAATTGTAGTCTCTTCCCCTAAAAGGGGTATGACTCCGCTACACACTCCCCCCACTTTGAATCTTTGGTCCCCAAAGACATTGTTCAAACTACAAGCTTTCTTTGAGACAACACGTTCACATAATTCAGACAGAGGAGCTTCCCACCAATTAGCATGAGATGGGGAGCTGTCCTGTCTGCAGGTCACTTCAGTGTGGGCGACCTGTTTAACTGTGCCAGAGAGTGAGCTGGGGTTGCCCTCCACCAAATGAACAGTGGATGGGTCAGGGCGTTCAACACTTCTCCTTGCTGTGGTAACAGAGTCCTCTGAACTTTCCCCCATCTTGGGGTAAGTTAACTTCTTGGGAGGCTTCACAACTCTGCGAGCTCTCTGCTCTCTTGGAACTTCTTCAGGAACACATTCTGGCAACATCACTGGTTCTGGAACATCCACTTCTTCTTCCTCTGAGTAGAGACCAGGGATATCTTCCCAGCACTCAGGCACAACACTGAATGGCACAAACTCTGTGGCTTCTGGGTTCAATGTGCTATCTTCCACATCTCCAGTAGGTGGAAGATCTATGGCAGAATTTCCTGGAGTTGAGGAAGGCCATAGCCATTCAAGTTCTCCTCTTTCTCCCTCTGGTTGGGGGTCCTGTCCACCCCTAGCTTGGGATGTCTGAGACCTAGTATTAGGCCTGGGGGTATCCAGAATGGAAACAGATTCAGGTACGTCTCTTGCTGGAGGCATTCTGACTGCTTCAGTGAGTGGGAGCAAATGATTCCTATGCCAGGTCTTCAAAGGCCCCAACCTTCCTTCTGGTTTCAACTTGTAAACAGGCAATCCTGGAAGTTTTCTACAGATGATATATGGCTCTGATCTCCATCTATCCGCAATCTTGTGTTTTCCAGGGATCCCTAGATTTCGTAACAGTACACGGTCCCCAGGCTGTAGGTCCTGTACTCTCACCTTCAAATCAAAGTTCCTCTTATTTCGGGCCCCTCTCTGGTCAGAGGCCACTTGAGCTTTTTCATAAGCTATCTTCAGACTGCGCCTCAGTCTGTCCACATATCCTTTGTGGGAGGCAGCAGAGGCATGGTCTAAGGATATGCCGAAGGCCAAATCCACTGGCAATCTTGCTTCTCTCCCAAACATAAGCCGGTAAGGGGAGAAACCTGTCACATCACTTGTGGTGCAGTTGTAGGCATGCACTAGAGCTGAAATGTGTTGACTCCAATGTTGCTTCTTCTCTGTTTCTAGAGTTCCCAACATGTTCAATAGTGTCCTGTTGAACCTTTCAGGCTGGGCATCACCTTGGGGGTGATATGGTGTAGTCCTAGTCTTCTCTACTCCCAGAGAATCTAGTAGCTTCCTGATCAGGCGACTCTCAAAGTCCCTTCCTTGGTCTGAATGGATTCTCTGTGGCAGTCCATAGTGAACAAAGTACTTCTCCAAAAGTACCTTGGCTACTGTAGAGGCCTTCTGGTCCTTGGTTGGGAAAGCCTGAGCATAACGGGTGAAATGGTCGGTTACCACCAGAACATTTCCCAATCCACTCAAATCGGGTTCGAGGCAGAGAAAATCAATGCATACCAGATCCATTGGGCCTTGACTCTGTAGGTGGCCCATTGGGGCAGCTTGATGGGGTAAAGTCTTTCTCTGAATGCATCTTGCACAGGAATGGCAATACTCCTCCACTTCGGCTCTCATGCAGGGCCAGTAAAACCGGTCTCTGATAAGTTGGAAGGTTCTCTCTGCTCCCAAGTGACCATGCTGGTCATGTAAGGCAATCAGCACAGTCTCTCGATGCTTCTCTGGGAGAAACAACTGCCACTTGTCTTCTGGGCCATCAGAGGGGCCCCTTCGGTAGACTACCCCCTGATGCACCTGCAGTTTGTCCAACTCTCTCCTCAGTAGGCGAGCTTCTTTAGAAGGGTGAAGTCGAAGTCCCTCTGGACTCTGGTCTTCCAGGGCTTCCAGGACCAATTTCCCCATGGGGTCTTCCAATTGGTCACACCTTAACTCCTTCTTGGACAGCTTCGGTAGACACTCTTCTTCTAGTTGAGTTACCCCACAGTAACACTTCGGGACTCCCACTGTGGTAACTCCTACCTCTTCAGCTCTGGATCCTCCTCTGGCTTGGAGTTCAGCCCCCTGACAAAGTGCTCGCACTCCATCTGGTGCCACTTGGGTCCAGTCTTCCCAGTCATCGACCATGACATGGGATCTTCGGGACAGGGCATCTGCATCCCTATTTCCAGCCCCTGGTCTGTACTTGAGGCTGAAATTGAATCCAGACAACGCCGCCAACCATCTGTGTCCAGTTGCATCCAGCTTGGCGGTGGTGAATAGATAGGTCAAGGGGTTGTTATCTGTCTTTACAGTAAACTCGGCCCCATACAAATAGTCTCTCAGTTTGTCAACAACTGCCCATTTGAGGGCTAAGAACTCCAACTTGTGGGTGGGATAGTTCTTCTCGGAGGGGGTCAGGCTCCGGCTCACATAGGCCACTGGTCGTAGCTGGTCTTCATACTTCTGGTAGAGTACTCCACCTAGGCCCTCATGGCTGGCATCAACATGTAGCTCATATGGTCTAGTGGGATCAGCGTAGGCCAAAACTGGGGCTGTAGTGAGACTTCTCTTCAAGGTTCTGAAAGCCTCTTCACACCTTGAGTTCCATTGGTCTTGGACCGACTCACCGGACCTCCTAGGCCCCAATCCATCTTCCTCTCCTTCTGTCTTGAGCAGCTCGTTTAGGGGTTTGGCAATGCGGGCAAACCCATCCACAAACCTGCGGTAGTAGGAGCAGAACCCCAAGAAAGACCGAAGTTCTGTAACTGTTGTGGGCCTTGGCCACGAAGTAACTGCCTCCAACTTCTCAGGGTCTGTAGCCACTCCTTTTTCAGACACTATGTGTCCCAGATAGTTCACAGAAGACTGATAGAACCGACACTTCTCTGGAGAAAGTTTGAGTCCCTCTTCACTGAGCCTCTTCAGTACTTTCTCCAATCTGGCTTCATGTTCTTCCAAAGTCTTTCCAAAGACAATGACATCGTCCAGGTACACAAGGACTTCTATGAGGTTCATGTCTCCAACTGTCCTTTCCATTAGGCGTTGAAACGTAGCAGGAGCTCCAGATAGGCCCTGAGGCATCCTGTTGAACTCAAAGAATCCCACTGGGGTTATGAAGGCAGTCTTTTCTCTATCTTCTGGATGCATGGGGATTTGGTAATACCCACTCTTGAGGTCCATCACACTGAACCACTTAGCTCCAGATAAACTCTGTAAGGCATCCTCTATCCTTGGCGTGGTGTACTGGTCAGGAATGGTCCTCCTGTTGAGAGTTCTGTAGTCAATGCAGAGCCTCAGTGACCCATTCTTCTTCCTGACTACCACTATTGGGGAGGCATAGGGGCTTCTGGACTCCCTAATCACTCCCGTCTTCTTCAGTTCCGCAAGCTGCTCCCTCAGATCCTCCAGATCTGCTAGCGGGACTCGTCTGACTCTTTCTCTGAATGGCTTGTCCTCTTGCATGCGGATTCTATGGGTGGCACTCCTCGCACACCCCACATCAAACTCATCTTTAGAGAAAATCTTCTCCCATCTGGTCAGCTGGGCCTTGGCTCTCTCTTTCCAAGCTCCAGGTAGGTTAGGGTTTTCCATGGAGAGTTTCTTCCAAACATCTTCTCCTTCACCCGTCCCCTTCACTTCTGACCAGCCAACTGGGACAGCAGGACTCACCTGTCCCAGAAGCATCCTGGCAGGGATCTCCACGGGCTGCTCCGTGGGGTTCCTCACACTGACAGGGACTCTTCCTCTTGCCTTCTTCAGGTCCTTCAATGAGATTACTTCTGGTATCACTTCCAGACCTGAGTGACCCTCCATTGGGTCAGGTTCCAACATTACAAAGGGGCCAGGCTGCTCCCAGGTAAGTTTCACCGTAGCTCTCATGCAGGTCACCTCTCCAGGCTGTAGCACTGCTCCTTCTTTTCCAAGCCTCCATACCCTTCCTATCCCCTCACTTGGGGTCTTCTGCTCTAGGACCAACCGCTGATAGGCTGCCTTCAGCATGGGATGGATCTTGGGAGGTGAAAGATTCTCTTTCTTCACCAGGGGGGTCAGAAGCCTTCTGACTAGATCCGTGTTTGTCCCTATGATCAGGGAGGTCTTGCTGGTTCCAGGCGGGCGAGGGCACACCACTGCCAGGGTGTCGAACACTTCAGCCTTTCCAGCCACGGATGGGTCAAAGGTCAACCGTATGGGTAGGTAGCCATCATAGGGGAAACTCTGCGTTCCCAGTCCCCTTATCTCCAACTCCTCTATCTTCTGTATTGGCAGATGACTCAGGTATCTGTCATAGAAGTCCCTGTACAATAGGGTCACTTGGGCTCCAGTATCTAGGAGGGCCTTCGTGTACACTCCTTCCACTTGGATGGGTACAGTAGGGGATGGACCAACTAGCTCTTCTGGGTAAGGCCGAGTTGATGCTGTCCTCTTCTTTGGACTCTTCTCTTTACCAGCACTGGATTTGCGCTTGATCCTTTCTTGAGCCTGGTATGCATTAATTTTCTCCCTCTTAGTGGGAGTGTGAACCCGTTGAGGGACATTGTTATCTCTCACTTTTAAGGGTTCTCGTTTAGGAGTACTGTGTCTCCTCGGAGGGGTCTTGCCCCCTTTCTCTGGAGTGCACCTTGGTTGAGGATCCCTGGGCCCCTTTTGAGGGGCCTGATCTCCTCGCTTTCTCTTCCTGTTATGCTTCTTGGAGCTCACTGAAGGTGATGGGCACCCGGTTGACTCCTTCACCGGGGCCCTTTGGCGTTTCCCGCCGGCTGGCGGCTTTCTGTTTTCTTCTTCTTGGGACTGGAACATACAGCTGCAATATGACCAATTCCTCCACAATTAAAGCAAATCATCTCACCGTAGTCAGGTGGGGATGCTGGTGCTGGAACAGCTGGAAACAATTCCCTCCTGCTTGTTTCTTTCTTGGGACTGGGCGTCTCTTTCGCCACTAGAGATGTCAGTATCTCCACCATCTGGGACATCTGCAACTTCAGGGCATCTACCTCTGTGTCTCCTTCAGGGGTTAAGGCCGACCTGACCGTGGCCACTGGAAGTTTTGTAGGCCCCATCACTTGCTTTTCCCGTTTCTCTTCCAACAGGGCCTCTTCTTCTCTGACCACTCGAATGAGATCGGGGTAGTCCAGGCTCTTCCCATCCTGCCGGGTGCGTAGAATTAGTGCGACAGGGTCTAGGGGTTGGGCTCCCCTGACCACCTGCTGGGCACGGGCTTCATCTACCTTCCCCGGATCTATCCCCTTCTTCAGGATAATCCTATGCAGGATCTTGTCTATGCGTCCCATATACTCTGACAGCTTCTCCCCTGTCTTCTGGTAACAGTGTTCCAGTTGATAGGTAAGTTCTGTGACTTTTTCTGTCCCACCAAACACACTTTCCAGGATGTCTATGTAGTCCTGGGCAGTGCAATCCTTTTTACTTGTCTTCAGATTGCGTATGGCCTCTAAGGCAGGTCCTTTTAGGCTCTCTACAATCCTTTGCTTCTTTCTGCCTTCTGAGACCTCCCATTCTTCTAAGGCCTGCGTGGCGCCATCTAACCACTCTTCAAATCCCTCTTCTCCCGAGGGCACAGGTGTCCTCCCTGAAAACATCCGGAGTTTCCTGTATCCCGACATTGGGTAATCCCCGGGGTCTCTTCTGCACTGAGTCACAATCTCCCCTAGGACAGCACACAGTTCTGCACTAAGAGTAGTTTGTGCGGGTGCGGGACTTTCCGCGCCCTTCTGCTCTTCCTCCTTTGGGGATAGCATGGCTTCCATAGGAGAACAGTCTCCCTTGCGCGGCAGCGCATGCAGCACTTGATAGGCCTGACCATTCGGTGCTTGTATGCTTTGGCTCCTGAACTGCTCTGGAGTCTCTTCCTGCCACTCTATTAAGGCATATGTATGCCCGGCATCATTTCTCATGTCCATTATCCATGGCTTTTGGCATGGGGATAGGGACATTATAAGCTGCTTGACTGCCTCTCTCTGCCATATCCCTGGCAGTTCAATGACTGATGCTGCGGCTGGGTCAGTGGCCCATAGTGTGTACCACTGTCCCACTTCTATCGGGTCCATGCCGGTACCTTCTGGCGGGTTTTCCCGCTGACTCAGGATCCCGGATTACGAGCCCCCACGTGTAGCGCTACCCCCAGTTAAGAGAGCCGCTGGTTTGTTTTGGGTCCCTGAGTACAGCTCCACCAACCCCCGGCAATTTGCTCTACCCGCTCTGGCACAGTTAGTCAAGGGGTATGTATCTATGCACATATAAACATCACTTATACTCTAAGTGTAATGGGTATGAACTCACAAGCAGACTGCTGAGATAAGAATAACTGGCTTTACTTTGTCAGTAAGGAAAAGAAATAGTAACATGCATTTAAACATATGACTTACAATACTTTAGCAGGTCCCTGCAATATGCACTTAAACATGTACACATATATGTATTAACTAGCAATGAGGAAACGGAGCGCCAAGTGTGGCGACCGTCTGCTATGCACCCCTGAGATGCAATAAATCTATCTGCGCCTACCTAATGGACCAGGCCTGATCCCTAACAATAGAGCTCAGTCCTTGTACAAGTACAGTGTTCTTCACCGGCAATAAATCTGTAGAGGTGGTGCACATGTAGCTTTAAATGGTGTATTTGTAATCCACAGAAAGTGACATTTGCTGCTCTGAGGTAAATTGTGCCTAGGCAGTTCAATAGGCATAAACGTGTGTATCAATGCAGGATGAGCCTTCCGGCTCTCTCACCAATCCTGGGGTACCGTCCTCAGCTCCGACCGACCGACTGTAGAGAAAAGTCTCCGCTCCGCTGCTGCAGACTCTGAGAGGTGAGAGTCTCTCTCCACCTGCTGCAAGGCCCAGGCTTCAGGCCTTCAGCAGTCCCGGTCCGCACAGGTGTCTCTCTCTCTCAGTGATGTCTGTGTCTGAGTCACCAGCCCAGTCAGAACAGGAAGAGGCGGTCTCTCCTCTTCCCTTTTATATCCTCCCCCAGCAGCCTCTCGGGCGGAAACAGACATCCTCCCGGGAGCCTGGGGAATTATGGGAATTGTAGTCTCTTCCCCTAAAAGGGGTATGACTCCGCTACATATATATATCACAACATGAGGGAGAAAATAATAAAGATATGCAAGAAAATAGTAATATTAGAGAGATAGAGAGGGAGACATAATACAGTCATTTTATCAGATCCACTACAATCCCCCTTAATATGACTATTTTATCAGTACTGTCCCTATGCTATATGGCCTATACCTGGCTCCCCTGACGTCAGCATCTCTTTTAGCATCTCGCATAGAAGTAAGACATGGCTTGCCCAATGTCCTCCCTTGACTAAATGGTCAGGAGAACAATCAAGTACTATTCTTTCCCTTATCATTTGAGAATGTTGTATATACCATTGACAGGTAAGGACTGCAGTGGAGCATACGGTCCCTCTTCCTCCTCCTTCATTGGATCTCTAATATCACCAAAATTCAAAAAGTTAGGAGTTACTTCTTTAGCCGCCTTTCCCAACAACTTCTTCATACAGGGCAGAATACAGCAAACCACTATCGCAACTACTGTAAGCAGAGCCAGAATTGCTATGCCTATTTGAGTACAAATGCTTTGCCACCCACTCATCCACCCAAAGTACTGGTCCCAGGGATCAGTCAATCCCGCATTTCTGATAGATACTCTAATTTCTTTATAGCCAGGGTTACTTTACCATTTGGGCCTGTATTGTCCGGGATATACGTATAACATGTACAGGGGGTCCCCGACTTACGAACACCCGACCTACGAACAACCCCTACTTACGAACGGGGTGCTGCGGGGACCCTCCGCCATTTTTCGGTGGTTTTCGGCGTCTTTCGGCCGTTCTGCGCATGCGCGGCCATACGGAGCGTCGAAAAATGCCGGAAATGTCCGTAATTTGCCGCGCATGCGCAGAACGGCAACAGACGGAACATCGGAAATGTCCGGAAATCTCCGTATTTGTCGGTCTGCGCATGCGCGCCGACTTACGAACATTTCCGACTTCCGTACACGGGGCCAGTCCCTAACGAGTTCGTAACTCGGGGACCCCCTGTACTTGTCGCAGGCAACATTTTACACACTCCCCCCTTCTCAGCTAAAACCATGTCCAAGGCCATACGATTTTGGAAAGTCATTTGTGAAGTGGCCTCTAGTTGTTCAGCTAAACCCTGGAGTGCATCCCTGGTATAGTTAACAAACCTCTGTTGGTTATGGTAGATATAATTAATCCAATCTACATTCTTATTTACAGTAATTATGGGAATCAGGGACTCAAATCTTGCAGCTACTTGGTCTCTTGCTTTGAATTCATCTGGAACCCCCCTTGGGACTCCTATGGCATCTATATATACATGGGGGTAAAAACTACCAGATGGGGCACTTCTGCGCTTCCTGCTGGATTCAGATAAGTGCTCCCCTTCTGCTACTGGGTCACCTCACGAAAAGATGTGCAGGGGCATTATGACTTTGGCAAGTGCACATTCCCCCGTCCATTGGTCTGTTAACTTAGTCCTAATCTTCATGCCCCCACAGATCCAATACACGTCTCCCAAAGATTGAGTTTGATTTTGCACCAGATCTGTGGATACACTGCTGTAGGAGGCACAATATCCCATGGAGAAGTTACCCAAGAACTTCCCTGTTCCCTGGTAGTTCCCATAACATGTGTAGTTACCAGGATATATGGTGATACCCTCACCAGGCTTGGATGTCTTGGTTACTATAGGATATTCTCTTTTCCATATTTCGCACTGGGAGTGGTCAGTGGACGTATTGGTGAACGGGCTCAGAAAGCACTCCTCTGTAGTGGGAGGTATGTTTAATGGCACTGTTCCCAAATGGGGTCTAGCTCCACCACACACATAACAGTTGGTCCTGTTATGTTTCCCTGCACTATACCTCATCCATTCGAGCCCCACGTTGGGCGCCACATTGTTATGGATTTATTTCTGGTCCAAAACCAGAATGTATCTCCTATTCTGCCTCTGACTCTAATTCAATGTCAGTGCATGCATGCAAAAGAATTAACACTGAAACACTGAAACACTGTGCATATATATTCATATACATATATATAAATCACAACAAGAGGGAGAAAATAATAAAGATATGCAAGAAAATAATAATATTAGAGAGATAGAGAGGGAGACATTTTATCAGATCCACTACAGTGTGACCATATGTTAACACTGAAAATTCTGAATGAACACTGCACACTGCCATACACCCTTTCTAATACACTTTGCATAAAAACAGGGATTTTTAGTTCACACACACATTGCAATGTATGTTTAAGCTGGCCAACTGCGTCAAAGTAATCCCTCTCTGGCCAGTCCCTACTCTAATCTAATCTAATCATTCACCATACCCTATAAAACATGTCTTTGGGTGTAGGAGGAAACCGGAGTGCCCGGCGAAAAAAAAACTCAAGCACAGGGAGAACATGCAAACTCCATGCAGGTAATATCCTGGTTGGAATAGGAAACCAAGGACCCAGTTCTGCAAGGCATGAGTGCTAACCACTATGCCACTGTGCTGCCCCTATTTAATGAGCAGCAAACACACACGGCAAACACACACACACCGCAAACACACAAACACTGCAAACACACACACACACACTGCAAACACAACAAACTAACACAACAAACACACTATCTATCTATGAAAATGGATGGCTTGGTCCGCAATGGTGATGATGATCATCTTTCCACAATTCAGCAGTTGTATCTGTGGGGAGAGAAGAAACATGTATTAAGGATTTCATAAAAGAAGTATAAATAACCAGCAAAAGAAATGTTCTAACTAATTCTGCCAGCTAACAAAACAATCACTGTCACCCAACTGTTTTGGAAGAAAAGACACAAATCGGAATAAGCCAAGTAACCCTCTGCTGTCACAGTGGACAGGTTCTTGTCTCTTGCATTCATATTCTGATTCAGCCACAGCAGCTAATGAATCATCCAATAAAATATTTTCTTTTTTGTTTTCCATAGAGCAGGGAAAGCTTAGAACCTCTGTTAGGTTTTATTGCTTCCTAAGGAAACGAATGGTTTCTACACATGTCCATGACACCAGGAGCTTCACTCATACCTCCACCATTTACCAACAATTGAGGTATCAAATATTAGTGAATTAGCCCTGTAAGAGCTTTATAGCCTTTGGCAGCTAAGCAGACAATCCAAATAAGTTGGTGGACATGATTCTGAGCAAATACAAAGCTAATGTTCATTTTGTAACTACCCAAACTTCCGTCACAGATTAGAAGGCTTTATTTATCTGATTCACCAATTTATTGATAGCTTTTATCAATCTAATCACTCTGTAACAAGGATCTGCATTATAGCAAACCTCATCACTATAATGGGATTCGGTGTCAATAGGCTCTATTCACAAAGCTATCACACAAGGATAAGGATCCCTATTTTCCAATAAGTGATCATTTTGTTAGTTGGAAAGAAAACTACTGTAATGGGGGAAATCTATCCTTGTATGAGGCATGGCTTACCTGCTGCTGCTGAAATTGTTCCTTTATTCATCTGTGGTGGGTGTATGAATTCGGAAAGTTAGTGCTTCACGATCAAAGTCCATCCTAACTGGTGGCTGTAGAGATGATAATAGTCCAGGGATGATAACGGCCATCCGTCCATAATTTGGTAGATCAAACGCGGACTGTAGGTGAGAGAAGAAAAGTTAGATTTATCAAAGGGTTTCTTAAAGAAAATGTTCTTAATGAACAAAATCATTTCTAAATGTTTTTTGCCATATATTAAAAAACAATCACTTGTACTCAGAAATAGTAAAAGTGATAGAAAAGATTAACAGACACTTACCCATATATGATGATTGACCCCTTCCCTTTTCGTTTCTGGGAGGACGTCCGTAGGATAAGCCGACCGCGCTGTAGCCGTCTTTCGGCTATGGCCCGGTCGGCATGTGGTTAATATAATTAACTCTGTACTTTGCTAAGGTCTCAAGGCTTGGATGTCAATGCACTTCCCCACAGTTTGTCCCCCTAAGACACCTTTCACACTGGGGCATTTTTAAGGCGTTTTAGTGCTAAAAATATTGCCCGTAAAGCGCCTGAAAAATGCCTCATTTGCAGTCCCAGTGTGAAAGCTTTCACACTCGAGCCATGTGCTTGCATGATGTTAGAAAAAGTCCTGCAAGCAGCATCTTTGGGGCAGTTTGCGAGCAGTGTATACACCGCTCCTCCAGCGCCCCTGCCCATTAGAATGCATGGTCAGCGCTGCCCGAAGCGCCTGCAAAGAGATTCGTCAGCGGCGCTACAAGGGGACATTTTAACCCTTTTAACCCCTTCTAGGGGGATAAAAGCACCCTGCTCCCGCCCGAAAAGTGGCCCCAAAGTGCAGCTATAACAGCAGTAAAACTCTGCTAAAACTAGCTATGCTTTACAGCTGCCGCCCCCACCGCCCCAGTGTGAAAGGGCTCTAATTGCACTTTGAAATTGTTCAGAATAGCTTGAAAACTGCCAGTAGAGTCCTATGTATAAACCTGTTCCAAAGAAACAACTAGGAAGATTTAAAATATTTTTTTAAATATTGTTAGGTATGCTGCATTAATGGCAACAGGTATCAAAAATATAGTGGACGTTTCTCAAATTTGAATGCAAAATGGGAAATACACTTTAAATAACCAGAGAGTTCAAGTGCAAATCCCCTGTCATTCCTTAGTTATGAAAGCAGGTATAAATCTCCCATAGTGACTTGCAGCTTAAAGTGGAACCAGAGTCTTGCTGTAAAAAAAACTGTGAGCAGGGAGGTGTTAGAAGCTTTCCTTATTCTATTATTTAATATATGCTTATTAACATTACTAACATAAGTATGAAGGTGTTGAATCTTAATAGTATCATTGAGTTGTATATGTTTATTTCTTCTAAAGTGGGAAAAGTAAAATACACAGACCTGTTAAAGTCTTTGTGAGAATTGGGCAGTGCATCTCTTTGTAGAAGCTTGCATATGGTAGTAATTAGCTTTCATTCCCCCATTTCAAATGGTATAGGATAAGGTTACATATTTTTTTTAAAGATACATAAAGGTTTGAATATGTATGAGTTAAGAATATACATTATTTATACTGTAATATTTCTTGGTTAAGATATTAATAAGAAAAAGGGCTTTTCATTGAATATATACATACAGTTGTGCTCATAAGTTTACATACCCTGGCAGAATTTATGATTTCTTGGCCATTTTTTAGAGAATATGAATGATAACACAACAACTTTTCTTTCAATCATGGTTAGTGTTTGGCTGAAGCCATTTATTATCAATCAATTGTGTTTGCTCTTTTTAAATCATAATCACAGCAGAAACTACCCAAATGACCCTGATCAAAAGTTTACATACCCCAGTTCTTAATACCGTGTATTGTCCCCTTTAACATCAATGACAGCTTGAAGTCTTTTGTAGTATTTGTGGATGAGGCTCTTTATCTTCTCAGATGGTAAAGCTGCTCATTCCTCTTGGCAATAAGCCTCCAGTTCCTGTAAATTCGTGGGCTGTCTTGCATGAACTGCACGTTTGAGATCTCCCCAGAGTGGCTCAATGATATTGAGGTCAGGAGACTGAGATGGCCACTCCAGAACCTTCACTTTATTCTGCTGTAGCCAATGACAGGTCGACTTGGCCTTGTGTTTTGGATTATTGTTATGTTGGAATGTCCAGGTTTGTCCCATGCACAGCTTTCTGGCTGATGAATGCAAATGTTCCTCCATTTTTTTTTTCATCTTGCCATCAATTTTGACCAAATTTCCTGTGCCTTTGTAGCTCACACATCCCCAAAACATCAGTGATCCACCTCCGTGTTTCACAGTAGGAATGGTGTACTTTTTATCATAGGCCTTGTTGACTCCCCCCCAAATGTAGCATTTATGGTTGTAGCCAAAAAGCTAAATTTTGGTCTCATTACTCCAAATTACTTTGTGCCAGAAGGTTTGAGGCGTGTCTCTGTGCTGTTTGGCGTATTGTAAGTGGGATACTTTGTGGCATTTGCGTAGTAATGGTTTTCTTCTGGCAACTCCACCATGCAGCCCATCTTTCTTCAAGTGCCTCATTATTGTACATCTTGAAACCACATGTTTTCAGAGGGTCCTGTGTTTCACCTGAAGTTATTTGTGGGTTTTACTTGGCATCCCCAACAATTTTCCTGGCAGTTGTGGCTGAAATTTTTGTTGGTCTACCTGACTGTGGTTTGGTTTCAACAGAACCCCTCATTTTCCACTTCTTGATTAGAGTTTGAAGACTGCTGATTGCCATTCTCAATACCTTGGATATCTTTTTATATCCCTTTCCTATTTTATACAGTTCAACTACCCTTTCCTGCAGATACTTTGATAATTCTTTTGCTTTCCCCATGACTCAGAATCCAGAAACATCAGTGCAGCACTGGATGAAAGATGCCAGGATCTGTCAGGAGTCCAGAAATCCATTGACCTTTTATATACACTCAAACAGATCACAGGTGAGGAAGGTTACCTTCAATAGCCATTCAAACCAATTTGTGTCAATTTGTGTGCATGATATCAGGCCAAAATCACCATATAGAAGTTTTAAACCAGGCCATTTTAGGAGAAGGTGGAGTCTGAATTTAGGAGTAAAAAAAGGCTTGCAGGTCAGACTTACTTACACGAGGAAGCTGCGATTAGATTTATACACAGACACACATATATGATTAGACATATATATCTACATTATTAATATTATTTTTAAATTCTGTATTTTAATATTTTTCTTGTAATATTATGCTATTTTATTATTCAATGCATTTTTGAGTTTGTACACAAGAACTAGAAGGAATTTCTATTTTGGGACTTTTCTCATCAATATAAGTTTACAGCATATCAAGAGAATATTCATATATTCTACAGCAGGCTTTTATTGCAGAAGAGACATGCACTGTCTCTTCTGCAATAAAATGCCCCTACCTGTGTCCTCCAGCACTGTAAACTGGGCTGTGCATGCGCAGCTCAGCTTACAGTGCTGGGCTGGTCTCTGAGTGCCGTGATGAAGCCCTCCTGTACATGCACAGGAGTGACGTCACCCCTCACTGGCCAATAAAGAAAGCCAAAAACCAGCACTCAGAAGAAGATGCTGGCACCGGCACATGTCCAGTGGACAGGATGATGCCGGGACAAGTGGTTATGGAGGAGGAGGAGGACATGACCAACGAGAGCCAGGAGGTGGCTGGGCCCAGCACGAGCCAGAGTGACAGCCAGACCCAATTAAGAAGTCTACCTACACCCCTGCCCTTACCCCCAAGAAGGCCCAGGAGGATGACCATTGTTGAGGAGGAATCACTGCAACTGATTCGGAAGGCGAGTGCCATTCTGGACAAACCCACCCTTCCAGAAGAGGCCTATGCCAGCTACGTGTCCAGCAGGTTGCTGGAAATGGAGAGGGCCAACGCACCTGTGTGAGGGCCTAATTTCTGAGGCAATTAGGGGGGTTTGAGGGGTGAAATTACGACAATCCACCCGCCTGACCCATGAAGGCCCGACACCAACTTCTCCTCCTCCTCCTCCTCGTACTTCCTTCTTCTCCTCCCTCCTCCTCCTCCTCCTACTCCTCCTCCTACCACAAGTCAGCCTCCAAGGAAGCGTGCAGGGAAGACTGCAGGGAAGAGTGCAGGGCAGCGTGGTGGGAAGAGTCGGAAGTGATTGCCTGGCTTCAGTCTGGTCTCACAGAAGACACAGGCTGTTGTAGTGCCACAGCTTGGGGACATAGATGTCATCTGCTGCTGTTCCTGGTCTGTCTGATTCCTGGTCAATCTTCTTGTGCTCCCTATATTGTATGAAATGTGCCCAAGCTTAATTTTTGGCTTCACAAACTTGGTGTCTGCCGTTGGGGCAAAAAGTCTTCACAAAATCTACAAGTGGCTCCAGTGTTGCCTTCCTATTTTGTTTGCCTTGTTTGTTTTAACCAGAATAAATGGTCATTTAATTTTCATCAAATAATGATATACGTGCTTGTTATTCAAAAACATAGTTTCTTTAGGAGTAGGCAGGTACATGTCTAAACATTCATTTGACAATACAAGTGTAAAGTGCAACTTCAATGGAACTGCAAGTGCAGTCGCTGGAAAGGTGAGGGTAAGATCTGAATTAAGGGCAAGCTCTGCTGACTCCACAATTGTATCATGTGTAATAACTAATCCTTTTGATAACCAACAAATAATAAAAAATATCTATATAGAGATATATGTACAAATATAATATATATATATATATTATATATATTATATATATATATATATATATTTTTTTTTTTATACACGTATAGATCTATATATCTATATATATTAATATATATATATATGTAGATATCGATATATATTTTTTTGGCTTATTGAGAAATATAGATATATTTTTCATTTGGTGATTTGGATATCTATATCTATATCTATATCTATATATATAATAAATATATATATATATATATATATATATAATATATATATATATATATACAATATAATATATATATATATATATACAAATAAATAACTTCACTAAAGAATGCTGAAGAAAAAACGTTCGGGAGTACTCTGCGTGAATATACAAGCAGCAAGGCAAAATCATTCTTCAAGTACGATAACATACAAATCCCGCAGTCAGAAAAAAAAAAAAAAAAAAAAAAATCAGCAGCGTGACGATTGTGCGAGCTTCAAAACGAAGGCTAGTTTTACCAGACCGAGCGAGTCCGTGACATAATTGCTACTGAGCATGCGTCCTTTTTGGTACGCCGGACCATACTACACACGACCGGATCATCCGCTGGACTGCCAAGTCCAGCGGATAATTTGAGAACAAAACCTGAAACTTTAGTCCGCCGTACTTTGGCCAAAAAAAGTCCGCCGGCGCCCACACACGAGGGATTATCCGCTGGACTTCGGTCCAGCGGATAATCCCGCGGGATAGTCCCTTCGTGTGTACGCGGCATTACTTACACGAGGAAGCTGCGATTAGATTTATACACAGACACACATATATGATTAGACATATATATCTACATTATTAATATTATTTTTAAATTCTGTATTTTAATATTTTTCTTGTAATATTATGCTATTTTATTATTCAATGCATTTTTGAGTTTGTACACAAGAACTAGAAGGAATTTCTATTTTGGGACTTTTCTCATCAATATAAGTTTACAGCATATCAAGAGAATATTCATATATTCTACAGCAGGCTTTTATTGCAGAAGAGACATGCACTGTCTCTTCTGCAATAAAATGTTTTTTTAAACAGCGCAGCTCAGCTTACAGTGCTGGGCTGGTCTCTGAGTGCTGTGATGAAGCCCTCCTGTACATGCACAGGAGTGACGTCACCCCCCACTGGCCAATAAAGAAAGACCAGCACTCAGAAGAAGATGCTGGCACCGGCACATGTCCAGTGGACAGGTAAGTAGGAAGACTTTAGTTCTGCTTTAATGGTAAAGGACCCACAGGGTTCAAGGGTGTGCAGACTTTATGTAAGTGAAAGTGGAACTATACTGTCTGTAATTCGTCTTAGACTTGGAGGAAGGGGTGTTACATGCCTGCGTTTTTAGCTTAATTATTCACCTAAGCATAATTCTAGAGCAGGGGTCTCAAATTGACGGCCCTCCAGATGTTGAAAAACTACAAGTCCAATAAGGCATTGCAATTCTGACAGTTGCAAGCATGACTCCCACAGGCAGAGGCATGATGGGACTTGTAGTTTTGCAACAGCTGGAGGCCCGCCAATTTGAGACCCCTGTTCTAGAAATTTTCAGACCATGGCCTGAACCATGGAGGTACTTGAAAACTAGAGCTGCGTAGCCATGGCTTTAGAGGAAATGTTTTTTATGAGTTCCTGAAATATGTTTTGGAGGAAGCTCTTTAGTTTCCGGGCAGCAATTGTTATGAAGAAAATAAATGGATTTGGTTGCAAGCACAGCTTGAATGAGACATTTATTTTGATTGAAAGTGAAAGTCGGTACAACTGCATACATTCATGCTGGACAGGAGATTGCTGATGCTGACAAGAAGGATGCTGTGTGACACTGGTGGCAGCGGTGGGACACACATGCCTTGTGGCAGTAGGAGACAGTACATTAGCTGATGGCTTCTTTGAAGTAGGCTATAATCTGTCACCAGAATGAGACTTGGCATACATAAATCATAATGAAATGAATGGAAGATGTAGCTTTTTATCTAGAGAGAAAATAATACCGTGGAATGAATAAGCAGGAGTGAAGGGATCCGTCATGCAAGCTTGCCGCTGTTATTTGAAATAATGAGAGCGGCCAAAAGGATTATATTTGTGTCTTAAAAATTAAGCTAAAAAGTAAAGTTTGATTTTATTTTAATTAGAAACTCCAGGCAGTATGTAAATCCAACTAGTAAGCTGCCAGTAAGGTCCTGGAAATGTTACAGCTGTCTATTTATTGTACCTCTGAAATTTAACTCCTGTTAGAACCATTTCCTTAGTTTTGAATAGCGTGGAGTAAAAGTTAGAACCAATATCAGTTTTATATTGTTGGAAATATAAGTGAAAAAGGGTGCCGGGTACTAGAGTCAATTTATTAAACCCCGGAGAGTGCAACCATCTGGTGCAACTGTACATGGTAGCCAATCAGCTTCTAACGTCAGCTTGTTCAATTACGTTTTGATTTAAAAAAAAAATGGAAGCTGATTGGTTTCTATGCAGAGTTGCACCAGATTTTGTATTCTTCAGTTTTAGTAAATCTCCCCCATTGTGTTTCAGGGGCCTATACTGTACCCCTTCATAAAGGGTAAAATATCAACAATGTATATATACATGATATTGCCAAAAGTATTGGCACGCCTACCTTTACACACACATGATTTTTAATGGCATTCCAGTCTAAAGCCCCATACACACTATTAGATTTTCTGCAGATTTTTGTCTTCAGATTTACCAAAACCACATCATATGAGGTCAAACCTTAAGAGTTTCAGGCCCTTGCACTACATGGTTTTGGTAAATCCGAAGACAAAAATCTGCAGAAAATCAAATAGTGTGTATGGGGTCTTAGTCCGTAGGGTTCAATATTGAGTTGGCCCACCCTTTGCAGCTATAACAGCTTCAACTCTTCTGGGAAGGCTGCCCACAAGGTTTAGGAGTGTGTCTATGGGAATGTTTGACCATTCTTCCAGAAGCACATTTGTGAGGTTGGGCACTGATGTTGGACAAGAAGGCCTGGCTCGCAGCCTCCACTCTAATTCATCCCAAAAGTGTTCTGTCAGGTTGAGGTCAGGACTCTGAGCAGGCCAGTAAAGTTCCGTCACCCCCAAACTTACTCATGCATGTCTTTATGAACCTTGCTTTGTGCACTGGTGTGCAGTCACGTTGGACCAGGTAGGGGCCATCCCCAAACTGTTCCCACAAAGTTGGGAGCATGAAATTGTCCAAAATGTCTTCATATGCTGACACCTTAAGAGTTCACTTTACTGGAACTAAGGGGCCAAGCCCAACCCCTGAAAGACAACCTTACATCATAATCCCCTCCACCAAATGATTTGGAGGGGTGGCCCAATACTTTTGGCATAATAGTGTGGATGAGCGAGTTTGGGGTGTAGGAACTTGACTGACCTGCACAGAGTCCTCACCTCAACCCTATAGATTACCTTTGGGATGAATTAGAGTGGAGACTGTGAGCCAGGCCTCCTTGTCCACATCAGTGTCTGACCTCACAAATGTGCTTCTGGAAGAATGGTCAAACATTCCCGTAGACACACTCCTAAACCTTGTGGACAGCATTCCTAGAAGAGTTGAAGTTGTTACAGCTGCAAAGGGTGGTCCAACTCAATATTGAACCCTATGGAGTAAGACTGGGATGCCATTAAAGTTCACGTGCGTGTAAAGGCAGGTGTCCCAATACTTTTGGCAATATATATATATATATATATATATATATATACACACACATACATATACAGACAGACAAAGATGTGGGGGACACACCCTAAACCTGAATATCTAAAGTTGCTGCTGTAAAGACCTATATATAAACCACAGAGAATAGCGCACACATTGAAAAATGAAAAAGGAGTGACTTTTAAATCTTACAAGGCTGCTTAAAAGCACCTAATCTTAACGACTTCAGCCCCGGACCAATTGGCAGCCAAAGGACCAGGCCCCTTTTTGCGAGTCGGCACTGCGTCGCTTTAACTGACAATTGCGCGGTCGTGCGACGTGGCTCCCAAACAAAATTGGCGTCCTTTTTTTCCCACAAATAGAGCTTTCTTTTGGTGGTATTTGATCGCCCCTGCGGTTTTTATTTTTTTTGCGCTATAAACAAAAATAGAGCGACAATTTTGAAAACAATGTAATATTTTTAGCTTTTTGCTATAATAAATATTCCCAAAAAATATATAAAAAAACATATTTTTTCCTCAGTTTAGGCCGATACGTATTCTTCTACATATTTTTGGTAAAAAAAATCGCAATTAGCGATTATTGATTGGTTTGCGCAAAAGTTATAGCGTTTACAAAATAGGGGATAGTTTTATAGCATTTTTATTAATATTTTTTTTTTTACTAGTAATGGTGGCGATCAGCGATTTTTATTGTGACTGCGACATTATGGCGGACACATTGGACATTTTTGACACATTTTTGGGACCATTGTCATTTATACAGCAATCAATGCTATTTAAATGCATTGATTCCTGTATAAATGACAGTTGTAGGCAGGCATTTAAAGGATCACGTACAGGTACGTGATTTTGCCTGCCCGTGCCATTCTGCTGACGTATATATGCAGTGGGCGGTCGGGAAGCGGTTAATAAGTAAATATGGGGATTTAGTCACATAATATGGCCATACCATGCTTAAGCCCACTACTGTTTCCCCCATGGTAAGAGAAGTGGGATTTATTTTTCTTTTTTATGAATAGGGTAGGACCCACTGAAAATGGGGTAATTTGGCGCGGTGGTGGGCTTAAGCATGGTATGGCCAAATTATGTAAATACCCATATTTACTCATTAAGATAAGGTGGTCTTAAGCAGCCTTGTAAGATTTAAAAGTTACTCCTTTTGCATTTTTCTATGTGTGCGCCATTCTCTGTGGATATATATATATATATATCTGTATATATATATACACACAGTTGTGCTCATAAGTTTACATACCCTGGCAGAATTTATGATTTCTTGGCCAATTTTCAAAGAATATGAATGATAACACGAAAACATTTCTTTTACTCATGGTTAGTGTTTGGCTGAAGCCATTTATTATCAATTGACTGTGTTTACTTTTTTTAAATCAGAATCACAACAGAAACTACCCAAATGACCCTGATCAGAAAAATGTGAGGGGTGTGTTATATGGGGCCCTGTGAACAGCAGCCTTGACTATGGCCCACTGTTGCTAGGAAAAATATCTCTTCAACAGGGTGTAACAGGGTGTAACCTGAGGGACAGATAGGCGGTACAAAGCTCCCTGGGATAAGCAGTCTTTCAGGCACAGATACCAAATCCAGTGAGGTAGTGACAAACAGTGCAGTGTTTATTGGTGATGTATACAAGTCTATATACAGGTGCTGTACAGTGTTTCAGAAAACAAACAGAACAAAAATAGTCAAACAAAAACCTAGCCGTGTCTTGGCACTAACTACACAATATATACAGGTCCTAACTACCAGGCCGAGCAAGCCTACAGCTTGTCAGCTTCCAAAGATACAGCTTAACAGCTTTTTATCAATTTTTTGCTCTCACAGACCAGTGTTGTCTGTTTTTCCCAGGCAGAGAGTGAAGGCTGTCTGTCACAGGTGAGTTTAAATTGGCCTGGGGGAGAGGACCAAGATCCGAACTGGATCGTGGATCAGAGATCCCTGAACAAGTATGAGAGGAGCCTGGGAGACCTAGAAACCCCGAATAGGACTTTTCCTGGCTCTCTCTGGGACGCCCCGCTACAAGGGATATAAGTAGCAATCCAAACCCTAAAGTGCCTATTACCCTACCCTTCTCTGTCAAAAACTAAATAAAATAAAAAAAGTTTAGCCTTCCCAAATAAAGCATAGCAGTTGGAATACATTTTTTACAACGGTTTTGGGTGGAACTCTAATTCTGTGCTGTGCTGTGCAATCCTACCCTACAAAGATTGGTGCCCATAGTCAGTGAATACAGTGGGGAATAATTATTTGATCCCCTGCAGATTTTGTAAGTTTGCCCACTTACAAAGAAATGAAGGGTCTATAATTTTTATCATAGGTGTATTTTAAATGATAGAGACAGATCCCTAAGCAAAACATGACTTAGTACTTGGTGGAGAAACCCTTGTTCGCAAACACAGAGGTAAGACCTTTTTTAAGTTGGTTACCAGGTTTGCACACATCTAAGGAGGGATTTTGGTCCACTCTTCTTTTACAGATCTCTAAATCCTTAAGGTTTCTTGGCTGTCTCTTGGCAACTCGAAAATTTCAGCTCCCTCCATAAATTTTCTATAGGAGACTGGCTAGGCCACCTTAATGTGTTTCCTGTGCCACTCCTTTGTTGCCTTGATGGTATGTTTTGGGCCATTGTCATCCTGAAAGACCCATCCACGACCCATCTTCAGTGTTCTGGCTGAGTATTGACGTCATTGTGCCGACGCCTTGTGTTTTCTATCAGCGTCTTCCACGAGGGAGCATTGGCATCAACTGCCGAGTGGTTATACCGCTCAGGTGTTGACACCTCCCCTTCATCATTCGCCAGCGTGACGTTGGTGGTATATATACCTCGCATTCAGTGCCAGCCATCTACCTGGCTGGTTCCTTCTGTTGGTTTTTGCACACCAACTGGACTTTGGTTCTGCTGGTCATTGCATCGAAGCATCATTATGGTAAGCTCTTGTGGTAAGGTTTGAGGATTCTACTTTGGTGGCTAGTTCTATTCCATTTACTCACACTTGTTCTCCTCTTTTATATTGGATTACACTCTATAACTTTGGTACTAGCACACGTGCATATTCTACTCTTCAGTCAGTGGTTCATCACCATCACTTTTTCATTTTTCACCCTTCATCACCTTTCCAGGAGTCACATTGGGTTCATCATTAATTACAAATATATACTTATTATTATTGGTATACTTATACACATATTTACTACTTCCCAGATGTCTCTGTTGATGATTCATATACAATCCCCTTTTGATATATGGGGATTACATTCTCAGTGCCATCCATCTTTCAACATTGTTCGATGTTAGGTCATAGGTATTTTGCCGATCCCGTGGCAGATGAGGTCCCAAGTTCACCCTGTGCCTACCACCACATGCCACATTCACAATTGTTGTTTGTAAGTATGGGCAAACAATGATATACCTTTTTGTCCCCCTTTCCTTATACCCCCCTTTTTTTCTAGTCAGACTGTGATTTATTTAATTTATATAGCTTCTCTAGATACTTCTGTCGCACCGGCTCCTGATGAAAAAAAAAAAAAAAAAAAAAAAAAAAAAAAAAAAAAAAAAAAAAAAAAAAAAAAAAAAAAAAAAAAAAAAAAAAAAAAAAAAAAAAAAAAAAAAAAAAAAAAAAAAAAAAAAAAAAAAAAAAAAAAAAAAAAAAAAAAAAAAAAAAAAAAAAAAAAAAAAAAAAAAAAAAAAAAAAAAAAAAAAAAAAAAAAAAAAAAAAAAAAAAAAAAAAAAAAAAAAAAAAAAAAAAAAAAAAAAAAAAAAAAAAAAAAAAAAAAAAAAAAAAAAAAAAAAAAAAAAAAAAAAAAAAAAAAAAAAAAAAAAAAAAAAAAAAAAAAAAAAAAAAAAAAAAAAAAAAAAAAAAAAAAAAAAAAAAAAAAAAAAAAAAAAAAAAAAAAAAAAAAAAAAAAAAAAAAAAAAAAAAAAAAAAAAAAAAAAAAAAAAAAAAAAAAAAAAAAAAAAAAAAAAAAAAAAAAAAAAAAAAAAAAAAAAAAAAAAAAAAAAAAAAAAAAAAAAAAAAAAAAAAAAAAAAAAAAAAAAAAAAAAAAAAAAAAAAAAAAAAAAAAAAAAAAAAAAAAAAAAAAAAAAAAAAAAAAAAAAAAAAAAAAAAAAAAAAAAAAAAAAAAAAAAAAAAAAAAAAAAAAAAAAAAAAAAAAAAAAAAAAAAAAAAAAAAAAAAAAAAAAAAAAAAAAAAAAAAAAAAAAAAAAAAAAAAAAAAAAAAAAAAAAAAAAAAAAAAAAAAAAAAAAAAAAAAAAAAAAAAAAAAAAAAAAAAAAAAAAAAAAAAAAAAAAAAAAAAAAAAAAAAAAAAAAAAAAAAAAAAAAAAAAAAAAAAAAAAAAAAAAAAAAAAAAAAAAAAAAAAAAAAAAAAAAAAAAAAAAAAAAAAAAAAAAAAAAAAAAAAAAAAAAAAAAAAAAAAAAAAAAAAAAAAAAAAAAAAAAAAAAAAAAAAAAAAAAAAAAAAAAAAAAAAAAAAAAAAAAAAAAAAAAAAAAAAAAAAAAAAAAAAAAAAAAAAAAAAAAAAAAAAAAAAAAAAAAAAAAAAAAAAAAAAAAAAAAAAAAAAAAAAAAAAAAAAAAAAAAAAAAAAAAAAAAAAAAAAAAAAAAAAAAAAAAAAAAAAAAAAAAAAAAAAAAAAAAAAAAAAAAAAAAAAAAAAAAAAAAAAAAAAAAAAAAAAAAAAAAAAAAAAAAAAAAAAAAAAAAAAAAAAAAAAAAAAAAAAAAAAAAAAAAAAAAAAAAAAAAAAAAAAAAAAAAAAAAAAAAAAAAAAAAAAAAAAAAAAAAAAAAAAAAAAAAAAAAAAAAAAAAAAAAAAAAAAAAAAAAAAAAAAAAAAAAAAAAAAAAAAAAAAAAAAAAAAAAAAAAAAAAAAAAAAAAAAAAAAAAAAAAAAAAAAAAAAAAAAAAAAAAAAAAAAAAAAAAAAAAAAAAAAAAAAAAAAAAAAAAAAAAAAAAAAAAAAAAAAAAAAAAAAAAAAAAAAAAAAAAAAAAAAAAAAAAAAAAAAAAAAAAAAAAAAAAAAAAAAAAAAAAAAAAAAAAAAAAAAAAAAAAAAAAAAAAAAAAAAAAAAAAAAAAAAAAAAAAAAAAAAAAAAAAAAAAAAAAAAAAAAAAAAAAAAAAAAAAAAAAAAAAAAAAAAAAAAAAAAAAAAAAAAAAAAAAAAAAAAAAAAAAAAAAAAAAAAAAAAAAAAAAAAAAAAAAAAAAAAAAAAAAAAAAAAAAAAAAAAAAAAAAAAAAAAAAAAAAAAAAAAAAAAAAAAAAAAAAAAAAAAAAAAAAAAAAAAAAAAAAAAAAAAAAAAAAAAAAAAAAAAAAAAAAAAAAAAAAAAAAAAAAAAAAAAAAAAAAAAAAAAAAAAAAAAAAAAAAAAAAAAAAAAAAAAAAAAAAAAAAAAAAAAAAAAAAAAAAAAAAAAAAAAAAAAAAAAAAAAAAAAAAAAAAAAAAAAAAAAAAAAAAAAAAAAAAAAAAAAAAAAAAAAAAAAAAAAAAAAAAAAAAAAAAAAAAAAAAAAAAAAAAAAAAAAAAAAAAAAAAAAAAAAAAAAAAAAAAAAAAAAAAAAAAAAAAAAAAAAAAAAAAAAAAAAAAAAAAAAAAAAAAAAAAAAAAAAAAAAAAAAAAAAAAAAAAAAAAAAAAAAAAAAAAAAAAAAAAAAAAAAAAAAAAAAAAAAAAAAAAAAAAAAAAAAAAAAAAAAAAAAAAAAAAAAAAAAAAAAAAAAAAAAAAAAAAAAAAAAAAAAAAAAAAATAAAAAAAAAAAAAAAAAAAAAAAAAAAAAAAAAAAAAAAAAAAAAAAAAAAAAAAACAAAAAAAAAAAAAAAAAAAAAAAAAAAAAAAAAAAAAAAAAAAAAAAAAAAAAAAAAAAAAAAAAAAAAAAAAAAATAAAAAAAAAAAAAAAAAAAAAAAAAAAAAAAAAAAAAAAAAAAAAAAAAAAAAAAAAAAAAAAAAAAAAAAAAAAAAAAAAAAAAAAAAAAAAAAAAAAAAAAAAAAAAAAAAAAAAAAAAAAAAAAAAAAAAAAAAAAAAAAAAAAAAAAAAAAAAAAAAAAAAAAAAAAAAAAAAAAAAAAAAAAAAAAACAGTATTTATTTATGTATATTTTTATACTTGCATTGTGCATTTACTCTATCTGTATTGTCATATGGAATAAACATTTTACATTTTGACACACAGTGTGTATTTGCTTCCTTTTTGCTTGCTTCATTTAAAGTCCCAAAAAACCCCTTTGTTCTCTGGCTGAGGGAAGAAGGTTCTCATCCAAGATGTTACAATACATGGCCCATCCATTGGCCCCTAGTTGTGGCAAAGTCGGTCTGTACCTTTAGCAGAGAAACAGCCCAAAAGCATAATATTTCCACCTCCGTGCTTGACTGTAGGGATGGTGTTCTTAGGGTCATAGTCATCATTTTTCTTCCTCCAAACACGAGTCCACCTCCTCAAGAAGGCACATGTACAGTCATGCCAATGAACATCTAAATGATTCAGAGAAGGATTGGGAGAAAGTGCTGTGATCAGATGAGACCGAAATTGAGCCCTTTGGCATTAACTCCATTCACAGTGTTTGGAGGAAGAAAAATGCTGACTGTGACCCTAGGAACACCATCCCTACAGCCAAGCACGGAGGTGGAAACCTTATGCTTTGGGGTTGTTTCTTTGCTAAAGGTACAGGCCGACTTTGCTGCATTGAGGGGCCAATGGACGGGCCATGTATTGTAAAATCTTGGATGAGAACCTTCTTCCCTCAGCCAGAACACTGACGATGGGTCGTAGATGGGTTTTCCAGCATATCAACGACCCAAAACATCCCGCCAAGGCAACAAAGGAGTGGCTCAAGAAGAAATACATTAAGGTCATGGAGTGGCCTAGTCAGTCTCCAGACCTTAATCCTATAGAAAATTTGTGGAGGGAGCTGAAACTTCAAGTTGCCAAGAGACAGCCAAGAAACCTTAAGGATTTAGAGAAGATCTGTAAAAAAGGTGGACCAAAATCCTTCCTGGGATGTGTGCAAACCTGGTCACTAACAACAAGAAAAATCTTACCTCTGTGCTTGCCAACAATGATTTCTCCACCAAGTACCAAGTCATGTTTTGCTTGGGGATCAAATACTTATTTTACTCACTGAACTGAAACCTAATTTCTAGCATTTGTTTTATGTGTTTTTTTCTGGATTTTTGGTTGATATTCTGCCTCTATCATTTAAAATCCACCTGTTATCACAAATATAAACCCTTCACTTCTTTGTAAGTGGGCAAACTTACAAAATTAGCAGGGGATCAAATAATTTTTTTCCCCACCATATTTGACTGTGTTTTAACAGGACCGAATTTACCACCACTAAAAAAAAAGAACATACAGAACAACCATAGCGTTTTATCTAACTTGATAGGTTGACTGCTGGGATGAATACTGGTGGTTATATTTATGAAAGCCATATCTCCTGAGTTTAATTTTAATATTCAACCACATTGTGACTTCAAGAAAAAGAAAACCATTGTCAAGGGCAACTGAAGAGTCAGAGTGGCATACTTTAGTTTGAATTAAATGCTGGGGGCTTCAATTCCAAGGCAGCGAGGTTTCTTGTAAATTTTCAGCTTTGCTTGCTGCCATGGCTATTGCAAGAAAATCGAATTCTTCTCCCTGTTGGATTCTCCAATTATGTTATGTATCAAAGAATCCAGCAAATAAACATGACATCTCCTGCTGTAACCCAAGCGATGAGATCATCCAAGTGATGACAATGACCCAGCACTAAAATATATATATATATATACTTTTTTGACTGAGCCCTTTAGTATGCACACAACGGGCCATATGCAGTAAATTACAATGGTTATAATGATTCCAAGGGAAATGTCATGATTATATAAATGCAAAAGTTTGTAGGCCAAGTACATTGATAAAGGCCACTGGACGTTTATTATGGTTTTATTAGAAAAATGTGTCACTCTTTTTTGTGTATAAAACCCAAAGAATGAAAGACAATGATTAACACAAACTGACAGAGATTGATGAACACAGAACACAATCTGAAAGACACTGATGAAGTGAGCATCTGCCTTTGTCACTGGTTGGACAAAGCTGGTAGCATATATCCATTAGTGCAAAAAAAAAAAAAAAACATTATTGCAGATATTGATATACAGAACTGCCTTGGTGAATTCCCAGGTAAAATTAGGCTCCATCCTTGGCATGACAAACCATGCCTAATTTGGAAAACCCAACCCATGATCACAAACAATTTCAATTTAGGTGATTTTTTATTTTTGATAAATTTAATCCTTTCAGGCTCAATGGTTTAAGTTGGTGTGACAGCTCCAGGCCCTGCCACTGTGAAAGTATAGGCAAAAGTGACACAGGGCTCTCACAGTTACAGAGTTAGGGGGGTCACTTTTTATATGCCTACTTTTTGTGATGTGTTCCATTGCACGGAGTAATGCCGTGTTTCCCTTTTGCATTTTTAATTCACCTGTGTTGGTTAATCATGGGACTTTTATATATATTATTTAAGTGTTACTTATTTTGTTTTTTAGCAGCCATGATTAAGGATGACCGTCTGAAACACGTAGGCTGTCTTACAGCTCTTTACATGTGTTTAATAAAGGAATACTATTTTGGATGTCCTACTGAGTGCCGACCATCCCTTTCCTTATTCTGGTACTTTGGAGGTGTCAGCAGCCTCAAGGTCTGAGTACTGGGTGGAGCTTTTATGTGGAAAGAGTGCAGCAAATATACACTTGTTTTCCTTAGGGGATCCAGAATGTCAGTTCTGAGTGGAGAAAGTTTATCATCTCGCTGTGGGTTTTGTGGACCCGGATTAGGGTCTGTAGTCTGGAGACTTTTAAGAGCTTTGGAAGGGAAGAAGCCTCCAACTCAGATCACAGGTTGGGCACCAGGAATCTAGGACCTGTAAATAGTTTGAGTCTCCACCCCTCTCCAAGAGTCCATGAGGCTGCAAGGTGGCAGCCAATGCTGTGCCTTTTTAACGCAGGCTCAGCTTAGTCTGTGAGGGAAATTACAGAGGTCCTAAGCCAGTGGGCTAGGTTAGCATGAAGCTGAGAGTGCAGTAAGAGCATAGTGTAAGGTGCAGAGGTTGTACAAGAGCATAACAGTGCTGGAAGTTGGTCTGTAGGACCAAACCAAAGACTTAGGCCTGAGGCCTGAGCTGCAGCACTGCAAGAGAGAGCCAAGAGGCTGGTTATCATTTATTTTTCTTTTTAATGGTGGAAACCCCTGTGAGAAAAAAACTGTTTGTGTTCCTCTTCCATTAAGGTGGGCTAGAGGCCCTGAAACTGTACTACCAGGCTGGAGTGGACTCACGAGCACTACACTTGAGCTAATAACCCCCCCCCCCCCACATATCACAGTGGATATTGTTCAGACTTTATTGACAGGTCCATCTGAACTGCTGTTGACTTCCTCCTAAGCCACATCAATCTGCTTGAAGCTGCTATTACCTTGACTTATATAGGGAGAGACATGTCAGGCAAGCAAAAGCCCCTTGACACAAGCCCTCTTTGGGTAGGTAGGATGTTGGATATGGCTTCATTTAAAAGTGTTTAGGGAATCTTCTGTCATTAAGAAATACAATTAAACAAGTCTGACCAATTAATAAGATGCCAGACATGCTAAAAAAAATTATGAAAGAAGCAAAACAAAAAATAAACCCCCAAATATTTGTTTTTGAAAATGTCCATGCATTGAAGGACGTGATTTGCTTTTTTTATTGTTTAATGAGAACGTAGATGGTAGTAGACATTAAGCAAATAGAAGAAAGTTGTTCTGATTGGATGTCATGAGTATTCTGTTTTGTTCTTTGAAGGACTGCAAAGGATGTTCTTCATCTGCTTTTGTTTGATTAAGTTAGACATCTTTCCAGTTAGCTGTTCCTTCTCTCTTTCTACTTCTGCATGTTTTATAGATCAGCCTTAATAAATATTGCAATTTAAAGGTGCAGCAGAAAGAGAAGCCCGGAGCAAAAGAATAAATTGAGCGCAAGGCTGACATGACAGGGGAAACAGTGTGCATGGAATAAGAGGACTTTATTTATTGGAAGAACATGGGGGAGGAGGGTACAGAGACAAATAAAAGCAGCTGGCCCCTACCCCAGCATCACCACAGAGTGCAGAAGCTTCCCACCCACCCCTTGTTTTGTTGTTGTTTGTCTTGTTTGTGTTTTGTTCTTTTTTCCACAGAGCAGTAGGATTTTAGTATGTCGTAGCAGTTGGTGGGTGTTGGTCTTTGCGGGTGAATGAAGATACCTCGGAAGGAAGAGTTCGGGACCCATTGGTGGTATGGGTCCCGATTGGTGGTATTTTAGCTAACGTTGGTTTAGCTGGAAGTTTGGGTAACGGGTGCACTGCGGTCAGTGGTTGTCTCCAAGACAGCATGTCGGCTGGAGGCCTATTATCATATTTGAAAGGTACCGAAGTACAGTATTACACAGATGGTATTTCGGGGTTCCTGCAAAGACCAACGCTAGTATTGAATGATGGGTTTGATAACAGATGTTTTGTTATGGTTATGTTAAGTTAAAATAATTTTGATAATAAAAGAGGATTCTATGGCCAATATTTTACTCCAATTTTGGTCTGGTCTCGTTTAATGGGTAATGGTAAAGGTTGAAGTAAGGGGTTTGGTCAAGCAGTAATGGTACATCTGTTATACAATGGTCATACATATGTGCAATGCAATGTGAGAAAAAAAAATAAAAACACAGGCAGTTTGCTGCAGCTACTGCATAAATCAGGTCCACAAGTCCCCAAGCCTCATGCTGACCACCTTTCCTCCTTATTATTTTTAGTGATCTTTTAAAGCATTATAAGCTAGTTGTTGGCCTTGTGATTGTGTCTGAAGGGTCTTCAGGAATAATATTCAGGTAGAGCCACCAATCATCTTCTCTACCTGACCTCTTAAGCTGGGCATAGATGTAACTATATTTTTTTTCCTGCAACCACAAGTTGCAGGGGGAGCTGTCCTCACCAGGAGAACACAGTGATTACCGCTAGCGGCTATAATAGCCGCAGGCAATAATCACATGTAAAATCCGCCAAGCTCGATCAATCGATTAACTCAGGTACAATCAGCCTGCCCATACATGGTTCAAATCTCAGCTGGTCCCTGCTGAACCGGTTGAGATTTGAACCATCTATGGCCAGCTTTATTCTTCTTCCCTTTAGCTGGGATAACATGAGTAAATGCCTAAGCACATGATCACATATCAAACTGCATTGGAAGGCAGAAGCAGTGTTTTCAACAGTGGCATAGTAGCATATGTTCTTATAATGAACCCCCTGATGCTACCCAGCTGGCAGCTTTCAGGGGGGAAATTAATCTGATAAACTTCGACAATCTCTCTTAGATAAGAAGAAACAGCCAAAATGCCTCTTGACCCACCTCCCTAGGGAGAGAGAGCCTTGACTGATGGGGGCATGGTCTTTCGGAGGAGTCAGTTGGAAGAGCTGACCACCCTCCCACCCCTCTTTTCCTTTGTTACGGTATGTCACAGCTTGCTGCGGTTTTCTTGACCTTGCCAGCAGTTAATGTTGCTGTAATGGGCTATGCCCTTGATGGATAATTGGAAGTAGGCTGTCTATCACCTTCCCTCTATTGGTTGACTGTGACTGGCACTGGTTAACCTCCCTGGCGGTATGATTCTGGCTGGAATTTTGTGCTGAAAACGGTACAATTATTTTGCATGGAAATTTGGCGTTTTTATATTGTAGGCATGCAATTCTTATGAATAACTCACTTAAATCTGTCCAAACCACAGAGTCTAGTAGACATCCCGGGTATGATAAAGTTTGAAACACAAAATAATAAATTATAATATAATAAAAATATATATAAAAATGATTCAATAATGTAATCAAATCAAAAACACTGAAATTTGCTCAGTTGCAGAATAGTCGCTGTCATTAAATTTATTGTTTGATGATAAATTGTGATTTTAATTTTTTATCGGTGTTTTCTAGCTGGTCTAAAACCACTTTTGACATAAAGGGACACTTTTTGGTTGCTATGGACAATCTCCAGTTTCCAGGCAGAAAAAAAATCTTTTTATTATATAAAATGACATGCAGGGCACTGGGCAGACCACTAGGGACAAAGGGGATGTGTATTTTTTGTATACAGTACTGTAATCTGTAAGATTACAGTACTGTATGTGTGTTGTGTTTTTAAACTTTTTTAAATTTGGTGCCGATCTCCGCTCCCGTGCGTCGGAACGTCGCAGGGAACGGAGATCGGCGGCACTCGGGCACTGTGTGAATCGAGCGAGCGGACGGCTCGCTCACACAGCGGGGAGACATCGCAGGATCCAGGGGAAAAGGTAAGTAACTTCCCCCCTGCATCCTGCACGCAAGCCTACGTCTGGCTCGGGGTTACCGCTCCCAGCAGAAAAAACTGGACCCGAGCCAGACTCGGGATTACCGCTAGGGAGGTTAAATATGTTTACATGTTATGTGTTGGAATTTAATAAAGCTGTGGCTTTGCCCTTTCCAACCTAATGGTTGTAAGTGTCTTATTTAATGGGTTAAAGGGCAAGGGTGGTGGGGGATTTGATCCCATTGTGTTACGTTACACCTCAGGCCCATTGCACCTCAGCAGTCATGCCAATACCATGTATCTATTCACCTTTGTGCTTGGACATCAACAACAGTGTTGATCATTTTGACTATTAATCACAATGCTTTTGACCTTGGTGTCATAGACTACTATACAAACTACCTAAGGATAGGTGGATTTTACATCCTCAAAAAACATTCTTCTGGAACAATGGGTAGTCTTAGGCCTGGTTCCCATTAGTGTGATGCATCTTTGAGGCGATTATGTAGTGCATTTGACGGATTTTACTACTGTGCAATATTGATGTGATTTCATCCTTAGTAGCCAAGCTACTGCAGCTGCTTTGTCTGGAAGAAGGCCTTTTTGCAAAATTTCTCTGTGCTGACTTGCATTGATGTGATCGAGAAGCATTGAAAAGAATGTGATTTCCATTCACATTTCTAAGCAACGGGTTCATTTTAAAGTTAATTCTTACAGAAGCTTAAAGGAGAAGTCCAGCCTGAGCTTGTTTGGCAGGGCTTCTCCTATGGGTCACAGGAGTGCAATTTCGTGACCACGTCACTGGAATCAGTCCAGGCACGCGACAATAAAGTCTGGATCCACCAGGTGCCTGGACCGACACCCGGCTCAGCCTCTCAGCAAACTGCTGAGAGCCTAAGATGGCTGCTCCCCACCCCTCCACAGCTCAGCAATCCAGTGAGTGCGGGGGGGGGGGGGGGACAGAGCGGAGAACTGCTGATTGACAGTCAGCACCTCTGCGCTCGAGGATCTGTGAGAACTGAACCATCGTCAGTGTTCGATCGGTGGCCATCTTGACTAAGGGCAGATGATTAATGTAGCCTTTATTTTATGGATTCCATCTGCCCCTAGCTCAGGAATGTAGGCAGGAGGGTGTGCTTAGCTGAGAAAGCCCCTCCTTCCATCCTCCCGATAAAGGTAAAAATATGCAGATGAAGACTCCTGGAGTGTATGACGTCATTTTGGTCTAGGCCAGAAACCACAAAGCAACTGAAGGAATGTAAAAACAAGTAAATATAATATATCTTCCTATTTATTTACTAAGGATAGCAGCATAAGGATTAAAAATAGTTATAATTGATTGAGAAAGATTAGTTCTGCTTTACCTTTCCCTTGCCCCCTCCCTCCATTTACTGCCAGGAGCAGGTAAGACAAGAAGTCTTGTGAAGATTTCAAGTCCAAATTTTTCCACGGACTCATGGACAACCTGCCACCCATGAGTAGGATTGATTCAGAGCTCAAATGGGCTCCCTCTCCTTGTACCAGGCAGGGTATGAAGCAGCTATGGTTGCCACCTTTCCTTCAAGCCAAACCTGAACAATTTAGCGGCGCACAGGAATTTTTATTTTTTTAAGGGGGATTGCTGTGGACTCTGGTGTAAAGGGGAACTCTGATGTTAGGGGCTTTCTGCTCACCAAAGTCCTCACTTACATCAGAATTCCCTAGCATTCCGCCTTAAATCAGGGTTCACAAAGCCCCCTTACATCAGAGTCAGCAGAGCACCCCTTACATCTGAGTCCCCTTACTTAGTGTACTCACTCACTCAGAGGTAGGAGAGAGAAGGGAGCAAGGGGGAAGACTTCAGTCACAGACAATGAATAGTGAGCTCGCTTTCCCGAGGATGGTGGCTCAGGCATTGGCACGTTTGATCCACGATGTATCTGCCGACTGCTGGGTTTCAAATTTCCCACCTACACATCTTTTTTCAAAAGCACGGCATACTGGGAATTGGAGTGTGGGCCGGCAGACAAAGAGTGGTAGGGGCAGGAGGAGGAGCAGATCGAGCCCTTTCTCCTCTCCTGTCCGTGCGAAGGAAGGAACTGTGCTGGATCTGAGGAGTGTGCAAGAGTGTCACAGCCACTTGGCTTAGACAACTGCAGCCAGCCCTGGTTGGCAACCCTGGTGATTAGAGTGTGCCCAGGCACACCCGGCCCGTGTGCACACCTATGAACTTGGTGGTTCTGGTACTCGGTTACCAGTGATGTAAGTAACTGAGTTAAAATAAATGGAGTTACCTAACGCAGTTACTTTAGTGGGTAACGAGTAATCTAACTGATTACTTTTCCCCTCATGGTAACTCAGTTCTCATTACTTTGGCTTAGTTACCCCAATTACATCTACCGCCACTAGATGGCAGTAGTGTAATTCCGGTGTCCTGCCGAAAAAGTTCCCCCGCCAGATAAGGACCCCCTGTACTGCGCAGGCGCAGGGCTTGCGCAGTACGAAGGACTATGGAGCTTCCGAAAATTGCCGAACCTAAACAGCTCTGAGTGAACTCTACACCGCGCAGGTGCAGTTAACATGTAATTGTACGAGGCGATGCCGCACGCTCCTGATGCTCGTGCTACTCTGCAAGGGGCGTCTATCGTGTAAGTAAGGGGCGGGTCTAGTATTACTGTAACTAAGGGGCGCATTTATTATTATTGTTATATATCGAGCTCTGCCCATTAATTTAACATTCGCCCTCTTCTGTAGCCATCCGCCCCTTACACGATATAATAATAATAGACCCTCCACTTTCTTACACGCTATAACAGGTCTGCCCCTTGGTTAGAGTAATAATAGAGCAGCCCCTTGGTTACACGATATATAACAATAATAATAAATGCCCCTCTTGGTTACAGTAATACTAGACCCGCCCCTTAGTTACACGTATAGAATATTTTTAAAAAAAGTCAGTTACTTTGCTGCGTAACTAATTACTTTTCCAATGTAGTAACTGAGTTACTAACGCAACTACTTTTTGGGAGAAATAATTTGTAACTTAACTAATTACTTTTATAAGTAAGATGACCAACACTGTCGGTTACTTGGGGAGCCACAGTCCAGTCTAAATAATGTGTCTGGGTTTCAGTATGAAACCTGGACACATGATTCAAAGCCCGGACTGAACAGGTGAATCCAGGACGGGTGGCAACCCTAGGAGCAGCAAGGGAGTGAAAGTAAGTATAAGCAGCTACAGAGGCCAACAATAAAGCGCGCATGTTTCTTTGCCTTGCATTTGACATGGTTAACTTTCAATTTTATGTATGAAGTGCCACAACTCCCTAAAATAAGGTTAACATGTTGCCGACCAGCCGCCGTCGTTATATGGCAGCAGGTTGGCACGGCTGCGCAAACCGCTATAGGTGTACGTCGGCTGCTTTAAGAGCTGTGGGAGGTGCACACATGCCCGCGGCGCAACGCTGGAGCTGATGCGCGTGGCTGATCCACAGAGAGCCAGAACAGGGATCTGTCAATTTAAACAGACAGATCCCCATTCTGACGGGGGAGGAGAAAGAGGAAGAGGAGAGAGAAATCTGCCTAGTGATCAGGAACAATGATCACCTCTCCTCTATCAGTCAGTCCCATACCCCCACAGTTAGAAACACCTCCCAGGGAACACATTAAACCCTTTGATCGCCCACTAGTGTTAACTCCTTTACATTTACATAGTAATCAGTGCATTTTTAAAGCACTGATCGCTGTATAAATGTCAATGGTCCCCAAAAAAGTGTCAAAAGTGTCCGATCTGTCCGCCACAATGTTGCAGTCCCACTAAAAATCACTGATCACCACCATTACTAGTAAAAAAAAAAAAATGTATAATAAAAATGCCATAAATATATCCCCTATTTTGTAGATGCTATAACTGTTGTGCAAACCAATCAATATATGCCTTTTGTGTTTTTTTGTTACCAAAAATAATTTAGAAGAATACATATTGGCCTAAACTAATGAAAACATTTTTTTTTTTGGGGGGGGGGGGGGGATAGTTATAGCAAAAAGTAAAAAATATTGTTTTTTTTTTTCAAAATTGTCGACCCTATTTTGTTTATAGCTCAAAAAATGAAAACCGCAGAGGTGATCAAATACCACCATAAGAAAGCTCTATTTGTGGGAAAAAAAGGACATAAATTTTGTACGTGTACAACGTTGCATGACCGCGCAATTGTCAGTTAAAACGATGCAGTGCTGTATAGCAAAAAACGGCCTGGTTAGGAAGTGGATAAATCCTTTCCGGGGCTGAAGTGGTTAACCTAGGTTATAGATGCCAGACTGCTTGGGAAAATAGCATGATGTGCTGATATGCAGATTTAATCTACAAGAAACATCAGGAGAATTTTATAGTGGATATGTATTATTACATAATAAAATAAAATACTTTGAATGTTCTTATGCATTTGGATTTCTCTCCATATTAGTCAAGTTGTTTACTCTGTACAGTCACAGTGTGCGGTGCTCCGACCAGCTGGTCACTTCTGCTCAATCCATTCTATCAATTGTTCTAATGTGCAAAGCAGCTCCATCAAATCCCTGTTGTTCACAAAATCCCTTCTGTGTCTGGACCTGTGACAAGCAGCCGTTCAATCCTACGGCCCCGGGTTTTCATTTATTTTAGAATGTGTGATAAATGTGTCTACCTTACTCTGCTGTTCCAGAAAGTTTGCCAAACGTTGCTTACGTGTTTATTGATAATATGTTCATAATCTGCAATGGCAGGGTTTCTCATTAAGGCAATGGCAGGGTTTCTCATATATAAATAGTATATACTGTATATATATGTTGTGGCACTTTCCGAAGCGCCACAACACGGGCTGTTTCAACCCTTTCTTCGACCGCTAGCGGGGTTAAAAGAGCCCTGCTAGCGGCCAAAAAGCGCAGCTAAAACAAAGGTAAAGACCAGCTAAAACTAGCAGTGCTTTACCACTAAGAGACTAAGGCCCCTTTCACACGAGGCGGACTCCGCTTGCACGGAGTCCGCCTCTGTCCGCCGGCTCAGCGGGAGATCTCTCCGTTGATCTCCGCTGAACCGGCGGATGACAAGTCCCTCTCCGCTCACTGAGCGGGGAGGGGCTTGCGAGCGCCGCTGATCTCTATGGAGAGATCGGATGAGAACGGACAGTGTGTCCGTTTTCATCAGATCTCACCCGATCCGATCCGCCAGTGACATATCTGGACGTATAGCCATACGTCTGCTTTTGGCGGATCGGACCGGGTCGGATATCAGCGGAGATGTCTCCGCTGACATCCGACGCTCCATAGACTAACATGGAGCGCCCGTTCAGATCCGCCGTCAAAACTGACAGGCGGATCTGAACGGTCCGACCGTGTGAAAGGGGCCTAAGTGTGAAAGGGGTTTAAGTAACGTACAACATGACTAATAAAGTGCAACCATCAGGAATTTAAAGTATGACATAAAATATGATGTACAGAGTGTAATGATCAGTGCAAGCATATAAAGTATAGGAGTCGGGGCTATGAAGACAGATTTGTGAACAATATTTGAGAGAAATAGGCCTTTTGTGTACATAGAAAAAGTTGTAGATCTTTGCTTTCAGCTCATGATAAATAGGGGCAAACACAAAAGTGTTGAGTTTATAATTTTGCTCAGTGTATATTCAATCACAAACCACCTAGATTAAAGTGGTTGTATAGCCCAATTATAAATTTTTACCTACAGGTAAGCCTATAATAAGGCGTGCCTGCAGGTAAAATGAATATCTCCTAAACCTGTACGGTTTAAGAGATATTCACTTTGCATGCAGCCGCTGACGTCCGTGTCGCATGCGCTGTGAATGCCCGACTGAAGTTCCAGCAGACGCTTCCGGACCTTGCCGGGAAAAAAATTCCTGCGCGAATGCACGGGAGTGACGTCATTGCGGCTCCGGCCACTCACAGAGTCGTGAACCCGGAAGACACGGCAAGGGCAAAATGTCAGCTTCCTCGGCGTGAACCATGATTAGATACCGACGCCTCGTTCTAAGGTAAGTATTTCAGGACCAGACTAGCTCATTATGCCTTACAGTTTTTTTTTTTTTTTTTTGCGGGTATACAACCGCTTTAAGCACTTCACAGAGTTTACATGTAAAGTCAAACCCATTGATACTCACCAATCCAATGCTCCTTTTTTTGTGACAGCTGCCACCAAAATACTGGATGTTGACCAGTGTAGGAGTCTAGAGGTAGTGGTGACATTGCCCCCTCGGTCATGTGACAGTGCTCGCAAACACTGCATTATGCATACCTCCCAACTTTTTGAGATGGGAATGGGGGACACCTATCAGCAAAAGTATGCAGGCATAGTACACACCCCTTGCCACGCCCCCTTAACCTTTTGATGACCGCCCACTGTCATATGACGGCTGCAAGAAACATCTGTTGTTTCTGGCCGCCGTCATATGACGGCATTTCCTTTGCGGCCACTAGGGGTGCCGCGTCACTGGGGACCCGATGTGCGTGCCCGGCGGCCGCGATGTCCGCCGGGCACCCGCGATTGCCCAGTAACTGAGCAGGACATGGATCTGTGTGTGGAAACACACAGATCCACGTGCTGTCAGAGGAGAGGAGACCGATGGTGTGTCCCTTGTACATAGGGACACCGATCGGTCACCTCTCCCAGTCAGTCCCCTCCCCCACAGTTAGAATCACTCCCATAGGGAACATATTAATCCCTTGATCGCCCCCTAGTGTTAACCCCTTCCCTGACAGTCACATTTATACAGTAATCAATGCATTTTTATAGCATGGATCGCTGTATAAATGTGAATGGTCCCAAAAATGTGTCAAAATTGTCCGATATGTCTGCCGCAATATCGCAGTCACGATAAAAATCGCAGATCGCCGCCATTACTAGTAAAAAAAAAAAAAAAAAAAATGCTATAAATCTATCCCCTATTTTGTAGACGCCATAACTTTTGCGCAAACCAATCAATATATGCTTATTGCGATTTTCTTTTACCAAAAATATGTAGAAGAATACGTATCGGCCTAAACTGAGCAAAAAATTTGTTTTAAAAAAAAATTTAAAAATTGGATATTTATTATAGCAAAAAGTAAAAAATATTGTGTTTTTTCAAACTTGTCCCTCTTCTTTTGTTTATAGTGCAAGAGATAAAAACTGCAGAGGTGATCAAATACCACCAAAAGAAAAAGTGATAAAAAATGTATTTGGGTACATCGCTGCATGACCGCGCAATTGTCATTCAAAATGCGACAGCGCTGAAAGCTGAAAAATGGCTTGGTCAGGAAGGGGGTGTTCGTGCCTGGTAGGCAAGTGGTTAAAGGAGAATTGTACAAAAAAACAAGATTGGTTAAACCCACAAGTGCTTTATTTACCACTACTATTCCTTTATATTGGCTTTTAGAATTTACAAATGCAGCAATTTAGAGATCAGATGAAAGGTTTAGCGCTGGGAAACACTTTTTGATAGATAAAAAGGGAATTTTTTACACATCTATATAGATCAGATACACAATGAGGGACAAATGAGGAGGGATGAGGGACAGAGGGACATTGCTCCAAATCAGGGACAGTCCCTCGAAATCAGGGGCTGTTTGGAACAATGCATTATGGGGGGGGGGGGGTCATTTACTCCCCCATACCCAGAAGCACCAGATATTTTGCACTGGATGCTACACAGGAAAGAGCGGGGGGGGGGGGGGGTGAGTTACCTAAATGGACAAAGTGACAGCACCTCTTTATCTTATCTAGAGATTTCTATTAATGTGTTTGGCTTCATTGTGACAAATATATCCACAGTCAGCTGGTATGATAAATAAGACAAGTGTATACATGATCTAATACGGTGTATTTCCCTCCCACCTTTCCCACACATTTGTCTCTGTTAGTCTGTATGTGGCACAAATACATTCTAAAGAGTATAAAAAGAAGCATAATAACTCTTATAGACTCATTTAAAAAAAGCGATGAATCATTTATTTTCCTTTTACATAACACTGACTTTATCTCCTCAGAGCTTTACAGAGAACATTGAGCCATGCACATCTCTCCCCACTCCCGAAGGAGCCTACAGCCTAATTTAGTTGGAAGCCAATGAGCATCATGCAAATGCTGCAAGAATGTACAAACTCCATGCAGATAATGTAATTTATGGTGAGATCCTAGAGAGCTAATTACCTGTCTGTGATCTTTCCAGAATTCCCAGAATAGGGGAGCATGTGGCCTTCCCTCCTTTCTCCCAAAGAGCAGCGCGTGACACTCGAGTGGCCAATTGCCAGGCCAGAAAATTGTCAGGTTCATTAGCCCCGTATATACTACAATATACTATAATAAAGACAAATATGGAGTTTGCACAGGACATTGTTAACTTGGGGGTCCAGCAACAAATAGAGCAGCAGAAGAAGCTGTGGTGGGAGAATGGGGGGTTATCAAGAGAACCGGTCAACTGACTTTGAATGGGCAAAGTAACAGACGCGCTTTAAAAAAAAATCAGTCTGTATATGCAGCATAACATGCTTGTTATACTCACTGTGGAACTTAAGGGGTTAATCCTCTGCATTGTGTAAAAAGGCTGTTTTATCCTGTATGCATAGATCCTTCCCTCCTGCACTGTCTATCTGGGGAAGGCCAGCTAACACAGCTGACCTGCACATGCTCAGTTGTGTCTTGAATGCTGGAGAGAACAGTTTCTTGTTGAGATAGTCAGAGATAGTCAGGTCACATGATATTGACATCACACATGTGGGCGTGTATACAGGCTGCAGTGGAAATCTCCTCCTTCCTGAACTCTCAGCACTGGCGAATCTCTGCAGTTTATAATGTGACCATGGTATACAGATCATCCAAAAAGGTATATAGTGATTGTATTTTAACCACTTGCCGCCCGCCATAGAGCAATATGACGGCGGCAAAGCGGTTTAGTTATCCCGATCGGACGTCATATCACGTGATCAGGATAACAAGCCGGGGGCGCGCAGTCTGACACACCGAAACTCTGATCATGGTATGGAGCCTCTGATGGACCAATCTTAGCTGATCATCGCGTAAACCAGGAAGTGCCCATAAACGGCTTTCCTTGGTTCACGCTGACAGGGAGAGCCGATCGGCAGCTCTCCCTGTCAGAGGGGGGGTCTGTGTTGATAATCAGCACATTGATTATCAGTCCAGCCCCCATCAGATGTGCCCATCCAGCTGCCAATAAGTGCCCATCACCTGCGTCCCATAATAAATGCCTACCAGTGCCCATAAAAGTGGCAAACAGTGCCCACAACAGTGCCAATAATTGCCCATAAAAGTGCCAATTAGTGCCCCATCAGTGCTGCCTATCAGTGACGCCTATCAGTGCCCATCAGGTTTTTTTTCAAAATTGACGTGTTTTCTTGTTTGTTTATAGCGCAAAAAATAAAAAACGCAGAGGGGATCAAATAGCATCAAAAGAAAGCTCTAGTTGTGGGAAGAAAATGATAAACTATTTTCATATTACTGGGTTTTGTAACACTTTAAAGTGATATTAAAGTGATTGTAAAGCTTTGTGTTTTTTGTGTTTTTTTACACAGACAGGGGGGCTCGGCCCCGCCCCCATACCCTCATCAGAGAATTTGATTGACAGCAGTGGGAACCAATGGCTCCCACTGCTATCTATCTGCCCTGTGAGGATAGAGAGAGAGCGGAAAGAGCCGCTGCTCTTGGGCACAGAGCTGGATCAAGATTTGGCTCGGGTAAGTAAGGGGGTAAACTAGGCAGGCTTTATCTGCACAGAAGGTTTTTTCCTTAATGCCAGAGAATGCATTAAGGTAAAAACCTTAAATCGGAGCTCCACCCAAAAGGAGAGGCTCTGCTTGTTTGCACCCTCCACTGATACATTTGGCACTTTTTAGGGAAGAGAGAGGGAAGCAGGTACCTGCTTTTGACTGGTACCCGCTCTCACTTTCTGACTCAGGTCGCAGTGGCGATCTATGAGCATGTTCGGCCCCCTCCGTCCCCCCAAAGCATTCTGGGACACACACAGCTCCCATAAGACTGCAGGGACATTCACAAAGCACAGCGCAGTGATTCTTCAATTGGCTCGGGTGCCGACATTGCTGGATCCCTGGACAGGTAAGTGTCCTTATATTAAAAGTCAGCAGCTACAGTATTTGTAGCTTCTGACTTTTACATTTTTTTTATTTGGGGGGGACTGGAGCTCTTTAAGACCTTAGAGCCCCTATAAAGGCAATTTTTTATTTATTTTTTATTAAAATAAAAAAAGATGTTGTACTTAGCTGCTCTGTGCAACGATCTTGCACAGAGCATTCCCTTACCTCTTTTATGATGGTCCCCACCACTGTCTGCTGCCTCTTCTTTCCAGTGCCACCCACAGCACACCGTATGTTCACAGACACATGCAAAGCGGCTCGGCCACACCCTTGTTCCCTTCATAGGGTCCCTCTTTTGAAACCAAAACCCTCTGCCCCTCTTTCCTCCTCAGTTGTCTTTCTATCTGTTCTAATGTACAAACCTTAATAAGGCCTCATTTGAATAGGCCATGTAGGGCCATACAACTCCAAGAATGAGCATGTTTGAACAGCAGTCGACACAGGAGGTTTGGATCAGCCATGGCCTGCAAGCCTGTACAAATCAATGAAGAACTGACAGGCGGCCGTGGTTGTCAACACATAGCAAGTCACATATTGAGCAGTTACATGCAGTACATGCAGAACACATTCACCTGTGCTCCCCACTGCAAAATAGGCTCATTCTTGGCCTACACAGTCATGTACTATAAATGAGACATAAAACATGAACAATTAAACTTACTAATAAACTAATTATGTTAGAACACACTAATCCTCCTATCAAAGATCTAAATGATTGTAATTGTTATTTTCAAAGCCAGTTATGTTTGCTTGTTGAGTTATGTTAGAAAGCTAGTATAGGGAGACAACTATTCAGGCTCAGGTTACTTAAGAAGACATGTGGCCTCATTAAAGTTGGAAGAGAAGCTGTTTACCTTAGTTGGTGGTGTCAGCGGGAAGTGTGGGTAATTTCAAAAAAACTTCAGATGGACATGAGGTGCACCATGGTGCAGGCGACAGTAAACAGTCCAGAACAGAACTTGTAGTAATGTACAAACCAACAATTCACAACAAACCCGGCAGGAAGGCAAACGACTGGACACACTCACAGAATATATCAGCAGAGTGTAGCGGAGCAGGTCTTAGATGTGTCGACAGCGTCTTGAGGGGCGGAATGCGGCCTGGCCGATCCTTACCCAAATGGGGACGTTTCCAGGAAGGATGTCGTGTCCCTATGTTTTCTGTACTTATCTGGAACGTTTCCTTGCCTCTAATCACTGTCCCAGTCACTACCCACAAAAGAAGTACACACTAAACCTGGGAGCCAGGGCCTTAAAGTGGGAGTAAACCCGCTGACTTTTTTTTTTTTTTTTTTTAACACCTGTAAAGGAAAAGGCATAATGAGCAGTATGCACCGCATACTAGCTCATTATGAAATACTTACCTTAGAACGAGGCGCCGGCATCTCACTTGGTCCACGCCGAGGGAACTGACATGTTCCCTCGGCGTGTCTTCCGGGTATTGCGGCTCCGGCGCTGTGAGTGGCCGGAGGCACGATGCCGTCACTCCCGTGCATGCGGGCAGGAGCTTTCTTCCAGGCAGGGTCTGGCGTCTGCCGGACTTTCAGCCGAGAATCCCCGGTGCGCATGCACCGCTGAAGTCAGCGGCTCATTGCGAGGGGAATATCTCCTAAACCGTACAGGTTTAGGAGATATTCTTTTTACCTACAGGTAAGCCTTATTATAGGCTTACCTGTAGGTAAAAGTTACAAAAATTACTATACAACCGCTTTAAGAAGGCTCTGCCAGACCCAAGTTGGCTGCCAGAGTCACATGTGGTGGCAGCATCCAATGGGATAGCTTCCTCAGTGACTCAGGAAACCATAGAGGAACCAAGTTTCCCTTGACTTCCCATCCAACTGCAATGCTGCTGAGGTTGAGATCCACCTACATTGAAGAAAATAACCTGCACCTACCTACAGGCATCTTAGCAAACATAATATACAGGATTATGGAAAGTGTTAGAGACATACTGTAATACATGCAGCCACCCACACCCAAACAGATTGAACTGGATGGACTGGTGTCTTTATTCAACTTTACCAACTATGTAGCTACACTTTCCCTGGGGGTACTTACTTTTTCATATGACTGCATAAAAGTAGTGGTGAAAAAAGAAAGTGTGAGTTTAACTAATCATTTTTTATGTGCGAGTTCTTTATAGTCTGTGCCAATGAGGTGGTGACTGGGATGAATGTCCTTTGCCTACATGCTTTAACCCGTTCCCGACCAACACACGACGATGTACGTCGACAGAATGGCACGGATGCACAAATGGGTGTACCGGTATGGCCCTTTGAATTTGACGCCACGCCATCGAGTGCGCACCGTCGGCAGCGCGCGCACCCGCCGCAAGCTCTGTAAGTAGGATACCCGCGATCGTCTCACGGAGAGGAAGAACGGGAGATGCTAATGTAAACAAGCATCTGCTTGTTCTGCCTAGTGACACTGTCACTGATCACTGTTCCTTGTGATCGGCAGCAGTGATCAGTGACGTGTCACTCGTAGCCACGCTCCCTAACAGTGAGAATCACTCCCTAGGGCACACTTAACCCCTTCCTAGCCAGCTAGTGGTTAACCCCTTCCCTGCCAGTGTAGTTTTTACAGTAATCAGTGCAATTTTATAGCACTGATCGATGTAAAAATGCCAATGGTCCCAAAAATGTGTCAAAATTGTCCAATATGTCCACCATAATGTCGCAGTCATGATAAAAATTGCAGATCGCCGCCATTACTAGTAGAAAAAAAAATTATTAATAAAAATGCCATAAAACTAACCCCTATTTTGTAGATGCTATAGCTTTTGCGCAAACCAATCAATAAACGCTTATTGCGATTTTTTTTACCAAAAATATGTCGAAGAATACGTATCGGCCTAAACTGAGGAAAAAAGGTGGTTTTTTATATGTTTTTTGGGGATATTTATTTTAGCAAAAAGTAAAACATAATGCTTTTTTTTCAAAATTGTCGCTCTATTTTCGTTTATAGAGCAAAAAGTAAAAACCACAGAGGTCATCAAATACCACCAAAAGAAAGCTCTATTTGTGGGGAAAAAAGGTCGTCAATTTTGTTTGTGAGCCACGTCGCACGACCGCGCAATTGTCAGTTAAAGCGACGCAGTGCCGAATCGCAAAAAGTGCTCTGGTCTTTGGCCAGCCAAATGGTTTGGGGCTTAAGTGGTTAAGCTAAATGTATCCCTCTAGCTCAACCCTCGCTCATATGGCCATACTCTTTTTCACTGTTCAAACCTGCACTATGGAACGAAACGTAGCATCTGGTTGGACGCTATAGGCTATAACTTATTTTATATATCTATTTCTATATCCCAGTTTGACAGCAGCATTGCCATCCTTTGTCTCTTTTTTGATATTTCAGCGAGATTGTCCAAATTATGATTTTTATAAACTTGGACAGATGTTGCTTCAAGCCTTTCCAAATACAGCCTCTGTTGGAGACATGCAATTCTCAGTTGTGCAATTATTTATACAAGTGAGCACGCCGGCACCAGCTTTCCACATCTTGTGCGTCTTACAAGTGGCGTCATTTGCAAGAAAATGAAAAAGGAAAAAAAAAATAACAATAAAACAAAAATATAACAAGTTGTTCCATGAGAACGTGATTTTGTAAAATCTAGCGAAGACATTTCAAATATCATTTTGTTATTGGTTGTGAATTACGCTGTGGGTTACCTTTTGATAGTTACGGTTTTAATAGCAAATGGAGCTATTTTAATTGGTCTTTTAACACTTTTTTATGTTTAGTGTAAATGTGCTGTCAAAAGTTGTTAGTTCTTACAATTTTCGAGAAAAAAAAAAAAAATGGAACTAATTGTACTTGTTAGGTTTTACTTAAATATAATAATCAACTTTGAATTCCTGTTGTGTTGCTTAAAGTGAAAGTCTATTGTGTAACACAAAGACTGTCGACCAGCGGTACACACACCCCTGAGGGTACCTTTAATGGATTTCAAGACTACTTCTACCTGTTAGGCAGGGGCGAACTGACCATTCGGCCACTCGGGCACTGCCCGAGGGCCCCGAGCCACTAGGGGGCCCCATCAGGGTTGCCAGCCTCAGTAAAACCAGGGACAGTATGTAAAAATCTGTGTTTTTGTTACATCTGTTTCTGAAATGTCCCTTACCGGCATACTTTTGGTCTAAAAATCCAGAGATTATAGCTGCCCCACCTCTCCAGTAACTTCTCAGCCAATAGAAACATGTCTGTGTATACTGTGTGATTGTATACTGTGTGTGTGTATACTGTGTGGCCCCATAATCTCTGATTGCCTGGGGGCCCCATAATCTCCTATTGCCCAGGGGCCCCATGAGTTGTCAGTCCGCCCCTGCTGTTAGGTTAAACTTATCATATCAGTTTAGAGTTTTAAAGTAGACTGCACTCAAAAAATGTAATTGTGCTGCTCCGTGTTCTCCTTGCTGGAGAAAAATCTGTACCTGATGACCAAAGTACAAGGATCTTCTTGCCTTTGCTTAATTTATTCTGCATATCTGTGGTTCTTGAACCGCTCCTCCTGCTTCTGTTCTTTTTCTGGCACCTCCTCTGCTGCAGACACACAGGGAGATATTTTAGGGTGGACAGCAGGAGAAGGGGCCAGAAATATGTAATTTACCAACCCTTTTAGTTTCTGAATGAACACAGTGAGTGATCATCACAGTGACATACCGATGACTCACTGGGTGAGATTTACTAAAACTGGAGCACTCAGATTCTGGTGCAGCTGTGCATGGTAGCCAATCAGCTTCTAACGTCAGCTTCTTCAATTAAGCTTTGACAATACAACCTGGAAGCTGACTGGTTTCTATGCAGAGCTGCACCAGATTTTGCATGCTACAGTTTTAGCAAATCTCCCTCACTGTGTTTATTCATAACCGAAGCATAGTAAATTGTATTTACTGTGCTTCAGTTTCTAAATGAACAGGAATCTGCTCAACACAGAGCACTTCCTATTCATATACTGTCCATTGCTGCTGAAGCTGCAGAGAAAGGGACTGATATTAACATTTGATATATCACCAAAGCCCCCCAATGGGGCTCCTAAATTTTTTTCAAAATAATAAAAAATGTTATTATAATAAAATATATAGTAATAAAAATAAAAAACTACGGACTCTGTCCACTGTTCTACTGACACCGGATTTTTGTTAGACTTCCGGGGGGTTGCGATGCGCAGTGGTTCTTTCCCCCTCCTCATCCCTGTTTATTGCGGTGGGGGCGGGGATTGACCCATGCGCATCGGCGTCATGCAGGACGCATCCCGCTCGCTGCGTCATGTGACACCGTTTCTGCAGTGATTGTCTGAATCCATCTCATGCCACAGATAGGGTGGGCGTGAATTGATTCTTGCCTTCCCCCCACTGCAATGGCGTCTGGGCATGACATTAGCGGGGACCTGCACTGGAGCGGGGGGTTTATCATTCTGAGCTAGCCAGCAGACCACTCTACATGTTCCTATCACCAGGAAGGGATCTTATTCATGCAGTACCTATGCTATTTCACACTCAGGTAAATAGGGGTCATTTTGTGGCTCTGTTTACACATATTGGTAATTGTTCCTTGAGCACTCCTATTGGAGTGCTTGTTAGCACTTTAATTGGCTTGCACCATTGTTGTTTCAATTTGCCCATCCATTATTTTCACATACATGTTATTCCCTCCTATTTATCCCTCTCCCCCCTCCTTTTGTAGGTACACCAAGGTGGTTCACTTAGCTCCAACTATTTTTATTCAGTTTTTGTTTTCTATATTCAAACTTTCTCCCCTCCCCTCTTTTTTTACACACTTTTTTTTGTAGAATGACAAGTGCACTTTATTGCACAGGGGCTGTATTGTGGCGACCTGGGATGCCTCTGGTTGTTTCCCTTGGTCTGTTTTTGGGGTGTCTCCCGCCTCAACCCCGGTTTGGACACCTGTCTGAGGCCACCATTGATATCCGGTTGGAATCTGGGATTTTCTTGGGACTTGTAAGTAACTGACAAGTTGTTTTGAGATCTTTTTTCTCCCAGAGGGCATCATACACTAAGGGTTATTTATCTATCCATCTTTTAGTTTAACCTCGCATTATACTGATGAGTGGCTGTAATGCTATGAAACGCGTCGAGTCTCTCAATCCAAGGGTACCAAAAATTCTGGCTTATTATCATGTATGATAATCAATTGTTTATAACTTATGAATTAATTTTATCAACTATGTCTGTTTCATGATCTGTATTATCAATTTTGTGTGTTCACTATACTAATCATGTTCCTTGATCAATTGTGATGCCTATTGTATCAGTTATATTCAATATGTGAGTATCTTGATTGTATTGCATCATTGTTCATTGATTTAACATGTTTTATAAGATATGGAATGCCCAATGTGATTGTGAAAATAAATTATAATATATATATTTTTTCCTTCTTGTTTTAATACAATAGGGATGGAAGCTTGCCATTATTGGTTGTGTCAGGTCACACCACTCTTTTTATTGTTTTATATCTGTCGGTAGCCCATTGGGCAGCATGAATCAGTACTGCTGGTTGTTCAGTGACCTTTATAGATTTACCAATCCAATGATCTCAAAGGCAACCTTCATACACTAATTTTACATAACACCTGCAGTAGTTTACATACTGAAGGAAAGAAAGTACACAAGCGTTGCCCCTAGCAACCAAGCAGCAGCCCCTTACTTTCTGGCCTACACTTGATAAAAGACAGTGGATGCTATGGCCAACCCAACGTCTTTGGTTTCCCCACAGTTCTTATAAATAAGCCCCTTGGTGTCTGGGTGTGAGTGTAGAAAATAAAAACATCTCACAAGATCTTTTAAACAAGGAATAAGGCTGATAATAGCACTACCTCTATGCTTGTTGTGGATATTGTATACCTTTATCAGGTCACAGTTATCTATTGAGCTCATTGTGTTGTAGGTATTGCGTTACCTAAAGCCGATTAAATTACTCTTCATTTCTTCTGAGGCAGAGGCTGGAGTAACGTGAGACCTGCCACTGTTTGATGTTGGCACTCAAGTTGTTATTTGTCCTTATTAAAAATATATCCCTGTAATAATTTTTATTTTGCAACTTTGTTTTTTTTTTTATTAATATTTATGTAAATGTAGAGCAGATGTGTAGCATTCACCACGTACATCGTAAAATAAATAAAATACGTCAATAAAAGAGTATAGCATACAATGACTGAATTAGGCTTTCTATTGTAGATTAATTTGTTCTGGCTGGAGGGAGTATGGCTCTAGTAGTTTTTCGGAGTAAGAATGCTGACAACTAGAGAGAATGCTATAGCTGCCCAGTCATTCACTGACTACTATAGCACATTTTACTATGAATCAGTGAAGTGATTTCAGCAAAATAAGGTAGTTTTTGCCACAATTGTGCAAAAGTAAAAATCCTTAAGTTGCCTAAACAAAATTTGCTTAAAAAAATCTTGGCCTTTTTATTTAATTTTCTTTAGCGTATTTGTGTGTTTGTGTATTGAGGTTAGTTTATTTTAGTGTTCCTTTTTATTTGTGTTTTTGCCTTTTTGTTTTTTTAATTCATCATTTGTTTATTGCCACCTACCTTCCCTAGGAGCAGTTGTCCTTTCAATATGTCCCTCCCTAACAAACTAAATGCTTTTTGTTTTTTTTCCAAGCTGCATAAGCCAGTAATTACAAATTATTATTTTTTCTTATTTTAGGGTTAGTCTACATTTCAGGAATTTCTATAAGCTTATATGTAATCAGTTTTTAAACATATTTTTTAACCATATATGTACCCAATTTTATTCCAATTGAAAAATGCATTAAGCCATTTTGCTGGTTGTAACAGTGCATGTAATACATATTTGTGTGTATCATGTATAGCAGTGGTTCTCAACCTCAGTCCTCAAGTACCCCCAACAGGCCATGTTTGCAGGTTTTCCTTTACTTTGCACAGTTGCTTTAAATCAATATCAATGACATGGTATTGATAAGAGCCATTTTATCTAAGGGAAGTTCCCAAAACACGGCCTGTTGGGGGTACTTGAGGATTGAGGTTGAGAACCACTTATGTATAGGGATAAGTGAATCTGCCTGGGTTTGTGTGAGCTGGGTTCGGGGAACACCGCAGGAAGTCTGAATACCCTCAACTTAGCACCAAGCCCAACTGAAGTCTATTGGAGGTGAAATATATCCCTGTAATAATTTTTATTTTGCAACTTTGTTTTTTTTTTTAATTAATATTGAATATGAAACTAGCTATTATTTTCTCTTAAAATTTGAAGGCTAACAGGCAAGCTATTGATTTTAAAAGGACATAGGGAGCTGGGCACTGCCATGGGATCAAATATACCATAATAAAACATTAAAGGAATAACTTTTTGCCAGGTGTTGAGAGTAAGGACCACTTCCCCACATCCAATGTCCCAAGAAGAAGTCTTAGTGCCCAGCTATCCCTCTGTGGCTACTGATCCCAGCCCACCTGGCTGCAGTTGCCCCTTTCTCCAGCCCTCTTGGCTAAACTTCCACAGTCCTCCCAGACTGACTCTGTATCTATCTTAGACTGCTCTCACCCAGTCCTCTTAGGCTGCCTCTCAGTCCTCCCCAACTATAACACTCACCAGCCCACCAGGCTGTCTTCTTCCCTGGAGATTTGCCTGGCAGTGTTCTCCTCCTTCTGCCCCCTCGCACCTGCTCCCCTGCCACTGTTTAGGACACCTCGTGTGTCGTGAAGAAAGTCCCTTCCACACCTTAGCTCCCAGACCCAAGGTCACCTCCCTCCCCCCCAGACCAGGGGGCTAACCTCAAGGGTCTTTGACAGCCTCCTAACACTCCATCTTCATCTTCCACCCAAACTCCACTACCCCAGCTGGGCTGACCTTGAGTATTTGAGGGGGCCTGCCCTCTACCAACCCATCTGTTGGGGATTGGTCAGGGCCCTCATAAATACTCCAGGCAACTATTCCTCACCTCCACTCCCATTCTTCTAGAATCTTCTATAAGTTTCTAGGAGTAGAAGGAGGTATCAGAGGTGCTGTCTGTGAGTCAGCCCTCCTTGAGTCTCTGCCAAGACTCTGATTAAAAAAAAAAAACAGCCTTGGCTGCCAGCCAAGCCTGAACATTTTACCTACACTAACAAGAAAAATCTAGCACTCTAGCACACTATCTAGGGGGTGCTACATAAGTATATCTCCACTCTACAAACCCCTAGCCAAAAATGAGCAGTTAACAGATGCAGTGTGGGCACAGCCCCACTGCATGTGAAAAAAAATTGCCCGGAGTTCAACTTTAAAGCAGAATCTGGAAGATCCCTTTACAAACTAAAAGGCCTATAAAATATTTTTAGTTTTAGATATAGAAGGAAAGATTTCTAGAGTACCATTCGTCTTTTGTTTCTGTCTGTGACCCCATTGGAAGTATTGTGCCTTATTTCATGTCTCTGTGATACCTGAACAAGAAACAGTAGAACGAAAAGGTGAGCGAGAGGGTTAGCAGCTGTCATCAGGATGGGATGGAGATCCTTGTCAGAAGTTCTAACCTTTCCTACTGAAAATCAGTTTTTGCTTTTGTTTGCATTCCTTTTGGAGTCATTTACAATCGCACAATCGCATCCTGTCCTGACTGGAAGTGAAGAGAAATCGCAAGAAAAGGGATAAAGATGACAATAAAAACCTGACAGAAGCTCTAACTATTCCCCATTTTTATTATAAAGTTTTAGCTGGAGTTGAGCTTTACCCAGGGCTGGATTAACGTAGGGGCTTTTGGAGCTGCAGCCACCTAAAAATAACAGACTGCTCATGGAACGCAATGGGCTAATGGGGAGAGATCTCCCCTGATGGACCCTGCATTCTGCATGCACCGCCTGGGCAGAGTGGTGGGATTGATAATGGGCGCCACATGAGAAGTCCTTATGAAAGCCTGGGGCACGCATATGCTGGGCTCTTACAGAAGTCTGGGCCTTCCATAGTGTTAATCCTGCACGGCTGCACTCTTTTAGCTCAGAGTGCACACCGATGCACGGGCCCTTACAAGGAAACCTGGCAAATCAAATTCCAGGCTTCCCTAGTGTTACACCTGTGCTGGCTGCGCCATTTTGAACTTGGGTGCACGCCAGCACAGGCTCTTGGTAATGCAGAAGGGTGCCCAGTAAAGGGTCCACCAAAATCCTCAGCACCAAGCACACGATGCTCTTAATCCAGCCCTGGCTATACCAAACCTATTGTAGGCCTGTTGTTTGAAGTTACTGTTATCTTGGTCACTTTTGATGACTTGAAATTAATTTAAAAAACTGTTGATGGCAATAGTAAGTAAATGATTATTTTAAGAGAGAACCAGCAAATTGCCAAAGAGAACAAACACAAATGTTTTTTAAAATTTGGCCAAGAATTGTGACATTTTGGAGACATTTTATTTGGAGGAAATTTTAAGAGGGTTTTTTTGGTGGCATTTAATAATGCAATGGGTTTTAAAGTATAACTAAAGGCAACACGTTTTCTTTAGTTTTGGATAGAGTGGAGATGGATTAGAACACCTGTCAGTTTTTTATTGCAATCTGTTAGGGGGATTCAGCCTCTCTATTTGTCCAGAACAGCCCGCAGCTATGAACGAAGGGATCAGCGCAGGGCTGGCATGAATAAAGTCAACATGCCATTTTTGTGTATGGCCGTTTAAGGATTGCAAGGGGGGTGGAGCCAGGCAGCAGGAAAGGGAGGGATCCGCCTCCCCAGAGTCAGTCTGCTGTTAGGAAAGTTCCCGCCCTCCCGCCCTTTGTTTTAACTTTATTTCTCTTCACAGGTATATAATAATGTTTTACAGGATCATTGGATGTCGTAGCGTTGGCAGATGTTGGGTGACGTAGGCATAGAGAAGAAACCCCCTCCCCACAGAAAACTTGATGTGGGACCCATTGGTGATATGGGCCCGTTTGGTATATTCCTTACAAGTGATGTGGGAATATGGTGGATGACTGCACTGCGGGAATAGTTTTGTCTCTGAGCTAGTATGTCAGCTTGAGGCCTAGTTACAGTTGAGATGACCACAGTGCACGAGTTGTTTTTTATGGTAATTTGGGTGGGGGGGGGGGGGGTAATGTCAGCTATAGGCCTATGTCACGTGCTCTTGATATTGTTTATTGGGTTGTTTATTGGTTTATAAAAAGTTATTTATGAAGTTATTTATAAAGTTATTTATATATATTTTGTTATTTAATAAAGGGGCTGCTACGGCCTATTTTACACTCCAGCACGGTGTGGTCTCCGTTACTGGGAAAGGTAAGGGGGTGGGAGCAGAGGCGTAACTAGAACCTTCAGGGCCTCGGTGCAAGAAACCATGAAGGGCCCCCCTGACCCCCAGGGCGACCCAGCCCCAGGCTTCAGGGGCCCATGTGTCACCCTTGTTCACCTGGATATGAGGAGCAGCGGGGGCGGCATATAAAGGAACCAATCCCCTCCATTTTCTTTCTGCAGCCTCTGAATATCGGTGGGAGGGAGAGGAGAAGTAGGCTTTCAGTAACTGCAGGAGGAAAATAGAGGGTCTTGGATCTTCTATATGCCGCCCCTTCTGCCCCTCCTATCCAGGTGTACAGGGGTGGGGCATGGGCCCCCTGGAGCATGGGGCTCGGATGAGTGGCAGCTAGCGGTGGTGGCAGTGATGGGGAATGGGATGGGGTGGGATGAGTGGCAGCGGTGGTGGTGAGGTGGATGGGATGGGATAAGCGGCAGCAGTGGTGGAGGGATGTGATCAGTGGTGTTGTTGAGGGGGTTATAGCAGTGGCAGTGGTGAGGGGGGGTAGGATCAGAGGTGGCGGTGAGGGGGGGTGGGATCAGTGGCGGTGGTGGGATCGGTTGCGGCAGTGGGGGTGGAGAGGGGGGTGGGACCAGTGGCGGTGGCATTGGTGAGGAAGGGTGGGATCAGTGGTGAGGGGGGTGGGATCAGTGGCGGTAGTGAGGGGGGTGGGATCAGTGGCGGTGGTGAGGGGGTGGGATCAGTGGCGGTGGTAGAGGTGAGGAAGGGTGGGATCAGTGGTGAGGGGGCTGGGATCAGTGGCAGTGGTAGAGGGGGGTGGGATCAGTGGCGGTGGCATTGGTGAGGAAGGGTGGGATCAGTGGCGGTGGCATTGGTGAGGAAGGGTGGGATCAGTGGTGAGGGGGGTGGGATCAGTGGCAGTGGTGGTGGTGATGGGGGGTGGGATCAGTGGCGGCGGTGGAGGTGAGGGGGTGGGATCAGTGGCGGTGGTGGTGAGGGGGGGTGGGATCAGTGGCATCAGCAGTGGTGGTGGTGAGAAGGGGTGGAATCAGTGGCAGTGCCATCCTCCCCCACCACCACCTCTGCCTCTTACTGACCCCATCCCACCACCATCACAGATCTCATCCTTATCCCTTGGGGGGATAGGGATGAGATCTGTGGTGGTGGTCAGTAAGAGGCAGAGGTTGGGATCAGTTGCACTGAAAATGTGTCACTTACTTTTTTAGTTGGTCAGTCGATTCCTTCCCCTTCTTCATTACTTCCTTCGTCCTGGGATGCTCCTATGTCATGGGGTCTTGTGCAGAGGGGAGAGCTCCTCCCCCTTCACTCCAGCGTCTGCCTCCCTACATGGTGTTCCGCGGGGTGGGCGGCCCCTGAGAGCGGGCGGGCGGCCCCTGAGAGCGGGCGGCACCTGAGAGCGGGCGGGCGGCCCCTGAGAGCGGGCGGGCGGCACCTAAGAGCGGGCGGGCGGCGGCACCTGAGAGCGGGCGGGCGGCCCCTGAAAGCGGGTGGGCGGCACCTAACAGTGGAGAACGGGCAGGCGGGGGCCCCCACCCACAGCGGCGAGCTCCAGGGCCCAGTCGCAAGTGCGACTGCTGCGACCCTGGTAGTTCCGCCACTGGGTGGGAGTGTATAGCTGGGCAGCTCAGAAATGTAGCTATGTGGTACTTGGTCATGTTTACCATTATCAAAAGTGAAAGAAAAAGAAAATACCATGTTTTGGGTTGTCCCCAGAACAGAGGGGGGAATCTTCTAATGAGGACGCTAGTTCTGGTGACCTGGAGGACCCCAGGGGATTTCCCTTAATTTTCAGGGATTTCCTCTCATTTCCTATTTTGGCTTTTGGACAGGAAGTGAAGGTAAATCTCCCCAATGGGACACAGATGGTGAAAAAAATCTGACAGGGGTTATAACCCTCCATTACTCTATCCAAAATGAAAAAAAAAAAGTTTTACCTATAGTTCTACATAAGTGTTACTAAACCCACAGCAGTAAAATCAGTCTGTATTTGCAGTAAAGCATGCTTGTTATACTCACTGTGGGACCTAAGGGGTTAATCCTCTGCATTGTGTATAAAGTCTATTTGATCCTGTCTTCTCTGATCCTCCCCTTCTTCCACAGTCTCCAAACCATGTCCTGATAGAACAGAGCCTTAGGGCAAGCTGCACATGCTCAGTTTGGTGTGTTTTGCTAGAGACTGTACTGGTAGACTGTGTGTGATCAGCACAGGGCCAATCAGCACTGTCCAGACAAAGGGTCAGGGTCCTGCAGCCTCAGGGGAGAATGAAAACTCCTTCTAGAAGCTTTAACCAGTGCTCTGCTGGACACTGATAGAAGTCACAAGACTGCTGATGAGAAAAGGTATTTAGCAGTTTATATTTACTAAACTAATTGCATTTCCATGTTCTGTGTACTGTGGGAGACCAGATAGAGTGAATGCAGGGTCCTGGGTTTAGTAACACTTTAAAGCGGTGTTTCAGGTAAAAAAATAAAAATTAAAAGTCAGCAGGTAAAAAAAAAGTAGCTGCTGACTTTTAATAAGTACACTTACCCTCCCAGGGCACCCGCAATGTCGATCGTGGAGGCCGAGAGGTCCCTCGGCGCTCCGGTCCCAGCGCCGCCATCCTCAGTAAGGGAAACGGGCAGCGATCGCTGCCCGTTTCCTACTGCGCATGCGCGAGTCGTCGCACGGCGCTTTGTGAATGGGGAACGCGATGTGTTGTAGGATATTCATTTTAAATTTGTATTAACATTTTTATCTAGTTTTGTTTTTCAGGGTGGCCCTCCACTTTAAGATGCTCTTGAGGGTTACATAAATACCTTTGAACTATCCTAGTTCTTGTGCAAAAAAAAAAAGAAAGAAAAATACAAAGTGAAAAAATAAAACAATCAAATTATAGCAACAGTACACAGATCAAATGCGCACTTTGGCAGCATGTCCATGAGATCCACAGTATATTGTAAGTGTCCAGTGAAGGAATGCTCTGCCATTCACCACCTCTAGAGAGTCTTGGACTGAAAGTAGCTGGCGGTAGAGCAGAGATCTTTGTGCAAACTCTTTGCATTACAGCAAAAGTGATACTTACAGACTTGAGGATGAATGCACAACTAATGCCCCGTACACACGATCGGAAATTCGGCCAGCAAAAGACCGATGAGAGCTTTTGGTCGGAAAATGCGACCGTGCGTATGCTCCATCGTACCTTTGCCGGCCGAATTCCCACCAGCAAAAGATTGAGAGCATGTTCTCTATTTTTCGGTCGGAAAAAGTTCTGATCGGAAATTCCAATCGTCTGTACCAATTCCAAAATTCCTACGCATGCTTGGAAACAATTTGATGCATGCTCGGAAGCATTGAACTTGTACGTCACCGCATTCTTGATGGTCGAAAGTTCAGAGAACTTTTGTGTGACCGTGTGTATGCAAGACAAGCTTGAGCGGAATTCCGTCGGAAAAAACATCCAAGATTTTTCCGACGGAAAATCCGCTCGTGTGTACGCAGCATTAGGGGAAGTGTACTTGTAATCTTAAAAAAAAAAATAGTTTATGTTCTCTGTCCGTTTTACCTTATTATAGAACTTGGCAATAGTTGAGTTCTTTATTGTGTATTTCTGTGACACATCCCTAACATGTAGCCTAAATAAATTCCTGATGGTGATGTGTGCTGCTGCTAAACTCAATGATTTATACTTCATAATGAATTTCTAGAAGCCAATGATTATGCCGGAATCTTAGGTCTTGTGATGGCACAGCTGTGCTCACGGCAGCCTGTGCAATTCTGTATTCAATGATGTTACTTTCCTACTGCACCTGGCACATAAGTTGGGTTTAATATTTTATTTATGTATCGAGATCATTGTGTTTAACATGCTAGTAGACTAATGTTGCCTTTTGGTAACACAAAGCTAATCACAATGGCAGTGCATTACTATATTTCATTATAACAATCTGTGTGATGATTTGTTAAAGTGGGACTTTTACAATCAGTGTGTGCTTCTATCAGACATGAGTTGTTTGTGTTGAATCTGACAAAAAGGACATAGTCATCTAGTAGTCTGTGTTAACAGGCATTGAGCTTGTGTTGATGGCATCAGTTTGAGACGCTTCTTATGCTGCGTACACTCGTCGGAAAAAGCTCTGATGGTTTTCCCGTTGGAATTCCGACGGAATTTTGCTCAAACTGTCTTGCCTACACACAGTCACACCAAATTCCGACCGTCTATAACACCACGACATACAACACGTTTGACGGCACTATAAAAGGGAAGTTTAATGCTTCCGAGCATGCGTCAAATTGTTTCCTAGCATGCGTCGGAATTTTGCGTGTCGGAATTGCATACCCACGATCGGAAAATCCGATAGAATGGGCCGGGAATGGGAGGACGTCATATGACGCCCACCCAGGATGGGAGATCCACCTTGTGGGCGTCATATGACTATGGGCGGGATGCGAAGTGGTTAAAGATCTATATAGAGGAATCAGGACCTCCTTCCTCCTGCTGCTGATCCCTCTAGTGCTGCATACTAGAATTCTATTTGCTTCTCCCACTGCCTGGTCACAGTGTTTGTTCATTTTGCAGGCATCTAAATAAGTACCCCCAAATCTTTTTCTTCTGTAGTGCTGACCAACACTGCACCCCCAATGTTGTATGGGTTCAAGCTAGACCAATGTATCTATGCACAAATATTAATACCTGGAATTAAGCTTTGACGTTTGGCACCGGTATGATTTCCATTCTGTCTTTTTCCTGGAAAACCACAAGCGTCCTCCTGTAATTTGGGTTGATGAACTGATTGGCTGACAATAAATTTTCCGCACACCGTCCATATATAATATACTCGGCCATGAAAATAGGCCTTGAAAATGTATGTGTGACTGTGGGCAGTTAATTTCCATGTCATTCTGGACAGAAATCAATATAAAATCAAGGACGTGGAATCTCCTGGGTACACTTATCTACCGCAGACTTCAGCACAGCAACATCAGCACATGTCACTCTGACAAAAGAAGCACAAAAATAACACAAGCAGAAAAGCCAAGTTGTTCCTATAGGAAATGCCTGTTAATAGGGTGCACATCGATTGGAGTTAGGTAATGGGTACTGTTCCTAGTTGTTTAATAGAAATAGACGGAGAGAAGGCCAACCAAATAATGACATTATTGTTCCCAATAAACACTGCAAAAACAGGGTAATTTCCAGGCAAAGAGAATGCAAGCAATGATGTTGAGTAATACTATGAGGCATTTTATCCACGGTGATATGCAGTGGCGGCCGATCCATTAGGGGCGCAGGGGCTGTCCCCCTAATCAATGCACCCAGGCCCCTAATCTACATGCAGGGCACAAGACACATGGATTTTAATGTTTTTTTTTTTTTTGAAGCACACGTTTAGAGCCTAATGCCACGTACACACGGTCGGAATTCTCATCTGAAAAAGCTCTGATGGTTTTCCCGTCGGAATTTCGCTCAAACTGTCTTGCCTACACAAGGTCACACCAAATTCCGATGGTCAGTAACACAGCGGCATAAAACACGTTCAACATCACTATAAAAGGGAAGTTTAATGCTTCCGAGCATGCGTCGAATTGTTTCCGAGCATGCGTCGGAATTTTGCGTGTCAGAATTGCATACACAAGATTGGAAAATCCGATAGAAAGGTTTTCCGTCTGAAAAATTGAGAACAGATTCTCAATCCAAAGTCCGTCAGAAATTCCGACAGAAAAAGACCGATGGGCATACACACGGTCGGAAAATCCATTGAAAAGCTCCCATCGGACTGTTTCCATCGGAAATTCCGACCGTGTGTACGCGGCATAAGGCTCTAATTGGCTCAACAAGGTGTTCTATCCAGTTGAGGTCAGGACTCTGTGCAGGCCAGTCAAGTTCCTCCACCCCAAACTCGCTCATCCATGTCTCTATGGACCTTGCTTTGTGCACTGGTGCTCAGTCATGTTGGAACAGGAAGGGGCCATCCCCAAACTGTTCCCACAAAAATGGCTAAAAGACAGAATTCAGAGAGTAGTGGTTAATGATTCTCACTCTGAATGGTCTAAGGTTATCAGTGGTGTACCCCAAGGTTCAGTGCTGGGACCCTTACTTTTTAATATCTTTATAAATGATATTGGGTCTGGGATCAAAAGTAACATTTCAGTCTTTGCAGATGACACCAAGCTATGCAGTGGAATAACGTCTTTACAGGAGGTCTCCAATTTACAAGCCGACCTCAATGCTCTGTCTAATTGGGCCACTATGTGGCAGATGAGGTTTAATGTTGATAAATGTAAAGTTGTGCACTTGGGGGCTAAGAATATGCATGCATCATACATACTAGGGGGAGTACAACTGGGGGAATCTGTAGTGGAGAAGGATCTGGGGGTTTTGGTAGATCATAAGATCAGTAATAGCATGCAATGCCAAGCTGCGGTTTCCAAAGCGAGCAAAGTCCTTTCTTGTATTAAGAGAGGTATGGACTCCAGAGAGAGAGATATCATTTTGCCCCTGTTCAAATCATTAGTAAGACCTCATCTGGAATATGCAGTTCAGTTTTGGGCACCAGTTCTCAAAAAGGATATCAGGGAACTGGAGAAAGTGCAGAGAAGGGCAACCAAACTGATAAGAGGCATGGAGGAGCTCAGCTATGAGGAAAGATTAGAGGAACTGAATTTATTCACTCTTGAGAAGAGGAGAATAAGGGGGATATGATCAACATGTACAAATATATAAGGGGTCCATATAGTGAACTTGGTGTTGAGTTATTCACTTTACAGTCAACAAAGAGGACAAGGGGGGCACTCTTTACGTCTAGAGGAGAAGAGATTTCATCTCCAAATACGGAAAGGTTTCTTCACAGTAATGCCTCGTACACACGGTCGGATATTCTGATGGAAAAAGTCAGATCGGATTATGTTGTCGTAAAATCCGATCGTGTGTGGGCTCTAGCGGGCTTTTTCCATCTGCAAAAATTTGAGAGCAGGATCTCAAATTTTCCGACAACAAAATCCGATCGGACTTTTTCCGATCGCGTGTAGTGAATTCCGACGGACAAAGTGCGACGCATGTTCAGATCAAATTATGAGATCAAAGCTATTGGCTACTAGCCTCTACGTAGTTCCGTCGTCCTCAACGAACGTCACCACGTTCTAAACGATCGGATTTTCCACCAACTTTGTCCGACCGTGTGTATGCAACACCAGTTTTGGACAAAATCCATTGGAAAAAATCAGATGGATTTTGTGGTCGGAATTTCTGACCGTGTGTACGGGGGCTAAGAGCTGTGAAAATGTGGAATAGACTCCCTGCAGAGGTGGTTCTGGCCAGCTCAGTAGATTGCTTTAAGAAAGGCCTGGATACTTTCCTAAATGTACATAATATAACTGGGTACTAACATTTATAGGTAAAGTTGATCCGGGGAAAATCCGATTGCCTCTCGGGGGAACGGGAAGGAACTTTTTCCCCTGCTTTAGCAAATTGGATCATGCTCTGCTGGGGTTTTTTCGCCTTCCTCTGGATCAAATGTGGGTATAGGATTGTGTATATGGGATTGTATGATATTATTATTATTTTTTTTTTTTTGTGGTTGAACTGGATGGACTTGTGTCTTTTTTCAACCTGACTAACTATGTAACTATGAGCTTCGAACCCCAGCTTGTTCAATTAAGCTTTGGTAATAAAACCTGGAAGATTGGTTTCTATGCAGAAGTGAGCCTGATTTTGCACTTTCCAGCTTTAGTAAATAAACCCCATTGTGTACTTAAAAGTGGGGTATGTCTGTATGTGTATATATATATATAGCTATATCTATAGCAATATATACTGTACATCTGCCTGACTCTGCTCTAAATATAAGCAAATATTGAGTAATTGTTTGTTGTAGCTTGTGAATCCTACCCAGCTTCAAAATAGACAAATTAGTTTCTTTGGCAAAAAATTACCACTAAAATAACAATAATAAAAATAAAAAATATTATTAAGTTGTTAGTGCAAAAGGCTCACAGAAGTCTGCATGGAGATTTCAGAAGAAATGCCCTGAAATAAGCCCCCCTAGTGCCCTGTATGATAATATCCACACTGTAAGAGGGGGGTCAGCCAATCCGAATGATATTGTTTACAGGAGGCATGCTTACAGGAGGGCAGGGAGCAGGAATGGTCTCTATCTCTCTATTCTGCTGTATTATTGTCAAATGGATAGATTTTTATTACTGTTAGTGATGGTTTGTCTTTGATCATAAAGTGTTTCAAGTACAGTCATAAAAGAATTCTGAACTCTTTTGTAACCCACATATAAGATGATACCATGAGAAAAAAAATCAGCTTTTATGAGGCATTCATGTTCTGAAGGGTCGCAGAAATGTGATCTGATTTTCCTCTAGATTAATAATAAACGTCTTGTGACAGTGCAGGCAGCTCTGTGCTTTTAGTTCAAGGATATGACTGGGGGATATATGAAATTACTGTTGATGGCAAAATATCAGTGAGGTTTGAGCATTGTCAGCTGTCACATTTCTAACATTTTAGTTGATAACCAGCCACTGTTTACTGATCCATACAAATATTTTACTGCAAATCTCAAACCTGCAGGATTCAGTTCAAATTCATGGCAGAGGCAACCTAGAACCGCACTGCAACCTAGAACCGCACTGCAACCTAGAGCCGCACTGCACAGGTTTCACATTCAGTACATTTTACAGGAAACCTGAAGATTTTAAGGTTCACTTCCAGTTGGAGGCCATAAAGCCTAATGCTTCAAAAGATCATGGAAACTTGGTGTAGAGTCACTTTCAGGTGTTGTGGAAAATTTTATGAAGATGTATTTTAATTAGGGCTGTGGAAATTAAAGATTAATTCCTCGATTTTCACCATATTTTTGATCGATCAACATTTTTTTGATCGATCAACATTTTTTTGATCGATCAAAATTCTTTTGATCAGTACTCACCTCTCCGCCGTCTTCCGGGGAGTTCCGTCGGAGATCCGGTGACGTCACGGACATCGACGTCACCGGACTCCTCCCCCCTTCCCCAAGTACCTCCCTCTGCTAACGAAGGCAAAGGGGGAGGAGTCCGGTGATGTCGAAGTTCTGATTGAACGTAACGTGTACGGGGGTAGAGCTACGCATGATGTCACCGGCTGCTGCCCTACGGAACTAACACGATTGTCGGCTTTACATGCTGTGTTTTTATCATCTTTATGTGAACGGGTATCAAAAGGGTTAACACGGACCATAAACTTCTCTCACGTCTCCTTAGATCTCAGCAAGGACGCCAGGTCATGGGTAGAAAGAAACTACCCAAAGAAACTACCCAAACACAAGAACACAAAAATGAAATCTTATACTTAAGCAGTAGTTTCTTTCTACCCATGACCTGGCGTCCTTGCTGAGATCTAAGGAGACGTGAGAGAAGTTTATGGTCTGTGTTAACCCTTTTGATACCCGTTTGCATGACCACCTGTTTGCACAGGGGTCCATGCCATAAGGTGAGAGTGATTAGTTAGACCGGAGGTGGAGGGATTGTCATGCTACTGTTACTAAATGACTTTCATCAGTGCTGCAGTTTGAATGTAAAATGTATTTGTGTGAACTGTGAAGTTAAGTCATGGATTGTGGAAAATTTGTGTCAGGTGATTGTATATAGTGTATACCACATTTACCACTGACTAATGCAGAGTTGCAATGCAAGGAGGTCAGCTAAAAGTAGTTGGATCTGTATGTGCGTTATAATTAATCAAAATTAGTTGATTAATCAATTTAAAAAAAAATCGATTAATCGAACAGGAAAATTTTAATCAGTAACAGCCCTAATTTTAATGTATTGTCATAAGAGTCTCCCAGTGTTAGCACTCCCGCAGCCCGCTCCAAAGAGCTGACTGGTTGAGATCCGTTTGGTAGTGAAAAGCTCCTTGGGGAGGTAGAGAAGTGTTTGTGCAGTGGGGACATGTCCGCCTGCTAAGGGCCCCTGTGCGATGCATAGAACGATCGTCTGGTGGGGGTGTGTTCGCTCTGCAAAGACATTGTCGGTTTAACGAGTGTGCGCTCGTGTCGCCCCTGTATGCCTGATCCACATATTTGTTGCCCCATGAGTGTACACCTGCCGATAATCTCTCGTCCACAAGGACAGTACAATGGTCCGGATATGTGTTGTTCTCTGGAAAATAAGGATTCCTATCAGCGGAAATATGGGAGTCTTTTGGGTTGTTATGGTCGGAGACAGAGTCCATGTTTTAAAGCCACGTGGCTTCTAAAAACATGCATGCACCCTGTCTCTGCTCAGACACGCCCATAAGACTCCTGTAGTCATTGTTCATTGGTTGTTGTAGTTCCTGTGTTGAAAGTCATGTCTTTATTTGGTCATGTCCTTATATGGTCATTTCCTGTGAGGTCACAATCTGTGTAGGAGGCGATTGGCTGTTGGAGCCAATCCCTCCTCTTTGTAATTTATTTTGTTGTCTTTAAATAAAAGCAGACCCACTGCTAAGAAGGGCAGTGATGCTGAGATGAGGACGTAAGAATGTGGTAGTGTCTGTTTACTGAGGAATGGGGAACCAGAGGGGAGACATACGATCAAAAGGTACATTATATCATTAGATGTAATGTGTGCTTACGAGCACAGGAGATCAGGAGATATGGCTGTGTGCATAGCGTACAGCCTAATTTCGCTGACACAGGTCATTACAGAAGAAATGTAACTTTCACATACGGAAAGGCTTCTTCACAGTAAGAGCTGTGAAAGTGTGGAATAGACTCCCTCAAGAACTAGTCCTGGCCAGCTTAGTCGATTGATTTAAAAAAGATCTGGATGTACTATATTGCACTATGCACTATATTCAATATAACAGGATACTAACATTTATAGATAAAACACTGGGTAGTTGACCCAGGGAAAATTGCTTCCTAAGGGATCAGGAAACAATGTATTTTTTCCTCCTCTGTAGCTAATTGGGCGATCTATTTATAGAGTTTCTTTTTTTTTTTTATTGCTTCCTCTGTATTAACTGTTGGTGTAGGATTCTGTATATGGTGGTTTTCTGTTTATTTTTTTCTATTGGTTGAATTAGAATTTTAACCTCTCTATTTAACTATATGGGAAAGGCAACAAACAAACCTTTTTCCATTCTGATTAGATTAATGTAAACCTTTTTTAAATAGTGTGGGGGCAATATTACTTCTGCTGTCAGGATCTAATTGCTGTTTTTGTCCCTCTGTGAGAATATTACCCCTTACTTCTTGCCCCAGTGATGGTAGTACCTGAGGCAGGGTTATGTGGATGCGGATACTCTGTATTCAGCACTCTAGGGGGCCCATTCACATTGTTCCTCTGTGTTGCAGTGTTTTACTGCACATGCATTGTGGTCTTAATACACTTGCAGCATTTTTGTCATTGCAGAGCACCACTATGCACAGATGTACACACCTAGGGTTGCCACCTGTCACCCGGACAGTTTTTGGTTTGGAATCATGTGTCCAGGTTTCAGACTGCCTGAATCCCGGACACATTACCCAGACCGGACTGTAGCTGTTACACTTTCTTCCACACTGCCCAACGCCAGCATTAACAACCCCCCCCCCCCCCAAACACACACACAGACGAGAGAGAAGAGAGGGCTCAATCTGTACCTCTTCCTTCTGCCCCTACACCTCTGTGTCTGCCCACACTCCAATTCCCAGGGATGTGCCTCAGAAAAGGAAAGTGGGGGCTGTAAATTATAAATATGGATGAGAGGTGCTGACCGCTAAGGGGTGAGTGAGCTCACCATCCATCCCTGTCTGTGACTGAAGCCTCCCCCTTCTCTCTCCTGCCTCTGAGTGAGTGCACTAAAGTAAATCGGGGGTTCTCAGAGCACCCCTTACACCAGAGTTCCCATTTACACCAGAGGTATCCCCGCGGCAAAAGAGTCCGCGGGACCCGCAATCGGACTCACGGAGGCACGCGATGGCACGGCAGCAAATTTAAAGGGACGTACCTGTACGCCCATTTGCCTATCCCTGCCATTCTGCCGATGTATATGTGTGTGCGCTGGTCGGGAAGTGGTTAAATGCCTTTTACAGGTTACCAGTTTAGAGTTACAGAAGAGTTCTGGTGCTAGAATTATTTCTCTCGCTCTGATATTCGTGACCATACCACACATGTGTAGTGCGACGTACATTTTTTTTCACATTTGATGGGTGGGAACAGGGGCGCTTTACATTTTTTAATTGTTATTATTTATTTGATTAAAAAAACGACTTTGTGTCTGTAATTTTATTTGAATCTCTTTTATTGCTATCAGAAGAGATGACACTTTGTGAGGCATAGACCTCGAACAAGTATTCACTATGACTCAAAATCTGCATCCTTTTTCAGTGATTCACAGACTATTGCAGCCAAGTAGAATTTGTAAAATGAGGTCAGCCATGGCAACCCTCAGGTTTCTGTTAATTTAGGTTTCCTTTAAGCAAATAATTGCATGTTTTAGTGGAAGCAGCTATTCTTTGCTTCCAATGCAGTGAGAGAGAATTCTCACAAAGTCATCACCATGGTCTGAAATAAATTGAACTAGACGCAAAAACGGTAATGCAACGCACATAAAATTAATTGGAATGATCATCTACCTTGCAGACTCGCTGAGCACATGCATTTAGTCCGCCCTTTCCAGAAATAATATACTTTTTTAAAAGCACCGTTAATTTGCATGCATTTGCATTTTAGCAATGTGCAATTAGTGTTGATTTTTAGTGCAAATGAACCTTGCAAAGTACAGACTGCCAAAAATGACCTTCAGTCATGTGAGTTTAAATTGCTGAGTGAGGCTGACAATCAAGTCACAGAAAGCTTTTCCTTATACAGTATTTTGTAGCTACTGTATATAGCAAAGTGCATACATGATGTAAAGATATGTTTGATGTCTCTGAGGATTTCTGGGGAGATGTCCTTTCTTCACAGCTTTCCCAATAGGCCCACTACTAATATACTCTGATATTACCGTATATACTCGAGTATAAGCCGACCCGAATATAAGCCGAGGCACCTAATTTTACCACAAAAAAATGGGAAAACTTATTGACTCAAGTATAAGCCTAGGGTGAGAAATGCGCAGCTACTGTAAGTGTAAAAGAGGGTCAACAATGCCCATTTGCAGCCTTGCTGTGCCCATTTGCATGCCTCACTGTGCCCATTTGCAGCAATAGGTCCCCCAAACTTCAAACCCAGTAGTTAAGGGTTCCTAGATGCCCCCTAGCTGCAGCCAAAATTTGGGGTCTCTGGACCCAAAGGGTCCCGAAATGACATTGCTACATTTGGACACAGTTGACCGAATTTGGGGCCCGTATCTCAGGGCCACTTGGTGCTAGGAACCCCAAATGGTGTGCAAACCCAGTGGAACTAGCACTACAGCATACCCAAAGCTGGGGTTCCTAGCACCAAGTGGCCCCGAGATACGGGGCCCCCAATTCGGTCAACTGTGTCCATCTGCAGCACTATAATTTCGGGAAGTGTGAATGAGTCTTACTGGGGTATTCCTATTTCTTACGGACTGTTAAAATTGATCCACTCTCCCTATTATGTAAGTGGTTCTGCTATGCACACCTTACACATCTGTAATTCCAGTCCCTCTTTTGTTGTTTTTATGTTACATAATCAAAATAAACACCTTAAAAAAAAAAACATATGTATGTCAAACCGTATCATTTAAAAAAAGGCTTTAGCTTTCCGTTTGGAGAATTGAGATTATAGTTTACAATGTGCTTTTAAAGGTATAGTCCTCCCAAAGCTGGCGTTTCATTTATGGGTGGTTCTTGGTTGACTAAACAACTTGCTGTCTTTCATCAACTCCAGATTTGTTCATTAGAACTGGTTCTCCCCATCTAAGTCTACAGGAATACAAATGCATTCAAAATAGGTCAAAGGAAGGTTGGAATGACCTCAGAACCATCTACTGTATATTTGCTGTATTTTCCCATCCACAGAAGCTTAAAGTGTCAGCTCACCTTTTCACAAAAAATAAAAAAGTGAACTAGCACCCTACACCTTCCCCAACCCCTGGGCCCCTGCTGCACATACCTTCATAGGTGATGGGCTGTCAGTGCTCAGGCAGCTGGTGCAGCGGTTCAGGGATCCACTTTCGGAGAGATTTATCTTAGTGGATAACACAACTAAAGTGTTTTTGGGTGTTTTTAAGGTTGCAGTGGGTTAAAAAAAATGCTGAATTGTTAATCTCATTGCTTTACCTTTTCCCAGAAAAATACAAACCAAAAGTAAAAAATAAATAAAAATAAAATATGTAATTTGACAGAAATTTACACAAATAACAGTCAAGTACACAGATAAATACAATAATAAAGGAAATAAGCTAAACTACCCTTAATCCTCCCACCAATAAAAAAAAATTCTCCTAGGTAGCATCAAACATCTTTGAAATCGATAATATACCTATAGCTAGAAAATCTATTTTGCTGAAATCTCTCTGCCTACAATTGGATGCAGATAAGAAGGGCACAGTGAGACATGTACATGTATCTTTCTCAGACCTGTAGTAGAGTACCTGGTCTTTGATGGCAGCAATTATAGAAAAATAATAGACAGAATATAGAAATGGCCACGATAGTACAGCAGCTTTAGGGCTGAACCCCCACATAGGATTTTAATGACCTCTGAGGATGAGAATTATCCTTTAGCTGACAGTTGCTTCAATTGCAATTGGTGTTTTTCAAAAAGGGCAAGTGTCAAAAAAATTTGAAATCTTACACAGACAATTAACGTGTGCCACTATCCTCCTGCAGGATTCTAATGGCTGACTGTGGTCTCTCCTAAAAAAATATACTCCACCATCTGTAAAACTCTTGTTTGTAAGGGCCAGCAGAAGTGGCAAAATAGATGCCTAGGGACCATTTAGAGCTATAATGTCTAGATATATGCAGCATTAAAGGGTGCACTCATATCCTTCTTGTAGCAGTCCTCTTTATCAAAATGAGAGGGACTCACTGTTGACCCCTTTCCCTCGTTACCAGTCCAGTTCTTTACCGTATCAGTGTAAGCTAGATCATTCTGGAACACTCATCCATTAACTTCAATAAAACTCTAGTGCCCGTAGAGGGATCAGCTATTACCCTTGTCATGGCGATTTATTCAAATAGTATGGCCATTATGTGATGATGTCTTTATATGGTGAACCAAGACTCTCTGTTTGTTGTCTAAAAAGTCCTACGGTAGAAGAGGTTATTATACCTCTCCAGTGGCCCATGTCTTCTACTGGCCATTGCAGTGCCTCCATTGAAGCTTTTGACTGTTAAGATTTGAAAGGGAAATTAATAATAGTTTGAGGTTAGTTTAAATTTTTCTATTTTGTTACAATTTTTTGTTTTATAACAAGTTGTATGTCTGTTTAACAAAATGAATCTATGGCTTTCAATAACACTTCTATGCCGATGACACCCAAATCTATCTTTCTACTCCTCAGCTTACTCCATCAGTCTCCTCATGCATCACCAACTTACTAACAGACATATCAGCCTGCATATCACACCACTTCCTGAAACTCGATCTATCCAAAACCTCCTCCACGTGCCTCTTCCCCTGATTTCTCTGTCAAAATCAATGTCTCAAAAATACAAACCGAAAGTAAAAAAATAAATAAAAATAAAACATGTAATTTGACAGAAATTTACACAAATAACAATCAAGTACACAGATAAATACAATATTAACCCATCACCCCATGCCAAGGTGCTAGGTGTAGTCCTTTACTCTGAACTCTCCTTTCGGCCCCACATCCAATCACTGTCCATAGCTTGCTGCCTCAAACATCTCTAAGGTACGCCCTTTAATAACCAATGACACCACAAAGCTTCTAATTCACTCCTTGGTCATCTCTCGCCTCGACTCCTGCAACTTCCTCCTCATTGGCTTACCTTTAAATAGGCTGTCCCCCCTTTAGTCCATCATGAATGCTGCTGCCAGACTCATCCATCTTACAAACCACTCAGCTTCTGCTACCCCTCTCTGCCAATCCCTCCACTGGTTTCCGCTCACCCAACAAATTAACCACTGATCAAAAAGGAGACTCATGTGATTGGGCATGAAATTGCCATCATCCCTTGTAACTTAAACAATAAGGAAACCTCTATTGTGGGATTTTAAAATAAATGAACAAAAGTTTTTTTTTTTTTTTTTAATTCATTTATTGTACAAAGTAGAAAAAAACTCCATAGAAATTCCAAACATGTAACACATGTCTTGTTAAAACATTGTATGTTGAAAATAAGATAAAGTGATACTTTAATCCAACGCGTTTCAATGGGTAACGGTTATTCAAATCTTCATCATAGATATTGTATCACTATCTATAGAAATCAAAAATACAACATTTAGAAATTACATAATAAGAATCACATTTGATACACTTAAGCATCCAAAAATGATAACTTACTTTTCAATACAAAATTAACAGATGCGTTCCCCATAGTGTCAGCAAAGAAGGTCCAAACGCCTGCATAGTTTTACCCCATTCCCTACAGAAAGGCCGGATATAAAAAGAATCCAACAGTATGGCGCTTTAAAAGACCTATAATCCAGGTGCTCTAGAAAGCAAAAGACAATAATCAGGGCAAAGCTTTGTAATACTCACTTACTAACACTTGTTGGCAAAGAGTACTTACTTGGCAGGAAGGGCTGAAAACGGGTCCAATAAACACTGAAGAGTCTCAGATGGCAGTGATCAAACTCCTTCAGCTGTCTTGCTGAGGAGAAGAATGGCGCCATTTTCCTTCCTCGGCGTCCTTTTATATGGTGTTCCGTGGGTCGTCATGAGGCTCCACCTCATTCCGATGACGCGGCGCGTCTTGTTGCACCGCGTCATCAGTGACGAGTCAAGTGGTCATGATGACGCGGCATGTCCGGCCGCTACCATCGCGGCCAGGAAGTAAACACTGCACCATCAATGACGATGACGTGGTCACAGGGGTGCGGCACGCCCAGCCACAACTAGCGCGACACGGACGTGACGCACATCTGAGAGAGCCTCCCATTGCCTGAATGTAAGCATTCGGGACTTTGGGGAGGTACTCTTGTTGGATAGACTAATGGAAATGGAGCATATGAGGACCCAAATGAAAAATGTTGCACAGATTTCAACATAACAGGGCCAGAATTCCCTGCCGTCTGGACAGAAATATCCATGGCGTGAAAAATGGCCCTATATGGACTAAAACCGCTGACACTACTTACCTCCAGGGGTGGAAATTCCACTCCTGTGAGGAAAAAATTGAGCCGAACAGGTCATGAAGGCCCTAAGGGCCCTTTTGTGCCGGGTAGGTTTTGGTGGAGCTTTGGGGCATATAGGACCCATATCCTCACTCCCTAATTAATTAATATGTAACTATATCCTCTAGTGGACCATCCCAATCTTGTTTTAGGATGCCCAAATCATAGAAAGAAGGGTTAAATTTAAACATATATACAAATATGTTAACATTTATATAAAACCCTATATATGTGTGTATCTCCTTCATATTGAACTCTCCCCCAGAGTCAAAACGAAACAGAGTTCCAAGATGGCTTTTAGGTATCCGATCGAGCGCATTTCGCGCTGGAGCAAAAATTTATTCCAATCACCCCCTCTAATGGGTATATGTAGTCTGTCTAAAACAGTGACATTGACTTTGGGTAGTTTGTAATTATGCTTTCTAGCAATGTATCTACCCAAGGGCAGATATAAATTACCTATACGCATGCTATGCATATGTTTTCCTACCCGCTTCCCCAACTCCTCATGCTTTGTCTTCCCCACTTAGAAGGCACCACACTGACACTGCATGAGATATCCTGCGTCCTGCATGTGGCAAAATGTTTCAGGGTGTCTCCCCAACGTCTCCCCATTGGGCAGTGTCAGTGAGGTCCTCCTACCAATGACTGTACATTGTGAACAGGACCCACAGGGGTAGGTGCCCCAGGTTTTACATGGGTCCCTCCTTCTGTTTCCTTTGTATTCACTCTGTATCAACATGTTTCCAATCGATCCTGCCTTTTTGTATGTGATTTGAGGCTTTGATGTGACAAAGCCTTTAAGGATAGGATCCTCAGCAAGGATTGGCCAATGTTTCGTGATGATTTTCCTTATTTGATCATGTTCATTGGAGTATTTAATAATAATCCTAGTGATATTATCGTCCTTATTTCTTTTTTTGGGTTTGAAAATAAGGTCACGTCTGTTGATGCCCTTTACACGGTTAAATGCCTTTTTCAAGGTTGTTTTTGTGTATCCCCTAGCCAGCAGTCTAATGGTGTGTTCATCACATTCCCTTTGGAAATCCTCATCCCCAGTACAGTTCCTTCTTATGCATAGGGAGTGACTATAAGGAATTGATTTCTTTAAGGAGTGGAAACTGTCTGCATGCAGTAGAGTGTTCCCTGCTGTTTCCTTCCTAAATAGTCTACTATTGAGTCCCCCATTGGGATCTTTGCAGATACAGATGTCCAGAAAGTCGATTTCTTTGAAACAAACACAAACGCAATTGGATGATTTTTTTTAGACAAATATAATGCACCCCCTCTGTCTCTACCACCTCTGACCCAACCAGGGATGGAGCCCTTGGTAACCAAAACCATTTAGAAGGAAGATTAAACGTAGTCAACTTATCCTCCCATATTCTGACAGCAGTAGAACATGATGTGTTATCATTGGGATTGTCTTTCTGCCCTAATAGTAATACAGACAAAAATAGTAATACAGACAAAAACAATGCACCCCCTCTGTCTCTACCACCTCTGACCCAACCAGGGATGGAGCCCTTGGTAAACAAAACCATTTAGAAGGAAGATTAAACATAGTCAACTTATCCTCCCATATTCTGACAGCAGTAGAACATGATGTGTTATCATTGGGATTGTCTTTCTGCCCTAATAGTAATACAGAAAATTTTGAAACCATTAAAGATGTCAACTTGTTCGCAAGAAAATTGCTCTTTAAAAGTTTATATACTAAACAACAGAATACGGAACCAGACGTAGCTCCTAATCTGAAAGCTGCAGACTTTAGAGCCCTTAGGGACTTGAATTTATTGTTACAAGAAAACGAGTCTTTAGATGGTCTTTGGGAGGAAAATCTTGAAAGTGAGGAGAGTGAGGAAGAGATTGAAGATAATCGGATTAAAAAATTTAAGAGGAAATTGCATAACTTTCCTCCCTTGAGCTAAAATCCTGCTATAGCATTATTTGTTAGACAAATTACTAAAGAAATTGAGGAATTAAAAGATGATACCATCCAACACAATTTAAGTTTGAAACAAAAATATGCACTCAAATCCCTAAAAAACAATACTGAGATCACAATCAAAGCTTCAGACAAGGGAGGAAATATTGTCCTTATGGACAACAGCAATTATGAAAACATGTGCCAAAAGACACTAAATAATACCCAATGCTATCGCAAAATGTCATCCTCCCTAGTGGATAGATACAATCAGGAGTTCTACTCACTTGTGGATGAATCCCTCAATGGGGGAGCAATCACAAGGGATATGTGGGACTTTATTAGAACTAGACATTCCCGCCTACCTACCCTGTATGCCCTCCCCAAGGTGCATAAAAATTTTAAAAATCCCCCCCGGAAGGCCCATCCCAGAAATGGCGGTATTTCGGAAGCAATAAGCCAGATTATTGATCAATACTTTAGACCACACGTCATAGATTTGCCTTCGTACACGAAGGATACAATCCACCTTTTACAGATCATAGAGAATCTAACTATCCCTGAATCAGCAATCTTGGTGACTATTGATTTGGAATCGCTATATAATACCATTCCACATGATCTTGGCATTGCAGCTATTAACCGCATCCTTAGACAGTGAGCTACCACCGATTGGAAGTTCAATCTCTTTGTATTACAGATGCTTGACTTTATATTAAAGCACAACATTTTTCTTTTTAAGGGCTCCCACTACCTCCAGGTACAGGGAGGGGCTATGGGGATGTGCTGCGCACCCTCATATGCCAAGCTGTACCTGGGGGAGTGTGAGAGACTTCCTCTCGGGGGAACAGTCATCTATGTACACTCGCCACATCTTGATGTGGCCGAGGTACATAGACGATGTCCTTATTATCTGGGATGGTCCGGAAAGCACTTTGAAAGAGTGTTTAAAACTTATGAATCAAAACAACTTTAATCTTTTTTTCACAAAAAAACTACCATTTCAAAGAAATCAACTTTCTGGACATCTGTATCTGCAAAGATCCCAATGGGGGACTCAATAGTAGACTATTTAGGAAGGAAACAGCAGGGAACACTCTACTGCATGCAGACAGTTTCCACCCAGACTCGTTAAAGAAATTAATTCCTTATAGCCAATTCCTACGCATAAGAAGGAACTGTACTGGGGATGAGGATTTTCAAAGGGAATGTGATGAACTCACCATTAGACTGCTGGCTAGGGGATACACAAAAACAACCTTGAAAAGGGCATTTAACCGTGTAAAGGGCATCAACAGACGTGACCTTATTTTCAAACTCAAAAAAAGAAATAAGGACGATAAAATCCCTAGGATTATTATTAAATACTCCAATGAACATGATCAAATAAGGAAAATCATCACGAAACATTGGCCAATCCTTGCTGAGGATCCTATCCTTAAAGGCTTTGTCACATCAAAGCCTCAAATCACATACAAAAAGCCAGGATCGATTGGAAACATGTTTATACAAAGTGAATACAAAGGAAACACAAGGAGGGACCCATGTAAAACCTGGGGCACCTACCTCTGTGGGTCCTGTTCACAATGTACAGTCATTGGTAGGAGAACCTCACTGACACTGCCCAATGGGGAGACGTTCGCCCTGAAACATTTTGCTACATACAGGATGCAGGGCGTCATATACCTCATGCAGTGTCAGTGTGGTGCCTTCTATTTGGAGAAGACAAAGCAGGAGTTGGGGAAGCGGGTAGAAAAACATATGCATAGCATGCGTATAGGTAATTTATATCTGCCCTAGAAAGCATAATTACAAACTACCCAAAGTCAATTTCACTGTTTTAGACAGACTACATATACCCATTAGAGGGGGTGGTTGGAATAAAGTTTTGCTCCAGTGCGAAATGCACTGAATCAGATACCTAAAAACCATGACCCCCCCCCCCCAGGCTTCAATGATGTAGAAAGTTTTAGACCATTTCTTGAAGGTTTCAGTTCAGGAAAAACGGATTGATCTCTCAAAAGGATTTGTTGCATATTTATAGGCATCTTGACATAATTTCTCTATGTAGTATTTTTCTATCATGATGAAATGTTGTCTTTATAGATACACATTTCTTCTGTTCTTGCTCTAATTAGATGCCAATTGGCGTCTTTTGTCTTTTTCTTTTCCTTTTTTCTCTCCCCCCCCCCCCCCCCCCCCCCCCCCTTTTTCCATCTTGGAACTCTGTTTCGTTTTGACTCCGGGGGAGCGTTCAATATGAAGGAGATATATAAAAAAAATATAAAAATCGACTTTTTTTGCTAGAAAATTACTTAGAACCCCCAAAGATTATATATTTTTTTTAGCAGAGACCCTAGGGGATAAAATTGTGGGTGTTTCAATTTTTTATGTCACACGCGCAGTGGTTTTTCAAACACAATTTTTTGGGGGGAAAAAAAAAACACATCCATGAATTAAAAAAAAAAAAATACACTAAAGTTAGCCCAATTTTTTTTGTATAATGTGAAAGATGATGTTACACTGAGTAAATAGATACCTAACATATCACGCTTTAAAATTGCGTCTGCCCATGGAAAGGCGACAAACTACAGTGCTTAAAATTCTCCAGAGGCAACGCTTTAAATGCCTTTACGGGTTACCAGTTTAGGGTTGCACAGGAGGTCTGGTGCTAGAATTATTACTCTCACTCTGATGTTCATGACAATACCTCACAAGTGTGGTTGGATCACCGTTTACATATGTGTGCGGGAGTAACATTTGCGTTTGCATTTGCGTGTAAGCACAGCGGGACAAGGGCACTTCACATTTTTTATTATTTATTTTTTACAAAAAAAATAAAAATGTTTACACTTTGTTTTTGTACTAACTTTATTGCTTTCACAAGGGATGAACAACATCCCTTGTGATAGCATGGGCCGTGACAGGTCTTCTTTATGAAGAGATTTGGGGTCTGTTAGACCCCAAATCTCTTCTCTGGCCTCCGATGTAGACCATCAGGCACAGATCGGTCTGATTGGCTACTTACCTGGCCGTTTCTAGCCAGGTAAACAAAAGGGGCGGGGCCGGAAGTGACTAACTGCTCTTCGTTTCCAGTTTCCAGGGTTACAGAGAGAAGGGAACAACGTCAGTTCCTCCCGCTCTGTATACATTGCGGCCATCGCTGCTGGCCGCATCGCTCCCAGCCTTGGTGATAGGACCGGTGAGCCCGGGAGAGGCGGCAGAAGCCACTCAGATGACTTCTGCCTTGAAAAGAATCGCCGGCTGAAAAGATCAATACTGGGATGATGCCTGTAGGTGCAGGCATCATCTCGGTATAACCACTGAAATGGGAGGACGTTCCCGGTGGGAAGTGGTTAAATTCAAGATACAAACAATAACTTACAAAGCCATCCACAACTCTGCTCCCAGCTGCATCTCTAACCTAGTCTCAAAATACCAACAAAATTGTGCTCCTTGTCCATCCCAAGACCTCCTGCTCCCTAGATCCCTTGTCACCTCATCCCAGGCTCACCTCCAGGACTTCTCCAGAGCCTCTCAAATCCTCTAGAACTCCCTACTACAATCTTTCTGACTATGCAGCTCTAACAGCTTCAACTTGTCTGGGAATTATGTACACTGGGCACTGCATAAAAGAAAGCAACTATTACATTTATTAGAATATATGTCCTGAATTTACTTATATGTGTTGTATGTGTAATATTCACAAAAGATTGTTTTATATGGATTTAATATCTCATGCCCACTGAGAAGTGCAAATTTCTAAGGCAAAAATCTAAATAGGCCTTGGGGCTCTAGCTAACTTTAAATCTCATCTACATATCTGCACGCAATAAATTGTGCCTCTGAGGCTCATATTTACATAATTACATTTGAATTAAATATGTGCATTTTCATTTTAATGTATAATCATAAGCACAGAGAGATACACTAATACTATTCAGTATTTCTCTTTTCTACATTTAAATGTAATAATATATACGGCTGAGTCACGGTCACATTGTGCCCTTGCTTCCTGAGGAGCCGCTGATTACCTGAAAAATTAATACTATATTACAGTGTTTTAAAAAACATTGCACTTGATATTTAGGAGGTAGTTTGACTAATCCTGGCACTGTGGTGCTCAGCAACAAGCTTTCCGTTGTGATTTGTTAAATTCATAATTTTATGACTAGGAATGAGCAACATAATGGGTTTACCCTTTGCCAGAATTTCTACTGAAATTAGGCCATTTCAGTGATAATTTTGCCATGTAATGAAAAGTATTAGAATCAATGGGGAAGGTGAAATAAAGTTGGTTTTGGCAGTTGTGTGCAGTTAGGGTTAAAGGCGCTCCTTTCAGCTATCCTGAACCTGTTCTTGTGCCAAAAAACCCTAACCTTGCCATTAGCACTGGCCATCGGGCCAATCCTAATGCTAACCCAACCCTAAAGATCATCCTAACAATAACCCTTAAACTGGGGTTGATTTACTAAAGGCAAAAAGACTGTGCACTCTGCAAGTGAAGTTGCTTCAGAGCTTAGTAAATGAGGGGAAGCTCTGTTGACATCTGTCATCCAATCACATGCAAGCAAAACTGCTCTTTTTTGCATTTCCTTGCATGTGATATATAAAGAGGCTTGTAACTGGGGATTTTCCAGTATAATAGAAAAAGTTACCCCTGCTTGTCACTACTCCTACATCCTTTACTGTTATTGATGGCAGGATGTTCAACATGAAAGTGTGCTCACCAATAACCCCAGGTACAGGTATTTTAACACTGGGGTCATCAAGAGTTATATTAACTCAACTTGGTGGCAAACATGCACAACTCAACTTGGTGGCAACCGTGTTATGTTAATATCAAAATATCAGTTTTTGTTCGATTTGACTGCCAAAAGTGTTCCTGCTCAGCTGCAATTTTCTCATTTTTAGGGGTACCCTTAAAACAGATTTAGGCAGTTTGCTGAGAAGCCTTTTTGTAGAACAATTTTTATCCTTAAAGTGGGATGCCCCCTAAAAAAAAAAAAAAATGTAAAAGTCAGCCGCAACAAATACTGCAGCTGCTGACTTTTAATAATCGGACAATTACCTGTCCCAGGGTCCAGCGATGCGGGGGAACGAAGCCCCCCCTCGTTCCCCGCTCCGCTCGCGTCGCCGGCATTCTTACTGTGGGCACCTGGCTGTGGCTTCACAGCCAGGCACCCACTGCGAATGCGCGTGCTGCGCCGCATGCCGTGATACGCCACGAAGTCATCTGGGACACGTGACAGGCCCCAGATGACTGTGCAGCGCAGAGGGGAAGTGATGTCAGTGCCCGGGCACTGAAGGAGGCAGACTATGAGGGACCTCATAGCAACAGGCATTTAGAGGTGAGTAAATATTTTTTTTTTCAATTATTTTTATTTATTTATTTTTTATGATTTTTAAGCTATTTTTTTTTTTTTTGGGTGGAAACACCACTTTAAGCCAGCCATAGACAGTTCAAATTGTGGCCAGTTTAGCAGGGACCAGCTTAGACTTTAACCTTGTATGGGCAGGCTGATACCCAAGTTGATCCAGTTGATCCCAAGCTGACTAAGATGACAAGTAGCATGTCGGATTTTTAGGATGCAGTTGCTGCCAGTGGTTATAGCTTCCAGCAAAAATCACTGTGTTCTCCTGGCAAACAAGAAATTAGGTGCAATTTCCTCCATTGAAACAGTTATATGCCAACTCTCAATAATACTTTTCATAAGAAAATAAACAGCACTCTTTTTATCCTTACTGGCTTATCTTGTAGGCACCTCATACAGCCAACAAACTCAGGCAATCACAAGATATCGTGGGGACTTTGTAAGGGCTTTCAAGAGATAAACTGTACTTGGGTTCAAATGGTAATCAAATGGGGAGTCATAAGAATCTACAGCTCAATAGAAAGTATACAGGCACATCTCATAGCCTGTTTTTCTAACGGTAATATGTAGCACATCCCTTCATTTTGCCATTATTTTTCTAAATCAATATTAAGTATCTAGACTAGAGAAATGTAATAGACAGATCATTGAAACATTATAGTAATGTGTAGCAGACACAGATGCTGAAAGCACTATAGAGTGCAATGTTTCTTTCACAATAAAGAACTCAATATTTACCTCCTGGAGTTTTTGGTGCTATAAAACATTTACCTTGTAATTGGCTTATGTCTATTTCCGCACCTATCCACATGGATTTTGTTCAATACTCATTCATGTTCAATCAGCTTCCAGTCACTGTTTCCTTATTGACTGCTGTCCATCAAAGGAGATGTACAAGAGCTCACTTTTTTTTTCCACAACAGTATTTTTTTTTAATGAAATTAAATAAAGTAGTGTACAAGTAGTTTGAACAAAAATTGTACAGTGACAATAGGTAAAACAAGGTGAAAATATAGTTGAAATCCAATTGACAATGCATAACAAACCTTAACAAACTAGATCTAGTCTCAAGTCCTGTCCTAGATTATATGGCTCTTGAATAGAGGGCAATATTTGGGTCAAGCACCCTGGGAGGTTCAGTAATTTTGCCCTACTTAATTGCAATAGAATCAACTATAGACTATAGAGTTGCCTTTGAAAGATAAATGCGTATGTAGAAGTTGAATGAAGCGTGAGGTGGATCTAGCTAGAAGGAAGGGTTTTGGTCAGGGTATATGTGGTGCACGGTGAGAGGGTCTTATATGGAATATGCAAGGTGTTTTTTTCAAACATAGCTTGGTGAGATCCAGAGATATTGAACGGGTAAGGGAAGAGAAAGTGGGGAGAGGCGGAGGAGGAGAGAAGAAGAAGAGAGAGAAAGAGATAAAAAAAAGGGGGTGGGGGTGGGATTGGCCATCTCTTACTTCCCTCCCCAGAGATTGATCACTTGCGTATAGTTCCATCGGGAACTTACATTTTTTGTGGGATTGCAGGTCTCCAGTTTTGGATGATGAGAGGGGTGTATGTCTTTTCTCTACAACAGGGTACAAATTAGGCTAACTCCATTATTTAAGTAGTTAGAGTATTTAGTCGGGAGAATTCTGATGTCGTCTTGAAGTGTATCCAGCACGCCCATTTGGTCACAAATTTTTTAGGGGTATCACGTGCAATGTGAATCAATTCTTTCATTTCAGCATTTTTTTTTAAATTCTTTTAAACCATTCCTTGATTGAGGGAGTGTTGGAAGATCTCCAATGTATTGGGAAGCATTGTTGACCCCCAGATCCCGGCCTCCCCCCTGTGTGAAATGGTAACGGAGTACAAATGTACCCATACCATTTAAAAAAAAAAGTGTCAAAATGGTAAAAATTACATGACACGGCTTGGGACAAAAAAAAAATGTCCCACAAAGTCATTAATTTTCTTCTTCTCTCGCTCCGACGGACCGAAAAAAACCTGCCTGCCGCCACCGATCCGCCGTAATGACCGTCCTCTCAGGTAACAGTTCTTTTATAGATGTCACTGGGTCACCGGGAGACCCCGCCCCCTCTGACACACAGGGACATCACTATGGCTTCCCCATAGCGTCAGAGGGGGGCGGTGCCACCTGGCGACGTCACCGCGTGGCCCTGCCCTCAGTTATAAAAGAACTGTCACCTGAGAGGAGGGTCATTACAGCAGGTGCCTCCCATGGAGGCAGATTGTGGCGGCGTGCAGGGTTTTTTTTTTTCGGTCCATCGGAGCGAGAGAAGAAGAAGATGAATAGACTTTGTGGGGTATTTTTATTTTTTAAGGACTTGTCCCAAGCTGTGTCGCGTAATTTTTACCATTTTGACACTTTTTTTTTGTGAAATAGTAGGGGTACATTTGTACCCCGTTACTATTTCACACAGGATGGGAGGCTGGGATCTGGGGGTCGCAGATCCCCACAACCACCAGGCAAGGGTTGTGGGGATGAGGCACTTTGGGGACAAGGTACTCAACATGGGGACAAGGTACTTTGGGGGGCTATGGGGGTTTCCTGGTATGGTTCAGGAGGGGGGGCGCTCTCTCGTCCCCCCTCTTTTCCTGTGGCCTGCCAGGTTGCGTGCTCGGATAAGGGTCTGGTATGGATTTTTGGGGGATCTCCACGCCATTTTTTTTATTTTGGCACGGGGTTCCCCTTAATATCCATACCAGACTTAAAGGGCCTGGTATGGAACTTGGGGGGACCCCAACGCAATTTTATTTTGTACATTTTGGTTCGGGGTTCTCCTTAATATTCATACCAGACCCAAAGGGCCTGGTAATGGACTGTGGGGGAATCCCATGCCATTTTTTTTAATGACTTTTATGTGTATTGCCGGGACCGACAATTCATTATATCCGCGAGTACTTTTGAATTACTTTTTTTTCCTTTAGAAATGTAATTTTGTGCAGGAACTGTTGTAAACATGGGAAACATTTACAGGCATACTAAAGACAAACCCCAGGTACGAAATTTAAAGGAATATTTCACTTTCATTGTTTCACTTTAAGCATTATTAAAATCACTTCTCCCGAAAAAACTGACGTTTTTAAAACTTTTTTTGCATTGATACATGTCCCCTCGGGCAGGACCCAGGTCCCCAAACACTTTTTATAACAATAACTTGCATATAAGCCTTTAAAATTAGCACTTTTGATTATTCATGTTCGTGTCCCACAGACTTTAATGGTGTTTGGGTGTTCGAAAAAAAATTTTGCCTGTTCGCATGTTCTGCTCTGAACCGTACCGTGGGGTGTTCGGCTCATCCCTAATTCTGATAGGACGAAGGTACCACAAATAAATATCTTTACTTCTATAGCACTTTTTTATAATTAGTTTGCTAAAGTAATATTTACCCTAAACAGTTGTTATTTTGTAATTTACTTTTTTGTTTTCATCACTTTTTCCATTCAGCATCTGCAGCCTTTTTGCAGTCACTTCCCATCTATATGTATGCACGCAAGCCATGGCATTTCTTACGACGGGTTTCCTAAAGGTGACAACATTTGGCAGATTGAAAATACTCTGTGTTGTAGCATCCACTTGTACACTTCATCTGAATGACAGTGCCTTGTCACCATATAACAGCAAGTGCCTGAACAAGGACCTCTATGGCAGGATCACCATATATTTTTTTTTAATGAAACCCAATAAAATAATACTAATAAAATGAGTTTTGAACATGTTAAACCTTGTAGGATGGTTTAGTGAATGGGCTTACAAATACTGTAAAAATGCAAATTGGGGCAGCCATATTTGCTTACAACATATGCTGCACATCGACACATAGATTTTTTTGTTCTGTTGAAAATCAAAAGACTGATCACAAAGCAGCGCTTAAAGCGAAGCTCAACCCTAAAGTGAAACTTCCGCTTATCGGATTCCTCCCCCCCTCCGGTGCCACAATTGGCACCTTTCAGGGGGAGGGGGGTGAAGATACCTGTATAATCCAGGTATCTGCACCTACTTCCGGGACTAGCTAGCCGCCCCTAGCCGCAGATTCCCCGCCCCTAGCCGCAGATGCCCGCCCCCCGTTGTGTCCTGGAAAACACACAGTTCCCAGGACACAACGTGGACCAGTAAAGACGCGCAGTGCAACTCGCGCATGCGCAGTAGGGAACCGGGCAGTCAAGCCGCAGCGCTTCACTTCCTAATTCCCTGACAGAGGATGGCGGCGGGGGCCGCCGAGAGATGATCGATTGCTCGTCATCTTCTGCCGACATCGCTGTAACCTGGAACAGGTAAGTGTCCATTTATTAAAAGTCAGCAGCTGCAGTATTTGTAGCTGCTGACTTTAATATTTTGTGTGCAGGTGGCCATCCTCTTTAATTAAAAATCATGTGTGTGCTTAGGGTTTTTATCTTTTTGCACATTCTTATAGCAGTAGGAAAGGATGCTAAGGGCACCGTCTCATATACAGATAGTTGTATCAAGTGGCAGCTAGTATTTGCTTGGAACCATGATATAGTAAGCAAGCACATGAACATATGAATAACTGAAAATATTGTTATATTCCTATAATTAATTAATGTTCCTAATAATAATAGGATTTAGGGCTAACTTCAAGATGTGACTGGGTTCTGGCCATAAATAGCTTAAGAACCCATGCCCTGGGCAATGTATATTGTAGTATTGATTGGACCTGTGTGGAAGTTCCTGTCTTTCTAATGATCTTTTTCTGTAAATGTCAAAGTCAAAATAGGAATCTAATGGCAAAGATTGAAGATGCTAATTGTAGAGTTGTCTCAGCTTTATGTATTACTCATGAGAGCCACACTAAAATTCTGGAAAGGATAAAAAGGATTATAGTGAACTGCAAATTACTAGAAGCATTATGCAAATAAACCCCTATATAGGCACATTTAAAGGGAGGCCAATTTTTGCAGAAAATAGGGAGTGCCTGTGGGAAAATCACTGTTAAGACAATGAGGGCCAGGTTCCTTCTATGTAGTTCTTTCTTTTGATCTGATATTTAAAAATGTGAGGTTTGTTAGAGATTATGTTTATAGTCATAAAGAACAGACGGTGCACAGTCAAAATGGGCTTTGCTGCTTAACTGCAAACAGGAAACAGAAAAAATAAAGTTTAACCATAAATGCAGCTAAAAACGTATAAACACTGCCATCTACTGGTTGATGCAGTTGTTGCACAAAATACATGAACATTGTGTTCCAACACCCCCACTGAACAACTACTCCTTGTATTAGTTCCATTTCGGATCTCAGTTCTATAAATCCATTTCTTTCTGTGTTTCTGTGTTTCTTTTTGTGTTAGGCTGGCCATACATGGTCAAATTTTGAAAGAATTTTCTTTTGAAAATCAGAAAATTTGTGCGTTTTGTGATCGGATAATGCCATCATTGATTTCTAAATTTGACCAACCAAGCCTTCAATTTCACCTCATGTTGCTATAGAAAAGATTTTTTGTGGCTGTGAATCTTCTTTTCTTTCTGGGGAAATTTATTTTCTTGTACATGCGCATTTATTTTTCGATTACATTTTTTGCATGATTCTCCCATCATTGATTAGAAAATCTTTCTTTTTTATAAAAAATGTCCGATTACTTAAATTTGATGGCCACGCGAAAATCGGCTGTTGCTGCAGCCCACTAATGGTGCGAAATACGAACATAAGAAATTTGGTAAAATTTTCGAAAAAAACAGTTCTTGCGAAATTTGACCCATGTGTGGCCTGCTTTAATCTCTATTTCTGTGTCAGTTTGTTGCTTATCTTCATGTGGCACTGATGCAGAATTTACCTCAGTTTAAAGTGTTTGTGTTAGTTCATTACATTTTGAGCACAAATTCTACTGATGGTTATCTTGTTCGTGTCTTGGTGTAGAATTCTGTATCTCTTTTGAGATTCCCTGTACCCCACAAGTACACCTTCCTTTGCCCAAGCATCCCATTTTCTACGTTTTTCTTTTGGGATGTGAACATAGGCTTTGCTTCCAATTTTTTTTTAGATGGTTTAAATTCAAGGCTTTTCCATTACACAGTGTATATGGATTTTTTAATCGATTTTGGAGATAACATGCGGTCATATTTGCCTCCCCCCAGTATGTAGTTGGCATATCTGCATCAAACCGCATGGTTCATTCTTTCTGCAACCCTGTTTTATTCTGGGTTGTATGGTACAGTAGTTTGAAATATTATGTCATGCTTTCTGAGAGTCTCCTGTGTGTTATCACCTGTATATTCAGTTTCATTGTCTGTGCACAATACGCTCAGCATTTTGCAAATTTTTTTGCTTACTAGCATACAAAAAGAGCTATGAAGCAAGCTTCATCTGCTGTGTTGCCTGTTCCGCTAACCCGTAATTCTTTGGAAAATCATTTCTCATGTATGTTATAATTGATTGTTTAACCACTTCCCGACCGCCCCATGTACATATACGTCGGCAGAATGGCACGTACAGGCAGAACCACGTACCTGTACGTGCCATTCTTCAGGCGCGTGGGGGGTCCGATCGGACCCCCCCGGCCGGCGGGGACGGTCGGGATCGCTTCAGGAGCGATCCGGGATGAGGGGACGGCCAGTGGTTTCTGGCCACCCCCTCGCGATCGCTCCTGGCGAATCAGATGCTTCCTCTGTCTGTGTCAATCAAAACACAGGCAGAGGAAGTGATGTCACGCTCGGTGCGCCGGTCTATGTGACCGGAACGCCGAGCTGTCAACATGTACAGGTTAGTGCACCAACAGTACACTGACACCAGTACACATAGGCACACAAAACACCCCCCTGTCACCCCCAGATCACCCCCCAGATCACCCCCTCCCCCCCCAGTCACAGTGTCACTAATTGCAGTGATCATTTTTTTACTGATCACTGCATTTAGTGTCAGTGTGACTGTAATAACTGTCAGTGCAGTTAGTTTTAGGTCCAAGGTAGCCCCCTACCCCCCCCTAATAAAGGTTTAACCCCTTGATTGCCCCCCAGGTAACCCTTTCACCCCCTTTTGCCAGTGTCACTAAGCGATCGTTTTTTCTGATCGCTGTATTAGTGTCACTGCTGTCGCTAGGTAACCATTTTTTTTTTTTTAGGTAACCGCCATGTTTATATAGGTTCATAAATAGGTTTATAGGTCAGGTACCCCCATATTACAACCTAAATAAAGGTTTTAACCCCTTGATTGCCCCTAGAGTTAACCCTTTCACCAGTGATCACTGTATAACTGTCACTGGTGACGCTGGTTAGCCAGTTAGTTATTTCGTTATTTAGGTTCCCCGTCAGGTTTTTATATAGCGTCAGGTACCCCCATATATTACCTAATAAAGGTTTTAACCCCCTGATTGCCCCTAGTTAACCCTTTCACCCCCTTTTGCCAGTGTCACTAAGCGATCGTTTTTCTGATCGCTGCATTAGTGTCGCTAGGTAACCATTTTTTTTTTTTTAGGTAACCGCCATGTTTATATAGGTTCATAAATAGGTTTATAGGTCAGGTACCCCCATATTACAACCTAAATAAAGGTTTTAACCCCCTGATTGCCCCTAGAGTTAACCCTTTCACCAGTGATCACTGTATAACTGTCACTGGTGACGCTGGTTAGCCAGTTAGTTATTTCGTTATTTAGGTTCCCCGTCAGGTTTTTATATAGCGTCAGGTACCCCCATATATTACCTAATAAAGGTTTTAACCCCCTGATTGCCCCTAGTTAACCCTTTCACCCCCTTTTGCCAGTGTCACTAAGCGATCGTTTTTCTGATCGCTGCATTAGTGTCGCTAGGTAACCAGTTTTTTTTTGTATTACTGTTACGGGTGACGCTGGTTAGTTAGCTTGTTTTTTATACTGTCAGGGCACCCGCCATTTATTACCCAATAACGGTTTAACCCCCTGATCGCCCGGTGGGTGATATCAATTAGGTTTTAGGGTCAAATAAGGTCTGCGTCGCCCCAGGTTAGTGCCAGTACCGCAAACACCCACGCGCAAAGCATACACCTCCCTTAGTGGCACAGTATCTGAACAGATCAATATCTGATCTGATCAGATCTATACTAGCGTCCCAGCAGTTTAGGGTTCCAAAAAAAAAACGCATTGTTAGCGGGATCAGCCCAGATACCTGCTAGCACCTGCGTTTTCCCCCTCCGCCCAGCCCAGCCCACCCAAGTGCAGTATCGATCGATCACTGTCACTTACAAAACACTAAGCACACATAACTGCAGCGTTCGCAGAGTCAGGCCTGATCCCTGCGATCGCTAACATTTTTTTTGTGGTAGCGTTTTGATTCAGTCGCTTCAGTCAGGAGCTTTTTTACCTGTGAAACTCAAAAAAAAAAAAAAAATAAAATAGTCGTCGTTTTATTGTTCTCTCTCTCACTCTATTCTCTCTCTATTGTTCTTTTTTTACTCCATTCTATTCTGCAATGTTTTATTATGTTTTATCATGTTTTATCATGCTTGCTTTTCAGGTATGTAATTTTGTTTACTGTGTTTTAGTGTTAAGCATTTTTTTGTTTTCAGGTGCGCCATTCAGTTGCAACGCGGATTTATTTATCTTGACAGCAACAGCGTTTGCTCCCACGATACATAAAGCCGCGACTCCAACGCTGTAGGAGGTGATTTCACCACCACAGTTAAAAAAAAGAGCATATATGCCGAAGCATGGGGGCAGCAGGGGGGGGGAGGAGCGATTGGCTCCTAATGCCACGTACATACGGTCGAAATTCCGACCGTGTGTACATGGCATAACTTTTGCGGGAGGATGCCCCCATGCATCGGCATATATAAATGGTGCATGTATGCCCATCATTAGAAGTGGGTGGATGAAGGGAGGTATTCTAATGGTGGGCATACCCACCAATCAATCTCTTTTTTTCGTTCAGCCAAGAGGCTGCATGAAAAAAAAAAGATTACAATATATGTCCAGTATGTTGCTGGACTTTGAATGGTTATACCAGAATGATGCCTGCAGGTTTAGGTATCAGCTTGGTATCATTCTTTTCAGCCAGTGATCGGCTTTCATGTAAAAGCAATTCTAGCGGGTAATTAGCCTCTAGACTGCTTTTACAAGCAGTGGGAGGGAATGTCCCCCCTCCCGGATATAAACCGCGCCATTGGGAAATTGGGAAAGCATTTTATCACACCAATCTTGGTGTGGTCAGATGCTTTGAGGGCAGAGGAAAGATCTAGGGTCTAATAGACCCCAATTTTTTTCAAAAAAAGAGTACCTGTCACTGCCTATTGCTATCATAGGGGATATTTACATTCCCTGAGATAACAATAAAAATCATAACAAAGAAAAAAAATGGAAGGAACAGTTTAAAAAAATAAAATAAAAAAGCTAAATAAATAAAAAAAAAAACAAAAAAAAAAAAAAAAAGCACCCCTGCCCCCCCTTCTCTTGCGCAAAGGCGTACACAAGCGTTGGCTGGCGTCATATGTAAACAGCAATTGCACCATGCATGTGAGGTATCACCGCGAAGGTCAGATCGAGGGCAGTAATTTTAGCAGTAGACCTCCTCCGTGAATCTAATGTGGTATCATGTAAAGGCTTTTAAAGGCTTTTAAAAAATGTATGTAGTTTGTCGCCACTGCGTGTTTGTGCGCAATTTTAAAGCATGTCGTGTTTGGTATCCATGTACTCGGCCTAAGATCATATTTTTTATTTCATCAAAAATTTGAGCAATATAGTGTGTTTTAGTGCATTAAAATAAAAAAAAAGTGTATTTTTTCCACAAAAAATGCGTTTGAAAAATCGCTGCGCAAATACTGTGTGGAAAAAAAAAATGCAACACCCACCATTTTAATCTGTAGGGCCTTTGCTTTAACATTATATATAGTGTTTGGGGGTTCAACGTAATTTTCTTGCAAAAAAAAAAAATATGTTTTCATGTAAACAAAAAGTGTCAGAAAGGGCTTTGTCTTCAAGTGGTTAGACGAGTGGGTGACGTGTGACATAGGCTTCTAAATGTTGTGCATAAAATGCCAGGACAGTTCAAACCCCCCCCCAAATGACCCCATTTTGGAAAGTAGACACCCCAAGCTATTTGATGAGAGCAATGTTGAGCCCATTAAATATTTTTTTTTTTTGTCCCAAGAGATTGAATAATGAAAAAAAAAAAAATATATATATTTTTTTTACAAAAAGTTGTCACTAAATGATATATTGCTCAAACATGTCATGGGCATATGTGGAAATACACCCCAAAATACATTCTGTTGCTTCTCCTGAGTACGGGGATACCACATGTGTGGGACTTTTTGGGAGCCTAGCTGCGTACGGAACCCCAAAAACCAATCACCGCCTTCAGGCTTTCTAAGGGTGTAATTTTTTTATTTCACTTCTCACTGCCAATCACAGTTTCGGAGGCCATGGAATGCCCAGATGGCATAAAACCCCCCAAAATGACCCCATTTTGGAAAGTAGACACCCCAAGCTATTTGCTGAGAGGTATGGTGAGTATTTTGCAGATCTCGCTTTTTGTCACAAAGTTTTGAAAATTGAAAAAAAAAAAAAAAAAATGTTTTTTTTTTCTTTACTTTCTTCATTTTCAAAAACAAATGAGAGCTGTAAAATACTCACCATGCCTCTCAACAAATAGCTTGGGGTGTCTACTTTCCAAAATGGGGTCATTTGGGGGGGGTTTTGTGCTATTTTGGCATTTTATGGCCTTCGAAACGGTGATAGGTAGTGAGGAGTGAAATCAAAAATTTGCACCCTTAGAAATCCTGAAGGCGGTGCTTGGGTTTCGGGGCCCCGTACGCGGCTAGGCTCCCAAAAAGTCCCACACATGTGGTATCCCCATACTCAGGAGAAGCAGCAAAATGTATTTTGGGGTGCAATTCCACATATAACTATGGCATGTGTGAGCAATATATCATTTAGTGACAACTTTTTGAAAAAAAAAAAAAATCTTTTTTATTTTTGTCTTTATTCAATCACTTGGGACTAAAAAAAAAAAAAAATATTCAATGGGCTCAACATGCCTCTCAGCAAATAGCTTGGGGTGTCTACTTTCCAAAATGGGGTCATTTGGGGGGGTTTTGTACTTCTCTGCCATTTCAGCACCTCAAGAAATGAAATAGGCAGTCATAAATTAAAAGCGGTGTAAATTCCAGAAAATGTACTCTAGTTTGTAGATGCTATAACTTTTGCGCAAACCAATAAATATACGCTTATTGGCATTTTTTTTACTAAAGACATGTGGTTGAATACATTTTGGCCCAAATGTTTGACTAAAATTGAGTTTATTAGATTTTTTTTATAACAAAAAGTAGAAAATCTCTTTTTTTTTCAAAATTTTCGCTCCTCTTCCGTTTATATCGCAAAAAATAAAAATCACAGAGGCAATCAAATACCATCAAAAGAAAGCTCTATTTGTGGGAAGAAAAGGACGCAAATTTCGTTTGGTTACAAAATTGCATGACCGCGCAATTACCAGTTAAAGTAGTGCAGTGCGAAATTGAAAAAAGACCTCTGGTCCTTTGGCTGCCAAATGGTCCGGGGCTGAAGTGGTTAAAAGTAGAAAAAACAAAAGAGCGAATTGAGCAGCTTTTTTTGGTCCAGTATTTATGAAATAGTTGAGGGATTTTGCTAATTTTTGCCCTGAGAATCAAATGAATGCACCCCAACCATATTTTCTTATTCCACTGGTACCCATGCCTATAAATAAGGTCACTTTTGAGAGGGATGTTATGGTTTGACTTGGGCCAAACTCCACCAGAGGGCACCAGCACATATTAATAGTTCTTGGCTATGCCAACCAGTATTTCGAACCCAACCCTCTTAGAAACACGTCCTCTAAATTTATAGTAAAAGAGATATTCCACATGTTTTCCTGTACTGGTATTTCTGAAATAAATTTGACAGACCATTGAAAGCCTTTCATGTTGAAGGTAACCAAAGAGATGTGCTGTTTGTTGAAAATTACTCACTTGTACACCTCAGCATACCACCCCCAAATTGATGGGCTGGAAGAACGGTTCAATAGAACCCTGAAAGTTAGGCTTAAAAAGTAGTTGATAAAAGTGGAAAAAACTTCCTGTTGCCAAACTTAATGTTCTCAGTCAAAGAAATTTCACAGCCCTTTACAGGGTTTTACCTCTTTGAATCTTTTTACAGTATATGTCACCAGGGACTCCTGGATATAGCCCAGGAAACATAGGAGCAAGAGGCCATACATCACACAAAGAACACAGAATAGGACAGCAGTAGTCATGCACATAGTTCAGGAATATATGCAGCAAACCCAACAGGCACAGGTCAGAATTTATATCTGGTGTGCTAAAATCACAACCTTTAATCCAAAAGAATTTGTTTTGGTGTCCAGAGAATGAATTATCGGTAAAGTGGCAGGGCCCCTTTGAGATCAGAGAGAAAATCAGTGATGTCAACTAACAGGTATATCAGCTTGGAAAGAGAAAAGCCCCTCCAAATATACTATGGTAACCTAATAAAACTCTGGAAGGATCATAAGCCTCTTTCAGCAGAAAGTTACCATAACTCATAACCAGCAAAAGGTATGCCAGAGGTTAGGATGTCAGAGACATTATATGCTACCCAGATTCAGGAAGTAAGAGACTTCTTGCAGAAAAATAGAGATGCGTTTTTAGAATTACCTGGGCAAATTAATGTAATTTACCTTGGCATTATGACTAAGCCCTATGTCAGATTAACAGCCTATCCAAAAAAATAAGCAATAGGCCCGAAAGAAGCCCATTATTTGAGCTACAGCATTGGATGTTGGGTCATAAATCCTCTAATGGACAAGATTAAAGCAAAATTGGCATCGGTCTTTGACAAAAAAAGGTTAGAACCTTTCTAGGTATTGCAGGATACTACAAAAGGTGTGTGTCTACCTGCAACAAAGGGAGCAAATCCACTGTGGTCAAATGGAAAGAGGAAGAAGAGAAACTTCAGTCAAGAATTTCTTGTACAAACATATGCCTCAAACTTTAGGCTGGGAGCAGTCTTGTACCAGGAAATTAATGGGGAAGAACATCTAATAGCATACCTCAGCCAACAACTAATTCCTGCACTGGGGAACTATTCAATAACGGATATCTGGCCATAAAGTGGGAACTAGAGGGATTGAGGTATTACCTTGTGGGCAGACAGATCTAGTAGTAGATGGACTGTACTTGTTCTGTAATGCTGAATATGTTTTATAACTTATCTAAGCCATTTCATTAGCTCTAATGGGCATCCATTTTTTCAAACAGCCAGCAGTAACACCATCTACCATTTAAAGGCAGATGGTATTGTTTAACCACTTCCCGACCGCAGGCCGTCATATGACGGCCTCCGGTTTGCGGGGGTATATCTGAATGATGCCTGTAGCTACAGACATCATTCAGATATTGCCGGTTTCAGCCGGCGATTCCCTGCACCATAAGAACGATCATAGCGGCTGTTCCGCCGCTTGATCGTTCTTATGGGCGGCGGGAGGGGACGCCCCCCCTCCCGCCGCCCTCCGGTGCTTCTACCAACTCACCGCTTCCATCGGTGAGTCGGACACAGGAACCGCCGGCACCGGATGATCACTATAGAGATTTCCGGCGGACCAGATGGTCGCCGGAGTCTCTATGATCGTTCGGAGGCCGGGCGCGATGTGATGACGTCACGCCCGGCCTCTGCATTCGAATAACGGCGCCGCCTCCACTGGGAGGCGGTGATCGTTTTTTTTTTTTTTTTAAATTTTAGGCTTTCCAGCCTAGAGGTGAGATGTGGGGTCTTATTGACCCCATATCTCACTGTTAATAGGTCCGATCAGGTAATATTCCTATTACAAGGGATGTTTACATTCCTTGTAATAGGAATAAAAGTAATCAATTTTTTTTTTTTTTTAAACTGTCAAATTTAAAAAATAAAAGTCAAATTAACAATAATAAAAAAAAAAAAAAAATTTTTTTAAAGCGCCCCTGTCCCCGTGAGCTCGTACGCAGAAGTGAACGCATACGTAAGCCCCGCCCACATATGAAAACGGTGTTCAAACCACACATGTGAGGTATCGCCGCGAACGTTAGAGCGAGAGCAATAATTCTAGCCCTAGACATCCTCTGTAACTCAAAAGATGTAACCAGTAAAAAATGTTAAAGCGTCGCCTATGGGGATTTTTAAATACCAAAGTTTGGCGCCATTCCACGAGCGCGTGCAATTTTGAAGCGTGACATTTTGGGTATCTATTTACTCGGCGTATCTTCATCTTTCACATTATGCAAAAAAAATTGGGCTAACTTTACTGTTTTGTTTTTTTTTAAGCATGAAATTGTTTTTTTTCTGAAAAAAACGTGTTAGAAAAATTGCTGCGCAAATACCGTGCGAGATAAAAAGTTGCAACGAGCGTCATTGTATTCTCTAGGGTCTTTGCTAAAAAAACATATATAATGTTTGGGGGTTCTATGTAATTTTCAAGCAAAAAAAAAATTATGAATTTTACATGTAGGAGAGAAATGTCAGAATTGACCTGGTTGCGAAGTGGTTAAGGGCAGGATGGAAGGTGTGAAAATTGTAGAAACATCCTGGTCTAGGTACATAACCCAATCCTTAGCTTGGGATAAAGCAAACAATGCAGAGAAAAGCAGATGGTTTCTGGTTCTGAAAGACTTTAAATTCTAATTCTGTAAAACATTGGCAAGGAACCCCGCAAAGGAATGCTGATAGACTGCCACGTGTCCTTTGTATTTTGGCAAGATGTGCTCCTTCCCACCAGTCTGAGCAAAAGGGGGTGGGTTTGTAAAGCACAGGCTGGAAGAATTGTGGATGTTGTGTATGTGTCACCTAGTTTTCTCACCTACACATGGTGTAGCTTCATGATTTATTACTGATGCAGAGAAAACAAATGTTTGATTCTCTCAGAATTCTAATAAGTTATGTTCTGGGTCATAGAGCCTGGAGACTTTGTAGAGCCTTTGGTGGGATATAGCTTTCAATCCTAGGTCCACATGTTGCCTGATAGCCAGACCTAACCTCATTATTAGTCTCAACCAGTGGCGGCCCATCCATTGTGGGTGCACAGGCTCCACCCCCCCCATCCATGTATCTGGCCCCCTAATCTACATGCATGGTGCCAGACGCATGGATTCCAATGCAGGGGTGTTTTTTTTAAACACGTGATTAGAACAAAAGACTCTAATAGGCTTCAAAAAAGGTGGGCTTGGGGCACAGAGCACTGCACTCTGAGCCCACCTAGTTGTGTGATAATAGCGAATGAATACTATGAATACTATTGTCACACTGACCCTCCTCCTGGTTAATCAGAGGTCCTGAGACTCGTCACCCGACTGGCTGAAAGGACAGACAATCCTATTGGATGCCTAGGAGGAGGGAGGAGATGCAATGTAGAAGCCGCCGTGATGCAGAGGAGTAGTACGCCACCCGCCGCCCATAGTAGCGCTGCCCACCTGCATTCTAGCTGGGGTAAGTGCGGGGCTGGATGATGGACCAACTGCATGACCCCCCCGGGGGACCCGACCGACATCGGGTGGGAGGCTGCCGCACCAAACGGGGGGGTAGTTGTTTGCCATCCCCCCAAAAAAGAAAAAAAACACCAGTCGCCACTGGTCTCAACTGTTCATAAGCCTTGTTTATAGGCAAGCTGACTAATGCTCTGTGGTCTCTCTCACTCGCTCATACTCTCTCTGCTGTGGGAGCCTGCCACTGGATGAAAAAGATTAGTGTCCATTCACACCAGATCGTAGTGTGGAAAACCAGGGTTCCATGTGTGTTTCCCACACCGCTGGGTGTGCTATCTGCTGTGGGTGTCAATAGATTCCTAATGACACTCCAAAACGCAGTGCGCTTACCGTAACTTGATCGCATGGTACAGCAGTACCATGCAATCTGGTTGCAGTTCCTTTTTAAAAGTAGTGCATGCATTACTTTTGGTGTGATCATCCAGTGTGATTTTAGAAAATTCAAATGAATGGGCTGAAAATAGCATCACACTGAATCACACAGGAACATGGAGCGCATTCCTGTGTGATTCCAGTGTGAACCAGCACTAAGTGATGACAGACACTAAAAAGGAGTTTAGTTAGCGGATTGGACAAACGGATTTTTTTTTATGCTCTGGACTTGCTGGATAAATCTATCCTGCATTGAAAACTGTGTTGGCAGCCTTGTTCTCTGTTCCTTCATAATTTACCACTGCCAAAGCCAGCCAAGCATGTCCCTTTTAATCTATCTATCTATCTATCTATCTATCTATCTATCTTGACCCCAAACCAGTATACTTTCCCTCTAACCACTTGCCGACCGGCCACAGTACATACTGTATACTGCAGCATTTTGGCTCTATTGCGTGAAACTACGTACCTGTATGTCATTTCGTGTACTAGACAGTGGGTGCGTGCGTGAGAGGCCAGAGAGGGAGCCAATTAGCAGGTCCAGCGGACGCAATGTCCGCTGGCCACCCACGATCGCTCCACAGAGAGGCAGAATGGTGATCTGCATCTGATGTAAACAAGGCAGATCACCGTTCTGACAGGGAAGGACACATAGATATTCTGTTTCTGCAAAGTGTGTTCACCCAGTCAGTTCATCCCCCACATAGTTAGTAAGCACCTTCTAGGGACAAACGTAACCCTTTGATCTCCCCTGGTGTTAACCCCTTCCCTGCCAGTGTCATTAGTACAGTAACAGTGCATATTTTTAGCACTGATCACTGTAATAATGTCACTGGTTCCCAAAAATTGCCAGTTAGGTGTCCAATTTGTCCATCACAATGTCGCAGTCCCACTAAAAATCGTTGATCGCCGCCATTACTAGTAAAAAAAAAAAATGTAAATGCCATAAAAATATCCAATAGTTTTTAGGCGCGATAACTTTTGCGCAAACCAATCAATATACCCTTATTGGGATTTTTTTTACCAAAAATGTGTAGCAGAATACATATTGGCCTAAATTGATGAAGACATTTGATTTTAAAAAAAAATTTTTTTATTGGATATGTTTTATAGCAGAAAGTAAAAAATATTGTTTTTTTATTCAGAATTGTCGGTCTTTTTTTGTTTTTATTTTTTATAATAAAAACCGCAGTGGTGTTCAAATACTACCAAAAAGAAAGCTCTATTTGTGGTGGAAAAAAAGGACATCAGTTTTGTTTGGGTACTGCGTCGCACAACCGCACAATTGTCAGTTAAAGTAAAGCAGTATTGCAAAAATTGGCCTGGTTACTAAGAGGGTAAAACCTTTCCGGGGCTGAAGTGGTTAAAGGGAATGCATATATTTTTCTACATATTCTCCAAATTCTCTGTATTAAGCTTCCAGCAGAAGCGGATACCCTGATGGGTTTTACTTCCGCATAATAGGCTACTATGCATCGTATAGCAGCCCATTATGTTTCACTTACCTAACACAGGAGCCTTCCGGGTATCGCTGCTCCGGTGCTGTGAGTGGCTGGAGCAGCGATGACGTCACTCCGGCGCATGCGTGCGGGAGCTGTCAGTGGCGGCATGTTAGCCTTCACTGATGGCATACTCAGTGTGCTTGCGCCAGTGTCTACGGCGCGCATGTGCCGTAGACATCGGTGCTTCTTTTTAGGAAAATATCTCCTTAATCTCCTTAATATTTTTTGGACGTACAGGTAAGCCTTAATCTAGGCTTACCTGTAGGTCAAATTGATCTGTATGCCCTGCCCTGCATTCAATTACATTATTTTAGTAAATATAAACTGCTAAATACCCTTCTCAGCAGCAGTATATAGCAGTCTTGTGACTTCTATCAATGTTTGGTTAAAGCTTGAAGGAGGAATTTTCATTCTTCCCTGATTGTCCTATGAGGCTGCAGGACCCCTGACCCTCTGTCTGGACAGTGCTGATTGGCCCTGTGCTGATCACATGCACTCTCCCAGGAAGATCAGCAGATGGATTGGGGACAGTGGATGAAGGGGAGGATAAGATAAAAGAGGATAAAACAGCCTATTTACACAATGCAGAGGATTAACCCCTTAGGTTTGACGGTATAACAAGCATGCTTTACTGCATATACAGACTGATTTTACTGTTGTGGGTTTAGTAACACTGTAATTGGCATCTTTATACATCACCAAATTAATGATGACCAAACCTCAAACCTGACAGAGGATAGATGCCCGTCAGCGGGTGGAGGAGCCAGATAAGCAAAAGCCAAAGGACGAGGAGACGAGGGCTGACGAGGAGATGAGCGGTCACACACTTGAAGTGAAGAGCCACTGTTTTAAACAATATATACACTGCAACAAGATCTCAAGATCTGCGGCGCAGGCAACCAGTCCACCCTGACAGGGGTTCTCCTACTGGTATCCAACCTCAGTGTGCCACTCATTGAGGAGGTTTTAGGGATCCTTTGGCTTTTGCATGTCTGGCTCCTCCACCCGCTGACGGGCATCTATCATCTGTCAATACATGCCCTTTAGGGAAATATAGGGTGAAGAAGCTCCTCCTCCCAGCCTTTGCTTTTAAACCAATTTGGAATGTTCTTGCATATAGTATTCGAATTGCTGAGTTTTATCACACTCTCACCCCTGAAGAAGGAGGAAACCATAAATCTCTGAAACGCGTTGGATGTGAGAGATAATTTTCATGAGATATATTCATATTTTGTATTTTTGAATACTGTTTAAACATTCTATTTCCTTTATATATATATATATATATATATATATATATATATATATATATATATATATATATATATTCTTGTGTATGTCAATACTTTATACATTTTAGTAATAAATGATTTTCAATATATACTATTTAATCTTTAATTTGGGGTTAAAACATTTTATGCCTTAAAATTCCAACCGATAGGTGATCCCCCTTTTCTTTTCTCGAATATAGGATGTGGCATATATTTTAAAATTCCCCTTTCTATATGTGTGTAGCTTGTGCTAGCCTACAACCTTTTTCCCTTTTACAAACTAGCCTACCTAGTGATTAGCTTCCCTACCTATCATTTTTATCAGCTTATAGATGCAGGTGGTCTTTATAGTGTAAATCTGTTGTTGCCATGTAATGGCAGAGAGAAATTACTGTGGGGGAAGCTCCAGATCAAATGGTAGTATTGCAGCTGTTTTTTTCTCATTTTTCATTATATCTGTTATCTATTTGTCTATTTTTTCCCCTGGAATTCTGTTTTAAAATCATTTTTTAATGTTTAAATAAGTGTGAAAATTTATTTTTTAAAAGCAGTTAAAATAGAATTGGCCTTTTTTTTCAAATTTTGATGATTATGTCTGAAAATCTCAGTTTAATTGCAGTCTGCCTGAGAGCTAAAATGATTTTCTGAGTGTACCTCGAGCAGCGAAAGGTTGACAGACTCCGGAGATGCTTGGATTGCTAATTTTCTCCACGATTACCAAGTGAATGTAACTCGCCTTTTAGATTATAAAAGTGTTCTGCATTGCTTAGAAATAATATGTAGTGGATGATAGAGATTTAATCAGATCCATCTTAGACAGAATTGAACTCTTAAGTCTTCTTTCTCTCATTATCCCAGCAAAGCAGCTTATATAACAATTCCTCGCTCTTCTTGGTGTTTGTGTTTTGGATGTTAGGAATTTCAGCTTAATAAATGACTTCTTCTCTATAGTTATGTATTTCTGGCATGTCTCAAGGTTTAAATCAAATTTTCTCCAGAGAGAAAACAACCTTCGCTAGCAGGTTTCGGAATTGTCGTAAATTTTTGTTTGCTTTAGGCGTTGCTTTTTATACTGTCCTCCCTAGCAACGATTTACATCCATTTTTATGGATTAAAAATTCATTGTGATCCCCATTTTACATAATCTCTCTCCTACACTCCGGAATTACTTTGAGGTTCTGGTCGATTGTCGAGGTCCTGCTGCCTTTTCCTAAAAGTGATATTAAAGCTAAAAGTTATTTTTTTGCCTTTGCTTGCATTAAGGTAAAAAACGTTTTACTTTTCCTTGTATCTATAATTCCAAAAATCACCTTCTATAGTCCGATGCAGCATCTGTCCCCCAGCGCCTCTGCACTGAGAACCGAGCGATCGAACATCGCCAATGGCTCGGTTCTTACAGCTCCCTGAGCAGAGAGCTGATGAGTGTCAATCAGCAGCTCTCCACTCTGCTCCTCCATGCTCACTGGAGCGATGAGCTGTGGAGGGGCAGGAAGCAGCCATCTCAGGCTCTCAGTGGCACGCTGAGAGGCTGAGACGGGCATTAGTCCAGACACCTGGTGTATCCAGACTTTATTGTTGTGATGACGCGGTGCCTGGACTGATTTCTGTGACGTTAACTTACTTTTCTTTCAGGAGCATCTGAGAAAAGGAAAACCCAGTGTAAGCTAGGAGTTACATAGTAGGTGAGGTTGAAAAAAGACACAAGTCCATCAAGTCCAACCTATGTGTGTGATTATATATCAGTATTACAGAATAGAAAAACACATATGTGTGAGCTAGTAGTGCTGCACACCCCAAAACATTTATATAATGGAAAAATTCCCTCATGGGGTTTTTTAGCAGCCAAGAAATGATTTAAAGGTCGTTGATTAAAATTCTTTATTGTATCAAAAAGCAATTTGACAATTACATGAGAGTTGTAAAAAGTTGAGCTCTGGCATTCACATGAGGATAACAAAACCATCAATCAAGATGGAACTACATATCGTATGAAATCTTGCTAAAATTGCATTTTACTGCAAAAAATTATATATAATCTTCCACATAAAACTCCTACGCGTTTTGATCCTTCTAATTGTGGTCTTCTTCAGGGGGAATTTTATTCTATGCAGAAAGAAGATGAATATTTTACATTTTAATAATCATTTGATTTGTTTGCCTATAATATATAATAACACAAAAAAATAATATTTACCAATCAAGACGCTGGAAGAGAAAGAAACACGTCCTATAGCCAGAGATTTCTTTTAAAAGCTAATTTCAGGACGTCATACATTTGTTACGGAAATGATGGAGGTTCCCGGGGCAACGCCTTCCAGAACGCCAAGGAGACCACGAGGAGACCGCCATGTTGGCGGTCAGAACACACAGAGGAGTATAGAGGGAGGGAGGGAGGGAGGGGGGAGGCCTTTGGAAAATGGGCACCTGTATTCAACCAATTAAGGAAGTATATATATGCTTGCAGCTCCTGTGAATCCCAGAGCGATCCCAGCAAGCTGCTGACACACAGACAAATTGAAAACTTTGCCAACAAGTAAGGTTTGGGATAGGGAGTGTAATAGCACTTTGAACCTTATAAAAAATCTTTATAGTTATTAATATTTAAAACTTCACTTTAACTCACTAATATAGAAACAGACTTTTGAAAGTCATCAACGTTCCTTCATCTGCATTGTTGCTCTATCACTTCAACTGCGTGTCATACATGTATGCTCATATTGTTTAAGGTATTGTTAGCATCTATTTTCACCATTATTCGTTTTTAATTATAATTTATTTTAATCCATCACTTATACTATAGCACTTTCACCTCATCGCCTTTATACAATCTATTTTATTTATCTTACGCCACATCAATTAAATTCAATTTTTGATTAATGTTTTCATTCACTTTTGCACCCTCAGTCACATGGCACTTATATCAACCTTCATTGCTGCCATAAATAATAAGCATAGCATTTTATTTAATTCTTCTACATAGTAATATGACCAGTGATTTAAATATCTAATCTAATTGTGGTAATATCTTAACTATTTAAAATATCTGTCTTATTGTTACTATTATATATTTTAGAATTTAATACAGAAAAGTAGTAAGCTTATTATGACTGCAGGTGCCCGTTCTGCTCCCCTTCCCATCTCCTCCTTTGGGGGTCCAAACAAACGGTCTCTTGTAAGTTCTTTGAGTGAGAGGTCCATGTTATAGGAGGTGGAGATGACACACCAATGTCTTTGGGATTGCTGAAATTAGCTTTTAAAAGAAATCTCTGGCTATAGGACATGTTTCTTTCTCATCCATCGTCTTGATTGGTAAATATATATATTTTGTGTGATTATATATTATAGGCAAACAAATCAAATGATTATTAAAATGTAAAATATTCCTCTTATTTCTGCATAGAATAACCCCCCCCCCCCCCCCCCGAAGAAGACCACAATTAGAAGGGTCGAAGCGTAGGAGTTTTATGTGGAAGATTATATACAATTTTTTGCAGTAAAATGCAATTTTAGCAAGATTTCATACGATATGTAGTTCCATCTTCATTGATGGTTTTGTTATCCTCATGTGAATGCCAGAGCTCAACTTTTTACAGCTCTCATGTAATTGTCAAATTGCTTTTTGATACAATAAAGAATTGTAATCAATGCCCTTTTGAATATGTCAATATTACATTGTATATCCCTGTATGTTGTGGTTGTTCAGGTGCTTATCTAATAGTTTTTTGAAACTATCGATGCTCCCCGCTGAAACCACCGCCTGTAGAAGGGAATTCCACATCCTTGCCGCGCTTATAGTAAAGAACCCTCTACGCAGTTTAAGGTTAAATCTAATTTCTTCTAATTTTAATGAGTGGCCACGTGTCTTATTAAACTCCCTTCCGCGGAAAAGTTTTATCCCTATTGTGGGGTCAACAGTGTGGTATATGTAAATTAAAATGTCCCCTCTGAAACTTCTCTTCTCCAGAGAGAATAAGTTCAGTGCTCGCAACCTTTCTTCATAACTAATATCCTCCAGTCCCTTTATTAGCTTTGTTGCCCTTCTCTGTACTTGCTCCATTTCCAGTACATCCTTTCTAAGGACTGGGGCCCAGAACTGGACAGCATACTCCAGGCGAGGCTGGACCAGAGTCTTGTAACGTGGGAGAATTATGGCTTTATCTCTTGAGTTAATCCCCTTTTTAATGCATGCCAATATTCTGTTTGCTTTGTTAGCAACAGCTTGGCATTGCATGCATTACTGAGCCTATCGTATACTAGGACTCCCAGGTCCTTTTCCATCCTAGATTCACCAAGAGGTTCTCCCCCCAGTGAGTAGATTGCATTCATATGTTTGCCACCCAAATGCATTATTTAAAATTTTTCCACATTAAACCTCTTTTGCCATGTAGTTGCCTATCCCATTATTTTGTTCAGATCTTCTTGCAAGGTTTCCACATCCTGCGGAGAAGTTATTGCCATGCTTAGCTTAGTATTGTCCGCAAATACCGAGATTGAACTGTTTATCCCATCCTCCATGTTGTTTATGAATAAATTAAATAGGATTGGTCCCAGCACAGAACCCTGGGGGACCCCACTTCCCACCCCTGACCATTCTGAGTACTGCCCATTTACCACCACCCTCTGAACTTGTAGCCAGTTTTCAATCCATGTACTCACCCTATGGTCCATGCACTCACCCTATGGTCCATGCCAACAGACCTTACTTTGTACAGTAAACATTTATGGGGAACTGTGTCCAATGCTTTTGCAAAATCCAGATACACCACGTCTGCGGGCCTTTCTTTATCTGGATGACAGCTCACCTCCTCATAGAAGGTTAATAGATTGGTTTGGCAAGAATGATTCTTCATGAATCCATGCTGATTACTGCTAATGATACCATTTTCTTTACTAAAATCTTGTATATAGTCCCTTATCATTCCCTCCAGGAGCTTGCATACTATTGGTGTTAGGCTAACTGGTCTGTAATTCCCTGGGATGTATTTTGACCCTTTTTAAAATATTGGTGCTACATTGGCTTTTCTCCAATCAGCTGGTACCATTCCAGTCAGTAGACTGTCAGTAAAAATTAGGAACAATGATCTGGCAATTACTTGATTAAGTTCCCTAAGGACCCTTGGGTGCAAGCCATCTGGTCCCGGTGACTTATTAATGTTAAGTTTTCCAAGTCTATCTCTAATTCTGTCTTCTGTTAGCCATGACGGTGCTTCCTGTGATGTGTCATGAGGATAAACACTGCAATTTTGGTTACTGAAGCCCCCCAATTCCTTCATGAAGACTGAGGAGAAGAATAAATTCAATACCTTTGCCATCTCCCCATCCTTTGTAACCAGATTTCCTTCCTTATTCTTTATAGGGCCAATATGGTTTGTCCTCCTTTTTTACTGTTTATATACTTAAAGAATTTTTGGGGATTTTTTTTTGCTCTCCTCTACTATGTCTCTTTCGTGTTCTATCTTAGCCACCCTAATTGCACTCTTACATTTCTTATTGCATTCTTTGTAGTCTGAATGCGGATGATGATTCCTCAGCCTTGTATTTTTTTGAAGGCCTTCTCCTTTGCTTTTATATGCATTTTTACATTGGAGTTAAGCCATCCAGGATTTTTGTTCGCTCTTTTAAATTTATTTCCCAATGATATGCACTGGCTCATGCCCTTATTTAATATGCTCTTAAAGGAAACCCATCTCTCCTCCATGTTCTTTGTTTCTAAGAGTCTATCCCAATGTATATCTTCTAGCAAGGTTCGTAGTTTAGGGAAGTTGGCTCTTTTGAAATTCAGTGTCCCCTTATGTTTCATATTTGTGTGATCTATACTGAAGCTAATCGACCTGTGATCACTGTTTCCTAAATTGCCCCTTATTTCCACAGCCGTGATCAGGTCTGTATTGTTGATAATCAGTAGGTCTACTAACGATTTGTTTCTAGTTGGTGCGTATACCATCTGACCCATGAAAATGTCCTGCAAGACATTTAGGAACTGGCAAGCCTTAGACATACATGCACAGTTCCTTCTGCCCAGTCTATGTCTGGATAATTAAAATCCCCCATTATGATGACACTTCCCAACCTTGCTGCTAATCCAAATTGTGATAGGAGGTCCATCTCCCCCTCTTCCCTCAGGTTAGGGGGCCTATAGCATACCCCCAGTATTATTTTCCCCTTAGTTTCATCCCTGGAGTTACTGGTGTTTCCAGCTGGAGTTGTAACGTAAACAAGGCTGTGGATTTTCCATGTGACAGACCTGATTGGCTTAGCACTGTAACAAGGAGTGAGTTACCGTATATACTCGAGTATAAGCTGAGTTTTTCAGCACATTTTTTTGTGCTGAAAGTGCCCCCCTCGGCTTATACTCGAGTCAAGCACTTTTCTGCAGCAAAAAAAAATGTCAGACCCGACTTTGGGGCCCCGTATCTCGGGGCCACTTGGAGCTAGAAACCCCTTGGTATGCAAAATCAGTGGATCTAGCACTACAACATATCCAAAGATGGGGTTCCTAGCACAAAGTGGCCCCAAGATACGGGGCCCCAAAGTCGGTTCAGAAAATGTCATTCTCTGCTGCAGAAAAGTGCTTGACATTTTCTGACCCGTCTCGGGGACACTTGGAGCTAGGGACCCCAAATTTGGCATTCAAACCCAGTGGAACTAGCACTATAATATATCCAAATATGGGGTTCCTAGCACCAAGTAACCCCGAGATACAGGGCCCCAAATTCGGTCAACTGTGTCCATCTGCAGCAATGTCATGCAGTGAGGCATGCAAATGGGCATTGTTGACCCTCTTTTTCACTTACAGTAGCTGCGCATTTCTCACCCTAGGCTTATACTCGAGTCAATACGTTTTCCCATTTTTTTGTGGTAAAATTAGGTGCCTCGGCTTATATTCGGGTCGGCTTATACTCGAGTATATACGGTACATGCTCCACCTGGAAGTACTAAGTATTTCTTTCAACTCCTAAAGTTGGGGTTCCAAAACCAGGGCCTGAAGTTACACAAGCTTTGGTGTCCAAAACCTCATCCTTCTGTCTGCATCAGTTCCTTTGCACATAACCTTTGTTTTTCTTGTCCTAATTTTACACTGGTACACCTCACAGTGTAGGGATTAAGAGATGTCTGTGTTATTAATTATAGGGAAAGAATGTGTGGTCAATGAGTATAAAAAATAAAAAAATGCTCTTTGGGGTTGATTTATTAAAGGCAAATGTTCATTGTGTCAAAGCATAGTGAATGTGGTGAAGATTCACTTTGCAAAGAATACCCAATCACATGCAAAGAAAATAAAAAACAAAATTTTTGCTTGCACATAACTGAACAAAGGAAGTAAACGGACATTCACCTCATTTACTAAGCTCTGTGGCAAATTCCCTTGCAGAGTGAAACTTCCTTTGCAAAGTAAACAGCCTATTTGTCTTTAGGCTCCATGTACACTAGCGTTTTTTTATAAGATCAAAAAAAGAGACCGTCGATTTCCTCTTGACGGAGCAACACTACTGGACCCTCCCTACCCTTACTTTCACCTAGACTGCCAAATTACATACACCCAATTACTACTGAATTTTTGTATCCGTACTCGCACCTATCCACTCCTGTGGCACTAATGAACCCATTTGGGGTGCCACTCGAGTGGTCAGGTTGTTATACTAGAAACTATTTCTCACTGTTCGACCTTTCTACATGTTAATTGTGAATACTGCATACTGTTTGATATATGCTACTGAACACGTGTTTGATTGTTCAACCCAACTTTCATGGTGCCATCAACGTCGTTGCGCGACGTACAACGTTTAATTGTACACTGTATTATTCTGAAAAATCAATAAAAATTTATTGAAGAAAACAAAAAAGAGAGAAAAAAATGCTGGATTAAAAATGCGGATAATAGCGTTTTTGTGCCAGCTTGTAGTAACTTTTTAGTAGCGTTTAGAAGCGTTTAGGAGCATTTGTGATTTATTAGCATTTTTACAGTACATGAAGAAAAAAAATGCTCGGAAAAAGCTGTTAGGAGCGCTTTAGTAGCGTTCAGTTGCATTTACCATATTTTTCTGCTGGGAAAAAAGCCAAAAAACACTACGCAAAAATAAAAAAATTTTCTGAAGCTTGAAAAATGCTAATAGCCTATAGTAGTGTGCATGGACACATAGAATAACACTATTTAGCTTCTAGGAGCTTAAAAAAATGCTAGTGTGTATGGAGCCTTAGTAAATCAACCCATTTATTGCTTTTAACTATAGCCTTTTTTTTAGGGTTGGGGTGGAATTGAATGCATTTAACCATCTTTTTTATTGATATATCTATACCCATTGTATTACTGTAGTAATTTACCATGATCAGCTCTTAGCTTGATAAGGTAAGAGGATAAGAAATAATTAGTAGATAAGCTGTAACTACAAAACAGTTTTGCCAGGAGTTGGGCTTTAATGTAAAGTGAGGATCCCGCTCATGGAGCTTAAAGTCTAAAGGGAAGGTCAAGTGACACAAAAGGTAGGAACTGTGTTGCTCAATAAAGTAAAATTCAGTTGTAGAGTAGAGTAGAGTACAGGAAAATAAATTAGTTTTCAGGGATCACCTGAAGGCAGACAAAGTAGGAGTTAGTTGTACAGGTGATATGGGTTACTGTCCTCTGATTTGTAGGGATGAGCCCAAAGTTCATCAAATTTAAAACATTTTGGGGCATTCACAGGAAATTTGAGCACCGCGGAATGCCCCATAATGAACTGCGAGACCGTTAATGCACTGCGAGATCGCAGTGCATTGACGGCTGCTGATTGGCCAAAGCATGCACCTGACCTGGAAAAACAAAAAAGTGCGCTGGACAAAAACAGTAAGGGAGCAGCAAACCACATGTGATAAACAAAAATAGGTATATAGAAAAATAAGGTTGCGCTATAAAAATAAATAAATAATGAGTCACAAATACGTGTGTACCGTGAATTAATAAGTGACCATCATTATCCCCTATGTGGGATTGATGCCAACAAATATTGTACAATAAGTGATAATTGTTGAACCATAAAGAGAATGATGGGTACAATATACTGTGTGAAAACCCATATACGGCTAAACTACCAATGAATGATTACAAATCATATGTATCAATATTTACAAAAATATAAATAGTGTAAGACTGTCCATAGGTGGTCATATATGACTACAGGCATAAAGTGACATCCGTGCAGTAGGTGACTCTTTAAATCAGGCTGTCATCCGTGATTCAGTGACTTTCCTCTGTGGTCCCACCACCAAATGAAATGCAAGCTTACCAGCTGTAGGTCAAGTGATCGCATGTGGCTACAACCCAGCCAGGGCCTTTTCCTCTATCAATCTTCCGTACATCAAAACAGAACATCCATATCCTTGTCAGGGGGTCGCGGCTTTGTATCTCGTCAGGAAAAAGCAGTCCCCCAAGCCGGAAACGAAAAGGAAGAAGGGGCAGACCATGGATAGGATCCAACTTATTTATTTAAAAAAACGCCAAAGGCGTGCAGACATCCAAATAAAAACAGTAGGCAAAATTCAAATATTGCGGCGAGAGAGCACCCCCCCTCCTGAACCGTACCATGCCAGATGCCCTCAACATGGGGAGGGTGTTTTAGGGTCTCCACCAAGACACCCTGTTCCCATGTTAATGGGGACAAGGGCCTCTTCCCCACAACCCTTGCCCGGTGGTTGTGTGGGTCTGCTGGTGGGGGGCTTATCAGAATCTGGAAGCCCCCTTTAACAAGGGGACCCCCAGATCCCACCACCCCCATTTGAATGGGTATTGGGTACATTGTACCCCTACGCATTCACCAAAAAAAGTAAAAGTGTTAGGAGACAATTTCTGTATTAAATAAATAAATAAATAAACATGTCCCATCATTTTTGATGTCCCATTATTTTCGATCACATCGCCGACGACCCAATAAAAAAAAACTGAAAAACTCCACCTCGATGGGAGGCAACCCGCGACTGCAGCCTTTTTGAAGTGACAGCTTTTATATAGCTGAGGGCGAGGCCACCCCTTATGACATCATGTGACGTCAAGTAACATCTGAGGGGGCGGGGTCACCCGTTTATATCACCGGGTGGCCCTGCCCTTAGCTATATAACAGCTGTTATGGCAAAAAGGCTGCAGTCGCGGGACGCCTCACATCGAGGCAGAGTTTTTCCGTTTTTTTTTTCTTGGGTCGTCTGATGCTGTAATCGAAGAAAGATGGACATTGCGGGACATTTTTATTTATTTTTTTAATAAAGGAATTGTCCAAAACTGTCTCCTGTCATTTTTATTTTTTTTACACTTTTTATGGTGAATGAGTAGGGGTACAATGTACCCGATATCCATTCACATAGGGGGAGGCGGGATCTGGGGGTCCCCTTGTTAAAGGGGGCGTCCAGATTCTGATAAGTTCCCCGCCCACAGACCCCCACAACCACCGGGCAAAGGTTGTGGGGAAGAGGCCCTTATCCCCATCAACATGGGGACAAGGTGTTTTGGGGGGACCCCAAAACACCCTCCCCATGTTGAGGTCATGGGGCCTGGTACGGTTCAGGTACGATCCCCTCCCCTTTTCCTGCGGCCTGCCAGGTTGCGTGCTCAGATAAGGGTCTGGTATGGACTTTAAGGAGGGCCACGACATTTTTTTTACAGTTTGGTGCAGGGTTCCCCTTAATATCCATACCAGACCTGAAGGGCCTCATATGAATTTTTGGGGGACCCCCACGCAATTTCTTTTTTATTTTGATGCAGAGTTCCCTTTAATATTCATACCATACCCAAAGGACCTGGTAATGGATTGGGGGGGGGGGGACCCACGCTGTTTTTTTCAATGATTTTTATCTGTATTGCCGGGTTCCCACAATACATTACAGCCGTGAGCAGTTTTAAATTACATTTTTTCCTTTAGAAATTAAATTTTGCTGTGGTACTGTTATGAACATGGGAAAGATGCGCTACTTTACAGGCAGACTAAGAAGACCCCCCCAGGCACGATATTTAAAGGAATATTTCATTTTTATTATTTCACTTTAAGCATTATTAAAATCACTGCTCCTGAAAAAACAGACATTTTTAAAACTTTTTTTTTCATTGATACATGTCCCCTGGGGCAGGACCTGGGTCCCTACACACTTTTTATAGAAATTTGTTGCATATAAGCTTTTAAAATTAGCACTTTTGATTTTTCATGTTCATGTTCCATAGACTTTAATGGTGTTCGCATAATTGGGGGGTGTTCGGCTCATCCCTACTGATTTGCTCTATTTATTTAATATGCATCTAGGTGTGTGAAGCAATGTAAAGTTCTGTTGGGGATACTCAAAATGTATAATTTTCTATGGGGTTGATTTTCTAAAACTGGAGAGTGCAAAATCTAGTGCAACTGTCCATGCTAGCCAATCGGCTTCTAACTACAGCTTGTTCAATTAGGCTTTGACAAAAAACAAAAAAAAAAAAAGCTGATTGGTTTCTAGTTTTTCTTTTGTTTTGCTGTTTGTTAAAGCCTATTTGAACAAATTGAAATTTGAAGCTGATTGGCTACCATGCAGAGCTGCACCAGATCTTGCACTCTCCGGTTTTAGTAAATCCACGCCTATGTGTTCCTGACTGTTAAAGTCATGGGAACCAAAAACAGAATTTGATTTATTTTAACAGAAAGGGTAGTAGTTTTTCTAAAATGACAATAACATCAGTTCCATTTCTGCATGAAATGATAATTTAGCTATTAACATTTTATTTCATTAGTCATTATTTTTGTTCTTCCATAACACCTCATGCAGACTCACAGATAACACCAGACATAACACTACAAAGCTCTATTTACATCTAATTTATTCTGTGTTTCAAAAGGCACAAGCAATTCCCCATGGCTCTACTTGCTGATTTAAATATAAGTGAATGGGCCGTTAGGCGCTCACCTAATATGGATGAGAGAGGGAATGGGCCAGTGGATTTTTGCCTCCAAAATAAATTGCAATAGGGTAAGCTATTTTAGAAAAGTGGAAAGATAGCACTGGATCTACAAGGTTATTCTATCAGTGTTATCGAATAGTATTGTGATGATGTTGGTTCAGTTTCCAGCTTCTACACCCCAGAGGATCTTCACTGTTTTCTTGGGTTGTAGTTCGATAAGCAGGAATAGGAATTGAAGTGCCAAACCACTGGTCAATGGTCTAAATATAATTGTATTCCAGTAAATGCCAAATGAACAATCAAAGGAGTAGCCAACATGTTTTGGGGCCCACAAACAACCCCTTTATCAGGGCTTGCAATAGAAAACAACAGACTAAATGTTGACTAAAACTTCAATAGTATTTTATCCAGGGTGCTAATCTGAATAAATCTCATCAGCTGTGAGCTATGGCAGTATATCATGGATGCTCTTATTTGGATTGCAGTAAGAACAAAGTCAAAGTTATGCAGCATAGGTAGGTGCAGTATGTCTATTGGTCCATCTCTTCCTCAGATCTGTGCTTTCATTGGCAAATATCCATTGGTTGTCTGGAAGATAAAAAGATGTCAATAATCTGCAGCCAATAACTTATAGGGTGAGATTTTGAAGGTCCTTGAGAATTAATTGATGGCCATCCATGTTAGTCCATAGTAGTGACTGTTGCTTCACTATTTACATCGGATGATGTGGCTTGAACCTGGACTCACCGCGCATCATCTTTGGAGAGTTTCGAAATTCCCTACGTTGCTAGTATACGGTGGACATAATTCGACACATCACCACCAACCTTACCCAGCCATAGTAGTGACTGTTGCTTCACTATTTACATCACTATTATGCTTCTAATTTCTAGTACATGATGTAAGAGTTATTATGTGCTTGCATTTACACTGAAACTCAGAACTGTACCTTTCTATAGTCTCCAGTCAGCTTTGCTTTTATATACTGAATCTTACCATGTACCATTTAGAGGCTATAAGGTTGATTTACTAAGTTGAGAATCGTCCAACAATAAATTACGCGAATAATCACTTCAGTTATCCAACTATGTGAAAATGCACATTGCTGTTCACTTGAATACTAAGACCCCTTTAAAACTGGGGTGGTTTTCAGGTGCTTTAGCGCTAGAAATGGCCTCTGCAAAGCGCCTGAAAACCCCCATTCATTCCAGTGTGTCTTTTCACACTGGGGTGGTGCACTTGCAGGATATTCTGAAAAGTCCTACAAGCAGCATCTTTGGGGTGGGTTGGGAGCGCTGTATTTAGCACTCCCAAAATGCCCTGCCCTTTGGAATGAACGTTCAACGATTTCAAAGCGCCTTAAAAGTGAATACGCCCACATGTGTGACTCTATAGTCCCATTGGCTGCAAAGATTTGATAGGGAGGAAATGCTCAGCATAGAAACTCACTGAAAACTGAGCATGTGCAGAGTTGCCACCACAGCTGCAAAATTCCTAGCTGAATTGGGGACATGAAACGTGCAGGTTTAGGAGATATCCTGAGTAGCTACAGGTAAGCCTTATTATAGGCTTACCTGTAGCACAAAGTGGTCTGTAAGAGTTTACAACCACTTTAATACATGAGGATGTCAAGGAATGCCCACAGCCTAGAGGTTTGCTGGGAAGAGGACAGAGCTGGAGCCTGCAGGAGCAGGCAGTCAGGTTAGGTAATATTGCCTGTTGCTCGGCCCTCTAGACATTTAACCAAGCATTTGCTCCTTGCATTGTGGGGGTCCTCGCTTAAAAGAGTATTTTTTCCTACAATCCCCGAGTTAAGCTTTAAAGTGGTTATATACCTATCATTGTCACTTTTACCTATAGGTAAGCCTATAATAAGGCTTACCTATAGGTACTGTAAATATCTCCTAAACGTGAGACGCTTAGGAGATATTTATCTTGTAGTGAGATCATCAGCGAATGCGCTGTGAAGAAATGGCCCTCTGTGCCTTTACTTCGCTAGCAAGTGCCATGACTGACAGCTCCCAGGCGCAAGCGTGGGAGTGACGTCACGCGACTCTGGACAGTCACAGTGCCAGAGTCCGCTGCCCGCGGAAGGAGGAGGTGCGAAGATGGATGCGGCCACCAGCGGGGACAGCATGGGCTTCGTTTGCAGGTAAGTGCCACATAATGGGCTTATATGCGATGCATACTAGCCCATTATGCTTTTACTTTGCAGAGGAAATAAAAGCAAGTAAAACCCATCAGGGTTTACTTCCTCCTTAAAAAGCGGTGACTTTGAAAGTATTTGGGGAATCCCTTACTAGATTGGGCATAAGAAGTAATAAGTAATAAGAACTGCAGGGGAAGGATTAATGGGAATGGTTGGGCAAGCACTCTGGAACATGAGGTTGTGGGGAGAAGTTGTGCTACCCCTTTATACTTGGCATGGTGTGGGAGTGATTTTTATCATGGCAGCTTGACATCTAGGGTTTCTTTGGTAATCAAGGGGTTGATTTACTAAAGGCAAATAGATTACTTTGCAAGAGAATTTTCTCCAGAGCTTAGTGAAGGTGAAACTCTGCTGACTTCCATCAAACAAAACTGTGTAAGCAAAAATTACATTTTTTTTTCATGTTATTTTTCTTGAATGTGATTGGGTATTCTTTGCAATGTGACATTACATCACATTCACCAAAATCTAGGGATAATTCCTTTGTGCCTATTTACCTTTAGTAAATCATCTCCCAATTGTAAAAAATAAAAATCATCTATCAACATGGATACACTCTTCTGTCTATTATTGGTGGGTGTCCTCTGAGTTAAGTCTGTTGAATACTTCCAGGTACTAGAATCTCAAGAGGCTGAAAACAATTCACTATTATATCCCTTGCATGGGAAACCATTCTTCATAGGTGGATTATCTGGACCCCCCCTCACAATTTTTTTGTTTACAGTGGGAAAAATAATCATTTGATCCCCTGCAGGTTTTGTGTATTGGCCCATTTACAAAGAAATGAAGGGTCAATCATTTTTTATCATAGTTGTATTTTAAATGATAGAGACAGAATATCAACCAAAAATCCAGAAAAAAACATGATACAAATGTTATAAATTGTATTTGATCCCCTACCAACCAACAATAATTCTGGCTTCTACAGACTGGCTACAGTATGTGCTCGTGGGGTACACAGATTAATCCTGTCAATTTAAAAAGGTGCTCTAAGGACAACTCGTTATGTGTATAAAAGACACCTGTCCACAGAATCTCTTTCTTCCATTGAAACCTCAACATCATGGACAAGACCAAAGAGCTGTCAAATGATGTCAGGCACAAGATTGTAGACCTGCACAAGGCTGGAATGGGTTAAAAGACCATTAGCAAGAAGCTTGGTGAGAAGGAGACAACTGTTGGAGTGATTACTCGCAAATGGAAGAAATACAAAATAACCATCAATTGTTCTCAGTCTGGAGCTCCATGCAAGATTTCACCTCATGAGAAAAGTGAGGGATCTGCACAGAACTACACGAGAGGAGCTCTTAGGGCAGTATGGAAACAGTCACCAAACAAACCATTGGTAACACAACTTGCCGCCATGGATTGAAATTCTGCAGTGCCCACAAGGTCCTCCTCCTCAAGAAGGCACATGTACAGGCCTGTCTGAAGTTTACCAATGAACATCTAAATGATTAGAGAATAATTGGGAGAAAGTGCTGTGGTCAGATGAGACCAAAATTTAGCTCTTTGGCATTAACTCAAGTCGCCGTGTTTGGAGGAAGAAAAATGCTGACTATGACCCTAAGAACACCATCAAGGTGTAAGTCAAGGTGGTGGAAACATTATGTTAAAGGTACAGGCAGACCTTTCCGCATTGAGAGGCAAATGGATGGGGCCATGTATTGTAAAATCTTGCATGAGAACATTCTTCCCTCAGCCAGAACACTGAAGATGGGTCGTGGATGGTCTTACAGCATGACAATGACCCAAAATATACCGCAAAGGCAAAAAAGGAGTGGCTCAAAAGAAGCACATTAAGGTCATGGAGTGGTCTAGCCAGTCTCCACACCTTAACTCCACACCTCCACAAATTTAAGGAGGGAGATAAAACTTTGAGCTGCCAAGCGACAGCCAAGACACTTTAAGGATTTGGAGAAGATCTGTAAAGAAGAGTGGACCAAAACCTCCCCTGAGATGTGTGCAAACCCGATAACAAACTACAAGAAATGTCTTACCTCTGTGTTTGCCAATAAGGGTTACTCCACCAACTACTAAGACATGTTTTGCTTGGGGATCAAATACTTATTTTACTAACTGAACTGCAACTCAATTTATAACATTTGTATCTTGTGTTTTTTCTTTTCTTTTTTTTCGGTTGATATTCTGTCTCTATCATTTAAAATACACCTATGATAAGTGAGCAAACTTACAAATAATATATTTTCCCCATTTTCTGCATGGACTGGGTGGAGGCCTCTTTAAACAAAGAATCACATGTCAAAACATTTTTTGGATGTTTGTGAATCCCTTATCCAAATCCTACCTGTTGGCACCCAACAGTCTATAATGAAGTGCTTCCAATATACCTAATGGTATCTAAGTAGATTGCCACTTATCGACCCATTTGATTCTTTATCCTCCACTTAACTGCAAATATGCATTAAAACCTGGTAATCAGGGCCACTCCCCTCTGAACTCCACCTATCAATTTTTAACCGACTGCTGTCCATCCTGGTACTTACTGTGACCCATTTGTAGACCCTTTCTAGACCCTGTCCTACTCGTTGACTTATAAACCATGTTTGCAAACAGCATATTGTCATTTTCAATTCCTTCTTTGGCCAAATGTTGCTGCCCCTGACATTGTTATATGCATTCTCATTTAAAATATATTTAAAAAAAAAGAGGCTGTTGAGTACTTCCTACAGTATGTGCTCACTTAGGGAAGAGTCCTTGAAATGGTGTGGTGAAGGCATATTATGGTAGTTTAGAAAAAAACTGATACTTTCTAAGTGTTATGAGTACATTATGGCTACGTATTTAAAATATAACTAAAGGCAAAACTTTTTTATATTTTTTGGATACTGGGGAATGTGATGAGAACAATGTTTTATTGCTGTCAGTGTTTGGGAGATTCACCCTCTCTATTAGCCCTGTTTACCATTATCATTGAAAAGTAAAAGAAAATCCCAAATTTTGGGTTGTCCTCAGAAGCATAATACAATACAGTAGAGAGGAAATCTTCCAATGGGGACACTAGTTCTGGTGACCTGGTGGTCCCCAATAGATTCCGTTAATTTGCAGGGATTTCCTCTTATTTCCTGTTTTGGCTATCGGACAGGATGTGAAATGAAATCTCTCCATTGGAACAAAGAGGGCAGAAATAAACCATACAGGGGTTTTAACCCTCCCCTACTCTATCCAAAATGAAAGCTAGTTACTTAAATTATTTATGTGTTATCCAGTATGGCAATTTTAAGTCCATGCTACACAGCAGCTTTATTATTCTGGGTATGGAAGCATTTAAAAAGAAAGTTTTAAAAATCATTTAGGAAAACTTCAGTCAAGCAAAAAATTATTATGCATGAAATCGATGCATTTCCAAGATGATAAAACTGCTCCAGACCAAAAGGAGTACAGAACTATGAAGTGATTATTAGATTGTATGAGTCACTCTGCAGTCAGCGGATCAAATCCCGTCCTGTACTAAATATGACTGTGAATAAAAAGTTTACTCAGATTGGTTCCTTGCAGAAAATACAGGTTCCTCTAAGAAAACACTTTGATACATGAAGTCTACTATGTTAACACAATTATGCTGCATGGGAAGTTTGTGTTCTTTATAAATCTTCGTATATACAGTAAAGGAAAACCTTTGAATGTCAAGCTGTCATTGCTGTGTATAATATTCTCTTTTCTATAGATATCATCCAGTAGCACAGTAATGGCTTCATCTGCGCTCTTTATTCGAAAGCTGAATGTCTTGTATTTTTTTCAGGTTCCTCAGACAAGCTAAAGAAGAGAAGCCTTGAATGTGAGAGAGCACATTGATCAAAATGTTCAGCACTAGAAGGTCAGTTTATGGTTTTACTCTTCAGCTTGTTTTTTAAGCACAGGGGCTTTTGTGCAGATCATAGGTTTCCACAACCTGCTGTTTACTGCTAAGAAACTCTGTGTCTACTGCCATTGCTTATTATTATTATTTTTTTTTTTTCTGTTTTAAATTGTTATGCTGTTCAAAATGACTATCTCTGTTTTGGGTAGATGCCAGTGTTTTGAGACTCTTGAGGATCTCCATGTTTGACTTCCTAAATCTGCAATGCTGCCTGAAGTAGCCGCATCAGTCTCTCATCCTCCTTCTTCTTACTGAATTTGTATTTGTTCTAATATTACATGGCGAGAACAGGGCAGGGAATACAGGAGAGAGAGAGCCTGGAACTCAGGTGAAGACGTATATAAGATTTCCTAAAGCCTAAGCACAAGCAAAAAAACAACAACATAAAAATCAGCACAAGGGACATAACTTACAGTCAGTAGGATGTGTCCCCTGTGCTGATGCCTCTTCTTTAAGTTAAAATGCCCCCACCCACTCCCATCATTGTAAGCTTCCAGTGTGGCAGGAGTTAATAGAAGGAGCTATGAATGGAGGGGGAGGACCTTTTCGATCATCTACCTATCCTCCTGTTTTATTCAAAGAAGCTGCAGTATGGCTTTTATGAATGAAGCAGCTGGGTGTGCATGGTTAGGTTCTCTTGATGAGTGCTTGTGACAGCCCCTTATTTCTACTAACCCCACTGCACCAGGAGATTACAACAGCGTCACTTCCGCCCATAGCTCTTAAATTAGAAATTAAAAAAAAAAAGTGACATTTGTTTTTTTTTTTATTGCACTTTAATGTAAATATGAGATCTGAGGTCTTTTTGACCCCAAATCTCATATTTAAGAGTTCCTGAGGCGCTTTAATGAAAAATATGTATTTTTTCTTATTTATTTTACTTTCAATTTTTGTCTTTTAACAAAACAAAAATGTTGGATCACTTTTATTCCTATTACAAAGAATGTAAACATCCCTTGTATTAGGAATAAAAGTGACTCAACATTTTTTTTTTTTTTTTTAAAAGACAGTGTCAAAATAAAAAATTGAAAGTAAAATAAATAAGAATTTTTTTTTTTATTATTAACCGCTTCCCGACCGCCCACTGCATATATACGTCAGCAGAATGGCACAAACAGGCAAAATCACGTACCTGTACGTGACCCTTTAAATGCCTGCCCGTGACTGCGGCCGCGGGACCCGCTGGTGTCCCGCGATCGGGTCACGGAGCTGAAGAGCGGGGAGAGGTATGTGTAAACAAACCTCTCCCCGCGCTTCCTACTCTGCCTGTCATTGATTGGCTGTTCCCGGTCATCGGGAAAGCCGATCAATGATGTCAGACGTCAGCCCCGCCCCCTAATTAAAAAAACACACACACGTCACAGCCCATAACCCCTCCCCTCCCGCTAGTGGTTAACTCTTTCACTACAACTGTCATTTATACAGGAATCAATGCATTTAAATAGCATTGATTGCTGTATAAATGACAATGGTCCCAAAAATGTGTCAAAAATTCCGATGTGTCCGCCATAATGTCGCAGTCACAATAAAAATCGATGATCACCGCCATTACTAGTAAAAAAAAAAATATTAATAAAAATGCTATAAAACTATCCCCTATTTTGTAAACGCAATAACTTTTGCGCAAACCAATCAATAGTCGCTAATTGCGATTTTTTTTTTTACCAAAAATATGTAGAAGAATTGGTATCGGCCTAAACTGAGGAAAAAAAAAATGTTTTTTTATATATTTTTTGGGGATATTTATTATAGCAAAAAGCAAAAAATATTGCATTGTTTTCAAAATTGTTGCTCTTTTTTTGTTTATAGCGCAAAAAATAAAAAAACGCAGGGGCGATCAAATACCACCAAAAGAAAGCTCTATTTGTGGGAAACAAAGGACGCCAATTTTGTTTGGGAGCCACGTGGCACGACCGCGCAATTATCAGTTAAAGCGACGCAGTGCCGAATCGCAAAAAGGGGCCTGGTCCTTTGGCTGCCAATTGGTCCGGGGCTGAAGTGGTTAAAGCGCCCCGTTCAGATGCGCTTGTAAGACCGCAGCGCAAATACGGTGTGACAGAAAGTATTGCAACAACTGCCATTTTATTCTCTATGGTGTTAGACAAAATATATATATATAATGTTTGGGGGTTCTAAGTAAAAATTAATTTTAACTTGTAATAGCTTCTCCCTTTACCTCTGCTCCATGGAGATCCAGGTATTCTCTTAAAAGAACAATGTCTGGATCTTTTATAAGTCCTCTGGCCGGCCCCATTCACTTCATCCACTGTTCTGAGCATAAGGAACATAAGGAAACTGTCTTTTAAATTGCATCTTTATATGTAGTTGTAAAGTTTTTTATTGTATCCTGCTAATATTTGGGCAGCATTACTGTTACGTGTTCACTGCTTACTTTTGCAAACAATTAAATGGATCACTTTAAGTAACTGTATCCCTTTATTTATTAGAACTATAGGCAATTAAACTGCAATGAGTCCACTGCTGACATATCACATTATGAATATTTATTTTAAATTTGGGAAAACAAGCAAAGTACATAATTATAGCTATAGAAAACTTGTTACAGGTCCCAGCAGCACAGAGCTCCAGTCATTTCGGGTTGTATTAAGATTTATCCAGACAGTAATAATATTTGGTAAAAAAAAATGATGAATAAATTGGATGTTCATGCAGTTCACGCATCCGCATCACCCTGCTGTAAAAGCAATTACTGTGTCACAGTGTCTGTTCTAAACTAGAGCAGGACTCAGCAGTGGAGATTGTTACTTAAAGGAGACCTGTGGTGAGAGAAGATGAAGGCTGCCATTACTGTTTTCTCATTCTGCATTTGCCAGTTACCTGGCTGTCATTTTAACCTCATGGCTTCAATAATTATACAAGCTGTTCACTTTTCAAGGGGATTTTTACTTTGCATGGGAATTTTCCCTTAGCTTAGTGAATATGGTAAAGCTCTGCTGACTTGCACCATTCAATCATATCCAAGAAAACATATTGTTTTTAAAATTTTCCTTGCATGTGATTGGGTACTGTTTGCAAAGTATATTTTCGCTACATTCACCAAGGGAAAATTCCCTTGCAAACTGAACAACCTATTTGCCTGATTTGACTTGTCTCCAACTTTTAGGGCCCATTCACACCTGAGTGTTTTCAGCTGGTAAAACACTCATCTCAAAAGTTCCGAAACTCTTAACAAGTAAAATTCCATGCATTTAAATGGCCCCTGTTCACATCTGAGCATCCTGTTGACTAAAGCAAAAACGCCTGAAGCTCAAAAAAGTTTTAGTCAGATTACAGGCGTTTTTCTTTTGACCTGTACAAAAACGCTGCAAGGATGCTCGAAAAAACACCTGAAAAACTCCCTAAAAATGCCTGCAAACGATATGCTCCAGTGTGAATGCAGCCTTATGATTTCTTCACTTGTTTTGGTTCAGAGAGTATGGAACCCAGCACCATAAGAACTAGGTAACTAGCATCAGGAGGAATTCTGTGTATTTCTCATAGGATTCTTTTTTTTGAAAGCCCAATTTAACTTTTAGTATGCTAAATATATTCAAACAAAATGTGTGCAAAGTCAAGTAACGCCTGTTCCCTATCAGCATGCTATAGAGAAGTCCAATATGCACCCTGCTGAGTCAGAACTAGAACTCTCAGTTTAGAAAAGGTTATTTTCCGTGGTGATTGGGGAGATCTAGCTTTGACGCAGTGGGGTCATGTTTGACCTTTGCAGAGGGACTACTGCTTCCAGATAGCAAGGGTCCTTCTCTACAGCATACGCTGGAAAAGGGCAGGCTTTTTTTCCTGGACTGTGGCAAATAAGCTATACCGAAACTTCAGCTTCACTGAAAAAAAAGGATATGTTAAATTTGTGTTATGTGGTAATGTCCTGTAGCTTTTTGCAACCAGCTTTCATACATTACATACAGTTCGTACATTACCTGGAAATTTACTAAGAAATGTCTTTACTTGGCTGCTGTGTGACAAATGAAGTAATTAAATACGTTTTTGTGTATGCATGTTATGTTCTGAACTTTAAATAAATCATGACATGGCTTAATATGGTAAAAAGGAAGTTGAGGGAAGGTCACATGCATACCAAACCTTTATTTTTGCTTAAAGACAGCATGGTAATTATTTATATGTAGTATTGGACTGTCCACCTTTTTGTATATTTGTCAACTCTTGGCTAATGTGTCTTTGCAACTAGACAGTCACCTGTTTTCATAAAATCTCCTTTTTCTCTTTAACCCCTATTTAATATTTATTTTTGTTATTATTGCGATGCAGTCAAGCTGCCTAAAGAGCAAAAACATGTGTGAGGGGTTGTGTTGGACCGCTGGAAATCCAAACTGCTCCCCTGACTGTGAGAGCAATAGTCCGGATCTTCAGCAAACTTCCGGCATAAGGCAGTGTAGAATAGGGCTGCAGCAATAGTACATAAAAATCAAAATAAAAAGTCTTTCACCTACTTTACCTTTTAGGCACCACACTATGGAAAAATATAGCAAATTTGTGTCGTAGGGAAAAACACTGTGCTAAGTTATGCTTAACCTCAAAAAAACAGCTGCAGCATACCATGTGATATAATAACATAGCGAGAAATTTATAGAAATAAAAATGTTGCACTAACACACGTGACCACCTATCTATATTGAAAGGAGAAAGAAAATGGTGAAAATACAAGAAATCATAGTCCACAAACAGTTTCAATAGTCCAATTGCACTCCATGATAAGTGCTATGAATCTATAGAGTAAGTAATGACATTCAAAACAAGGTGTTCTGTGTCCAAATCTCCACCCAGTGATCAACACAAAGCTTACCAGATAATGTTGACCATCCACTACAGATAGTCAATCAAAGCATAAATGTGATACTCTCTTTAAATCCTCAATGCTAGTGAACCGTCACAGGCAAACTCATTGCACACCTCAATGGCTGGATGCTCCGTAAAGCATATATTAAGAACAAATGCCTTACGGAGCATCCAGCCATTGAAGTGTGCAGTGAGTTTGCCCGTGACAGTTTACTAGCATCAAGGATTTAAAGAGAGTGTCCAGTATCAGTAGTTGATGGTCAGCATTATCTGGTAAGCCTTGTGTTGATCACTGGGTGGAGGTTTGGACACAGCACACCTTCTTTTGGATGTTGTTACCTACTCTATCGATTCATAGCACTTATCCCAGAGTGAAATTGGATTATTGCAACTGTTTGTGGACTACCATTTCTTGTCTTTTGACCATTTTCTTTTTCCTATTAATAATAATAATCGATAGGTGGTCACATGTGTTAGCTCAACATTTTATTTTTATAATGGAAAAATATAGGCTCAATTGGGCTTTAAGGCAAATATATACAGAGCTATAGGGGAAGTATGGTGATTTATAGTTATTTAGTTATTTTTGTAATATTTCATTTTTGTAATATTTTTTCTGTGGCTTTTACATGTTTTGATGCTTGCTAATATTTTATCAAATATAGAGATTTTGAGATTCCTTACTATAGGGAGCTCTGTATTTGACTCATACAAAGACCAAGCTTACTAAAGGCCCATTCACATGGGCGACAGCTGGCAATTCTTGCCAGCAGTTTCTTCATTTGAACAGTTTTGTTTTATACGTAAGTATTGGCTGTAGGGGGTTGATGAAATTAATGTCTTGGGATGTGCACTGGTGGCATGGAGGATGGTGTTGCCCGTTGACCGTTGTGGGATTACGAAAAAGTTCACTAGTTATGTATCCATCCTCATCTTTGGAAATTACAACATCTAAGAATGTGATAGACTCATTACTGTAAGTCATTGTAAATTTAAAGTTGAAATCACTTTTGTTTATTTTAAAGATAAAATGATGTCGTTATTCTACCGGTCCTTCCCAAATCATGAATATATCATCCATAAAACAATACCACATGGTGATGTGGTTTGCAAATACAGACATGGAATCATCTGTGAATATATCATGTTCCTACTCCCCCGGGTACAAATTGGCATAGGATGGGGCACAACATGTCCCCATCGCTACACCTTGCACCTAGAGGAAGCGCCTCCACATCTATAGCTACTAGAGTTGCTTTCTTAGAAACACATAGGTTGTCAATATTTTGTAATAGATGCATGGTATCTTGAATGTGAGATGCTAGACTGATTACATGTGGACGTAGGTGTTCATCTATAAAATGGCTATGATTCTCCATAAGGGAACTGTTGCCGGAAATAATTGGCTTATCAGGTGGATTTTTGTCAATTTTGTGTCGTTTCGGGAGAGCATTCTAAATATGCCAACTCTACTAGTTCATAGAATTGTTCATTAAACTTGTTAATGACTGAAAATGTGATTGGGCAGTACCAAGTATGATTCTGTAAAAAAAGTTTTTTAATAATTTATAATTGATAATATTTAATAAATATAAGTAATAATTTAATAAAATGTAATAAATATAATGGTCTATTCATATAAATCCTTTAAAAATATTACAGCTCTGTATCAGGAACATTTTCTTTTCTTTTCATTTCAAGTCCTTTCTTTTCTTCTATTAAAAATGTGTCTAACTCTAATCTCTATACCTTGTAAATAGGGATGAGCTCGATGTTCGGCTCGAACATAAGCTCGACTCGAACATCGGGTGTTCGCCAAATAACAAACATTATGGGGTGTTCACGGCAAATTCGAGCACCGTGGAATGCCCCATAATGCACTGCGAGATCGCAGTGCATTGCTGTATGATAATTGGCCAAAGCATGCACCTGACCTGCATGCTTTGGCCAATCCCAGTGCCCTCTGCTAAGAGAGCCATATTTGGCCAAAGGCAGGATGCCTTTGGCCAATCATGACTCAGGGGGACTAAGTCCACACCCCACACTATATAAGGATGCTTACACAGTGGCCCTGTGTAGTGTTGTTCGTGTGGACGGAGAGATAGCTTGATTTAGATTAAGCAGGCAGGTTATTCAGTTAGTGGCAGTGTATTTGATATATATATATATATATATATATATATATATATATATATATATAAACATACAGTCAGTCTAGTGTATATATATATATATATATATATATATATATATACTCTGCATCCAGTGTAGCCTAAATCTACAGTGCATTCCGTGGTGTACTATTTCTAATATACTTCAGATTGTGTATTAACCACTTCTGGACCGACGAATGCCGATATACGTCCTCACTTTGAGGACGGATATCGTTGTTATGGCAGCAGATAGCTGCCATAACCCCAGTATCCTTGTGTTCGGCCGGCGGTACGCTACAAGATAAAAGTGGTCTCTGTGGCGGATTCACTGCAAGATCACTTTTTTTTTTCCTTAAGTGGTTAAAGAAAAAAAAAGGATACTTTAGTATCACTTTAGGAATGCTCTCTTTCCCTTCTAATGCCTATTGTGGCTAACCTGTGTAAGAAAGATTTGTATACTTACCTATTTTTTTTAGGCCCCTTTCACATTTGTGCGACTTGTCCTGCTAATTGGGACTCCCAAGTCGCATGGCAAGTTATACACCATGATTTCCAATGAGTACCATTCATATCTGTGTGACTTCAAAGTAGTCCAGGTACTACTTTGGTCCGATTTTGATGTGAGTTGAGGTCCACAGACCTCAAGTTTACACAGGCATTCCCTGAAATCGATGTAAAAACGCAGCAAAAATCGCGTGACTTTCAAGTCGTGGCAGTGTGAAAGGGGCCTTAAACTCGACCACAACACATAGAAAGTGCAAAATCATAATAACAAACTACATTTGTTTTGCTATAATTGGAATCCTAGTTTACACTCCAAAAAATATATTTTGCACATTAAAACAAAAGGAAATGAAAAAAAAGATAATCCAAGATTAATCACAAATCAATTTGTTTTAATCTTTTAAACTCTTTGTCTTCATCAATTTCTGCTTTAATTAGTCTGAATCTTTAATTTATGCTGTGCCAGAACGCAGGAGCAGTCAGGCCGCGTGTGTTTCCAAGAGCCTCTGGCACTGAATATTCACTCGGAATAGAGGGTGTCTTATTAGTGCATTCTATAAACAGTGTTTATTTTGTTTACTTTAGATGTTCTTCTACAGCTTGTGCTGCAAGATTTACAGTCTTTAGAGGGAATCTGTTGAGAAAGAAATATGGGGGATGTGACAGACCCAACCGGGACAGGGGCTTTTGGAAGGGACTGCAGGGTAGCCTCTTGCCTACTGACTATGGGCCCTGGCTTTTGAGGGGGCTCTATCCTTGGTAGATGTGTGCCTGGAGAACCTTTGGAGCAGTGGCGGCTGGTGAATGATGCCCCTTCCTGTCTGGCCCCTCCCATTTCTCATAAGCCACACCCCTTATAGAATCCACCTACTCCGTCCCCTGTATTCCACTTGCTTCCATTTATAGTGTCAGGAGTATACAGCTCAGCATCACAGGACAGAGTATATAGCCGCAGTATCACAGGACAGAGTATATAGCCCCAGCATCACAGGACAGAGTATATAGCTCAGCCTCACAGATCATGGTATATAGCTTGTCTCACAAGCGTGGTATATAGCATGTCTCACAAAGCCTGGTATATAGCATTTCTCACAAAGCCTGGTATATAGCATTTCTCACAAAGCCTGGCATATATCATTTCTCACAAAGCCAGCATATAGCATTTCTCACAAAGCCTGGTATATAACATTTCTTACAAGCCTGGTATATAACATTTCTCATAAAGCCTGGTATATAGCATTTCTCACAAAGCCTGGTATATAGCATTTCTCACAAAGCCTTGTATATAGCATTTTGCTCAAAGCCTGGCATATAGCATTTCTCACAAATCCTGCACAATTACCCCCCTCCAGTCTGCACAACCCCCCCCCCCCCCTCCCGTCTGCACAATTACCACCCCCCTCAGTCTGCACAATTACTACCCCCCAAGAACTTCCTTTTTATAATGAGCTCTGTACATGTCTTGTACCCAGGACTGCCCTTATTTAATGAGCTCTGTACATGTCTTGTACCCAGGACTGCCCTTATTTAATGGGCTATGTACGTGTCTTGTACCCAGGACTGCCCTTATATAATGAGCTCTGCACATGTTCTGTACCCAGGACTGCCCTTATATAATGAGCTCTGTACATGTCTTGTACCCAGAACTGCCCTTTTATAATGAGCTCTGTATATATCCTGTACCCAGGACTGGCCTTACATAATGAGCTCTGTACATGTCTTGTACCCAGGACTGCCCTTTTATAATGAGCTCTGTACATGTCTTGTACCCAGGACTGCCCTTTTATAATGAGCTCTGTACATGTCTTGTACCCAGGATTGCCCTTTTATAATGATCTGTGTAGATTTTATACCTAGGACAGTCCTTACATAATGATATGTGTAGATTTATACCTACAGTAGGACAGTCCGTATGTAATGATCTGTGTAGATGTATACCTAGGTCAGTCCTGATCCATGCAGCTCTTTAAAGTCATACTTGTGGCAGGACTAGGTGACAGGGAGGAGGAGTGCCAGGCTGTGGGTTGCTCTTGCAGTGCTCAGCACCTGTTCTTAGTGTAATGAGTATAGGCACAGGAGGAAGGAAGTCAGGGGCAGCTCTGCTAACCTGAGCCTGGCACAGTGCAGAGAGAATGTACATGTAACATGCATGATCCTTCTCCTCCATAGAGGACACATCTACAGAATGATGGATCTGTCAGCCAGGATCAGACTCTGTTACCTCCTGCTGTGTCTGCTTACCTTCACTCCAATAGAAGGTTTATCCTGCTCCGGGACCAGCAATCCAGGGGATCGGTCTCCCCCCCCCCCGGGGGGTGTTCGGCTCAGCCCTAAAAACAAACTGGTGCTGGTGTCTCCTGCTATAATCTGTTTACTAAGGTGTCTTTCCCCCATGGCATAATTTCCCTATTGTGTGTCTCCTATGTGTGAATCCCCTTTGGTAATTGAGTTACCTATTGTTTCTGTCTGTCTGCTAATCCTTTTAGAGATTTTGACAGCCCTAGGTCTTCTAATGCCGCGTACACACGACTGGACTTTCCGGCAGAAAAGGTCAGACGGAATCATTCCGTCGGATATTCCGATCGTGTGTGGGATGATCCAATCGTTTTTCTTAAAAAATTCAGCTGGACCTAGAAATAGAACATGCTTTAAATCTTTCCGACTGAATCAATTTTTATCAGGAAAACCGTTCGTCTGTATGCTGGTCCAACGGACCAAATACGACGCAAGGGCAGCCATTGGCTACTGGCTATTGAGCTTCCTTTACTAGTCCCATCATATGTCATCGCGTTTGAAACTAACGGAGTTTGCACTTAAGCTAGTGTTGTCTAGTTCTTGGGTGCAATATTCAGCTATAGTACCTGGTTCCTGGTTCCAGACTGAAGGAAGCTATATTTTGACGGAAGCACCCAATCGCTTATGAAAGTGCTAGTTTTGGTTTTGATTAGGTGCTTTCTGAGTCCCTGACCTGTAATATGTATGCTGATCAGGAGATCGGACTTCGCTTGCTGCATGCTTGTTTAGCATATGTGATTGTCAGCAGTGGTTCATGTATATGGTGTATCTGTGCAAAAGGATTGAAGAAGATCCTGCAACTCCCATTGCCATTTCAGTTGTCAGGGTAATATGTTGTTTTTGAAGAGTTACTCCACCCAAAACATGTTTTCCTATTTTGGATGCTGGGAGATTTCACCTTACTTTCTGTCCTGAAGGCAACTATTATCTGGACACAAAGTGATGGAAGAGGAATTCCTTCAATGGATCAAAAATGACAATTAAAACTATACAGAGGTCCTATCTCTTCCTCAGAAGAGGGGAGGGGAGAGAGGTCCCAGGCAACCAATGGTGTAACCCAATTTAATTAGTTAAAAACATGTAAGATCAGTAACAGGTTCAACTCACAGGATGACAGTAATAACAGTCTAAGCTCGGATGGGCTGTGGTGAAGATCCCACATGGGATTGCGGAGTAGTCCTTGCCGCAGCAGATGGCTCTGGGAACCAGGAGAGAGAACGCTATGAACATAAGCAGTCGTGGGCTGGTCAGCACCTGTCAAACCTCGAGAAGAACAGACCAATTGCAACAGGTTACAGAGGCTAGTCACGCCTCCTTCACCACAGCCCACCCAGGCTTAGACTGTCATTACTGTCCTCCTATGAGTTGAACCAGTTACTGATTTTACATGTTTTTAACTTTTAAACAGTGCTACCCCATTGGACACCTGGCACCTCTCCCCCTCCCCTCTTCTGTTTCAGTGTGGGTTCCTAGACCCCTGTGCAGGCTGCCTTGCTTCCATTTGAGACCACAGTTATCTTGGATTGATTTTTGAGTTGTTATTTTATTCAGACTGAGCACCTGAGAGATGTGTACACCTACATGTACATATAATACATTTATATTTTGGTCATTTAGACACAGGACAATCCAGGGCAGCGCTGAAAATTTTTGTTTGTTCCTGGTCTACACCTACCTCTTCCTCCACCTTTGAGAGGTTTACCGTCACACCCAGATTCTGTGACATGACAGGAGTCTGACTTGTCCTATCTTTTCCCCACAAGAGCTTTGGTTGGAACATACTTTAAAGAATAACTCATACCAAAATAATGTTTTTGCTCTGGGTTACAACTATGCAGGGCATTTATCGATGTCCATTATCTGAGCAGGGATATTTTCCTTGTTACTGGCATGGCCATGGAGAGCTTCACAGTTTGGCTAAGGGCTTGTTCACTTGTGTCAGCCCTTGCCACTACCACGGATCAATATTCAGAGGGCAGTCAACAGGCATATTTTACATTTGTTCAGGAGATGACCAAAACGACATTGATATTGGCAGGATGTGATAGATGTGATTAACTCTATATATGATACTACATTGATTCCAGATCCTGTCCTATGTCTCCTTGGATATATAAACTCCAACAATTTGGAATATGAAGAGACTGCAAATTAATAGCCTGTCGATGGGTTTCACTCAACCCTCCTACCCTAGGAGACTGGGTCCTGGAAATGGACAAACACGTATTGAGAAATACACTTTTGCTCAACTTCTTGGAAGTTTGAGAAACTATGGAAAAATTGGATAGACGCCCCATGCTCCAATCTACTAGACATGTGCAGTTTGTTTTGTTACGAATAAATATTCAGACAAATTTTTCATTATTTGGAGATTCGGAGTCATCTGCATCTCTGAATTATAGTACAAACTAATTTTACAGAATTTTCAGAATAACGAAACGAAATTCGCCTGAATTACCTAAATTCGAATTGAAATTCGACTCAAATTTTACATCGCAGTCCCTTTGAATTCAAATTGTAAACATATTGTTGAAATCATAGACTGTGTGTGTTATTAGTGTACCTTTTCAAAATAATGCTGTTTTTGTTAAGCCAAAGTTGATTTAAAGAGTCATTGTAATCATTTGCTGAAGATTTTTCTCTTGTTTGCTCACTTTGCAAGTGTAAAATTGATGAAAATAAACCAGTAAAATAAAAATATTTAAAAGCATTAGTAGTGGACATTTTTTCTCAGTTGGCTAAAACTTCTGCACAGTATTGTACATAGTAAAATGATGAAAGATACTACTTTTAATAATTAGAACACTGTGCATATTTTGAATAAATTTGTTATTAATACAAACAACAATAATGTGTATAAATAACAATCAGATTTTGGATACTCGGCTGCCGCATTCGAATAGAAAAAAAAAAAAGAATTTTAGATTCGACCGATTCGAAATGTATCGATTGGAACGTTTCAAATCAACAAAAAATTGGTAAATCCGAAAAATATATAGAACTAATTCCAAATATGAATCTCGAATACAAATTGAATGAATCAACCGAATTTAAGGGCCAGTTCACACCAGACGCAGTTCCGTTCAGTTCCGTACGCTTTTTTTCTGCACTAAAAATGCATGCACAGTGTTTTCCATGTATTCCAATGGCTCTAGTTCACACCATGCATTCAGTTTCTGGTCAGTTTCCGGTGCAGAAACTGACCGGAACTGACTGTATTGGTGCATAAAAAATGGAACTGCATGGAACTGCATGTAACTGCATCTGGTGTGAACTGACCCTAATGAAAAGAAAGAACTGGATTAATGAATCTAAACGAAACAAAACAATTTTGTTTTTTGTCATGCACATGTCTACAATCTAAATTGACAATAGGAACAGGGAATACCTGCTTTTCTTTTCTTTCTTAGTTCCTTTCCTGGATAGGTCGGCCCTCTACAAGAATTTTTTTATTTTTTTTGTTCTCTTCTTGTCTTCTTCTCTTCTTTAACATATAAAGCAACGTCCATAAAGACATGGATGTGTGAATTTGGGGTGAAGGAACTTGACTGGCCTGCACAGAGTTCTGACCTCAAGAACACCTTTGGAATGAATTAGAGCAGAGACTGTGAGCCAGGCCTTCTCGTCCAACGTCAGTGCCGGACCTCACAAATGCTCTTCTGGAAGAATGATCAATCATTCCCATAGACACACTCCTAAACCTTGTGGACAGCCTTCCCAGAAGAGTTGAAGCTAATATAGCTGCAAAGGGTGGGCCAACTCAATATTGAACCCTACGGACTAAGACTGGGATGCCATTAAAGTTCATGATGCGTGTAAAGGCAGGTGACACAATACTTTTGATAATATAGTGCAGCTCAAGTACAGGGGAAGGGGAGAGAGCAGTGTGCTGGGACCCTACCATAATAACCTCAGTGCTTCTATTGTTAACTTTGAGGAAGGATTACTCCACAATGACTACAGTTACAGAGGTCAGAGGGGGCTTGCTGTAAAGCTTATCCACTGTTAAGAATTTGTAAACCCTTGACTGTCCAGAGCCTTATTACAAATACATTTTTATATTTTTTTTAAATGTAAGAATTGATGAGTAAATGTTAAAGAATGTAATAAGACACAGATTGTGAATGCAGCACCGCTGTTTCCTATTTCTGATGACTTGAGACATGCCATGAGAGCTTGGAAAATAGTATAAGGTCTATGCAGTATGAGCACATTCTGTGCCGGCTTCCATTTAATTTCTTTCTACTGCATCCATAGTTCAGTTGTATTCCCACCCGGCTTCCACTAAGTACACTTGTGGGGAAGCTGCAGAGCACTCTGGGTTGTTTAAAATAAATAACTTGGATATTGTGCCTGTCAGTTTAAATGCATGCTTCTTTTCTAGATCCTGTAATAGCATAGTAAGGAAGGGAAAATATATTAGCATTACCAGTGGGTACATGGAGAACATTCCGTAAGTAAGACTCTAAATTAGTTTCCAGGGACTCTTTGCTGCTGAGCAGGTGGTTCTAAACACATTATTCTAGGGCCCATGCTAAAATCCCATGTACATCAATTCATGTAATGCTTTGCAGCATTTCTTTCTTTTCTTTCTCCTCATTATTAAACAAGCTTTGCAGTTGAAGGAATACAGAGTGTCTTAATAAATATGGCAGTGCAAAGAACAATTTCTACTTTTAAACTATTCCAACCCCTAGTAACCAATCAAATGTCAGTTTACTGATGTCAGTTCAATTTCTGATTGCTAGCTTAAGACTTGAATTATAGGAGTTTATTGGCTTATTCTTATGTTCTAACTATTTCAACAGCCTATAATCAGGGAGTTATTACAAAAATCATTAAAGAAAGGCTACTACCATACTAGCCATATAGATGATAAATAAAAATATAAATATTAAAACTGATAGAAAATCCCCCACTGTATGATCAAAAGTATTGGGTAATCCCTAAGATCTCGTGTACACTGCTGCTGCTAAACGGACGTTTAGGCTTAATGTACACGGGACGTTTTTACAACCTCTCCTGAATGATTTAACTTGACAGATAGTAACCCATGTTTAAAACGTCAGTTTTGCCGTGTTTACATGCCGCGTTCAGCTGCATTTTTTTTTATTATTATTATACACGATTTATATAGCGCCAACAGTTTACGCAGAGCTTTACAATGTATAGGGGGGGGCAACACAATTACAGTACAGTTCAATACATAAGGTACAGGAGGGCCCTGCTCATAGAGCTTACATTCTAAAGGGAAGGGGTGGTGGTACAAAAGGTAATAGCTGCAGAGAATGATTTGATGGGGTGGCATTTAGCCGCATTTGCATTTAGAAGTTTATAAGCGTTAAAAAAAAAAAATATATATATATATATATTATTTTTTTTAAATACCCAAAAATGAAAACCACCTGTAAACGAAACACAGCTAAACACGAGTTTCCACGTTTAGCCACGTTTAGAAGCGTTTGGCGGTTAAAATGCCTCTAAACTCCTCTATGTTATCTTATCAGTACATTTACACAAGGTCGTTTACAGTCGTTTGTAGGCAGTTGAGTTTAGAGGCTTTTTTTGAAACACAAAAAAAGGGTTCAGAAGCTGAGTTTATAGGCATTTTAAGCGCCAAACGCTTCTATTCGCATTTAGCCACATTTCGTTTACAGGCGTTTTTCTTTTTTTTAAACGCTTCTAAACGCAAACGCAGCAAAATGTCACTAAACGCGGCATTTAAATGCGGCAAAACGGGCGGTTTAAATGTGGGTTACTATCTGTCAAGTTAAATCGTTCAGGCGAGGTTGTAAAAACATCCAGTGCACATGAAGCCTAATGGCCCATACACAGGATCCGAATATTGTACAACAGATCGTACGACTTTTTTCGCTTAGTAGTCGCAAGTAGAAATTGAATACCGTATATACTCGAGTATAAGCCGAGTTTTTCAGCACATTTTTTTGTGCTGAAAGTGCCCCCCTTGGCTTATACTCGAGTCAAGCACTTATCTGCAGCAGAGAATGACATTTTCCAACCCGACTTTGGGGATACAACATATCCAAATTTGGGGTTCCTAGCCCCAAGTGGCCCCGAGATACGGGGCCCCAAATTCGGTTCGGAAAATGTCATTCTCTGCTGCAGAAAAGTGCTTGATATTTTCCGACCTGACTTTGGGGCCCGTATCTCGGGACCACTTGGTGGTAGGAACCCCATTTGGTGTGCAAACCAAGTGGAACCAACACTACAACATATCCAAATTTGGGGTTCCTAGCACCAAGTGGTCCCTAGATACAGGGCCCCAAATTCGGTCAACTGTGTCCATCTGCAGCAATGTCATTTTGGGACCCTTTGGCTCCAGAGACCCCAAATTTTGGCTGCAGCTAGGGGGCATCTATGAACCCTTAACTACCAAGTTTGAAGTTCGGGGGAACCTATGGCTGCAAATGGGCACAGTGAGGCTGCAAATGGGCATTGTTGACCCTCTTTTCCACTTACAGTAGCTGCGCATTTCTCACCCTAATCTTATACTTGTGTCAATACGTTTTCCCATTTTTTTGTGGTAAAATTAGGTGCCTCGGCTTATATTCGGGTCGGCTTATACTCGAGTATATACGGTAGGTTACTAAAGTCGCGAAAATTCTCGTATGACAGAAAAAAAAATCGGAAGTGATGTCATGTGTTTTAATGTATTTGTATTGTATTTTCGGACGACAACTCTACTGACTAAATGAAAATTGTACCACCTTATTGTTTGGATGAGGTGGGGATGGTGGGTTCTAAATATTGTATGGAAGGGTTTATTAGACAAACAATATAATTGAGAAAAGTGATTAAGGTAGAAGAGAAAAGATAAAAGTGTATAGTCTACTCTTTAATTTTTTTTCTTTGTTTTTACATATCTTTTTGTACAGCATTGTATGGTTTGTCCTAAATGTAAAAAAATGTACTAAAATTTGAATTATAAAAAAAATAAAATAAAATCGTACGATCTGGTGTCGTACGAGGAAAATTTTCGTGCTTGTGCGATCGATTAATATCAGATGAATTGTCGTGATCAGCTCTCGAAAGCTCTGTATTAACGATCCGATTATCGTACGATCGCGCTGAAAGTGGAATTTTTCGTCCAATTTTTGGATTGTGTGTACGGGCCATAAGACTCCATGCACACTGGACGTTAAAATAACGTTATAAAAATGCCAGTAGCTTTGCAGTGAGTCTTTCAACGTTTTTTAACATTTTTGCAATAGTGTTTATTAGCGTTTTTTAGCATTTTTTCATGTTAGCGTTTTTTGTTTTTTTTTCAATGAAAATTTTAAATGCTGGTGAGCCACGTTTTTGAGCGTTTATCAACGTTTATCACCGTTTGGCATTTTTTGTGGTCAGAAAAACGACTCCTGAACGTGATTTTAGGGTGTTCAGAAAACAGCTTCACATACTCCACTGTTGATAAATGTCCAAAAATATCAATGTGTGCACATAGGATAGCATAGAGGGGAATTTATGGGCTGTTAAAAAAAAAAAGCCCAAACTCCCAAAAACTACCGTTTATGAGCTTCAGTGTGCATGGAGCCTAAAAGTGTTCCTCTATGGTTGGGAAGAGGCACATAGAAGGATCTGAGTTAGCTGCACACCCCGTCTCGCATGGAAAATACAAACAAGAGGTTTCCCCTTGGGGTTTATTAGCAGCAATGAGAGACAAAAAGGTTATAAAAATTCTTGGTTTTATTATCCAAAACACTGATTAGTTAGCATGAAATACAAAAATTATTTTAAAATATGAGTTCTGGTGTACATAGTACGAGAACTTATTATTGGTAGAAGGAAATGCATATACAATTTCACTGTTCAAAAGACTAATACATTAAATTCAAGTACATTCCCATGACATATAGTTTAAATCACCATCTGGTATACAAGATAGTGTTCCTTTTTTTTCCAAGAATCAGAAATTCAGATTTTTTTTACTGCTGCACCACCTGGAGTAAATAGCACAGTCAGTCTTTGGGGCTGATTTACTAAAGGCACATAGACTGTGAACTTTGCAAAGTGCAGTTGCTCCAGAGCTTAGTAAATGAGGTAAAGCTTCACTTTGTAAAGAGTAACTGATTATGTGCAAGGAAATGTAAAAAAAAAAAAAAAAACATTTTTGCTTGCACATAATTGGATGACGAAAGTCAGCAAAGCTTCCCCCCATTTACTAAAATCTAAAGCAACTGCTGTGCACAGTCCATTTGCCTTTAGTAAATCAACCCCACTATATTGCTCTCTGTGAGCACCATGGTATATAAATGTGTTATTTTGTTTTCCTATTAGTGCTTGTCCACCTATGCTTGCACAGGTTTTTGTGGAACCAGTGTCAGACTGCAAATGTTTGCATTGCACGTTGTTAAAGGCAATCTGTAAGTATATGATTTACTGCTTCTGATTATATATCCAAAATATAGTATCTCAACTATGTGCATGCACAGCTTATACAACATATTTTGCCATATAATTATTACACCTGTAGCTGTAGCTTGGCCTCTAAAGGTTGATTTCTCATGTGATACGATTACTCTGCCTAATAATAGTCTGAAACAGAGGTCAGACTTTGCAGGTGCCACACAAAATATTATTTTTCAATAAAAGCAATGGTTTTTTATTATTATACTACTTTTAAATGGTTCACATTATACAATTAGATTAAAAAAAGATTCTTAATATTCAGTCTTTCAACTTGGATCACCCGATGGCTGCTGGCTTTTTTTTTTGTTCAGGGGGCGGCAAACAAACACCCCCCCAGCCAGCGCGGCACTAACAACCCCCCCACCCCGCGCGCATTTCTGCCGATCTGTCCGCACTTACCTGGATCGATTGATCCAGATAGATGGGGTGTGTCATCCAGTGCGGCGGGGTGCGGGCAGCAGCTCCAGGCTAGCGGGTGTGGGGTCCAGGCAGCAGCTCCAGGCTAGTGGGTGTGGGGTCCAGGCAACGGCTCCAGGCTAGTGGGTGCGGGGTCCGGACAGTGACTCCAGGTTAGTGGGTGTGGGGTCTGGGCAGCGGTTCCAGGCTAGCGGGTGTGGGGTCTGGACAGCAGCTCCAGGCTTGCGGGTGTGGGGTCCGGGCAGAGACTCCAGGCTAGCGGGCGTGGGGTCCGGGCAGCTGCTTCCAGGCTAGCGGGTGAGGGGTCCGGGTAGAGACTCCAGGCTAGCGGGTGTGGGGTCTGGGCAGAGACTCCAGGCTAGCGGGTGCGCGCTCTGGGCAGCGGCTCCAGGCTCCAGGCTAGCGGGTGCAGGGTCCGGGCAGCGGCTCCCGGCTAGCAGGCATGGGGTCCAGTGGCTTTCTCCCTAGCACCATGTCAGGCGTCCAAAGACGCCTGACATCCCGCCATAGGAATTTATGTGCCCGGCATCCTGTAAGGGGCCGAGCGCATGGATAGGGAGGGCGGCGGTGGTGTTAGGGGGGCGGGCTCACTGGCCGCCACTGGGATCACTGCTCCTAATGTTATTCCTTTCACAATTATGCTATTGCCCTTATAGGTATACAAATTGTATATCAAGTTTCTAGTCATTACAACTCAATAGAATAGATATTAAATTAGAACTGAAGGTAAAACACTTTTTTTTCATTTTGGATAGAGTAAGAGAGGGTTATAACCCCTGTCAGTGTTTTTTGGCATCTGTGACCCATTGTGGCAATTTCCCTTCACTTCCTGTCCCATAGCCAAACCAGTAAGTGAGAGGAAATCAATGGCGATTAACCACTTGCCCACTGGACACTTCAAAGTCCATCGAGGCTCAAGCAGATAAAGCTCTAAAGTCCAGTACACTAGGCACATGTGGGTTAAAAAATCTTGTGTTAACCCTTTTAAGTCAGTGAGAAATAAGTATAACACAGCCTCAAAGGCCACAAGATTATGAGTACACAGGTGAATAGCCATCATTCTGGTGTGGTAAAAAGCAGAGGAAGGCTCTTGACTGAGGGACTGTGGAATACTAAGGCTAAATACATAACGGAACAAAAAAATATCTCCATGATTGACCCTATCAGGTCTTTGAAGGCACATGTACAACCACAACAACATAGCTGTAGCCACCCAGTGAAAGGCCCCCTGCTACAACTACATTCAGTGACAACTAACCACCAATGTACCCCCAGATACAGCCTAATGTTACCACTGTAACCTCTTGTTGAGCATTGACACCCATACCTGACATGTACCCTACCCATAATTCTCAAAAAATGTTAAACCTGCTCCACCTTCAAAGACCCAGAAACTCTTACCTGCTGCTATGAAAAATGTACTTAAAGTGGTTCTAAAGGCAGTTTTTTTTTATCTTAATGCATTTTTTTGCATTAAGATAAAAATTCTTCTGTGTGCAGTAGTCCCCCTCAGCCCCCATAATATTTACCTGAGCCCCATCTTAAACCAGCAATGTTGCATGAGAGACTCGACTGTCCGAGACTCTTTCTCCTGATTGGCTGTGACACCGCAGCGGGTGCCATTGGCTCCTGCTGCTGCCAATCAATGTCAGTGAGGCAATGATGAGAGAGAGGGGGCAGGGCCCTGCAGTGAATCTGTGTCTGAATGGACACACAGAGGAGCGGCTCAGCTCGGGTGCCCCCATAGCAAGCTGCTTGCTGTGGTAGCACTCGACAGGAGGGAGGAGCCAGGAGAACTGGTGAGGGACTCGAGAAGAGGAGAATCTGGGCTGCTCTGTGCAAAACCCCTGCACAGAGCAGGTAAGTATAACATGTTTGTTATTTTGTTATTTTTGGTTTAAACAAAAAAAAAATACAAGACTTTAATATCACTAAATACCAAATGATGTAAAAACACATCAGAGAAAAAAACACTCACCAGTTAGAAATTAGGACATTTAGAAAAATTAAAAGGGCATAGACATGTGCATTCGTTTTTGTCCGAATGCATTTTTGTCCGATTTTCGGGTATTTGCAGAATCCGAAAACCGGAAGATCCGACATAAACAAATGCTCTATTTTTTTTTCGTTGTGACAACAGTTCGATATAGATAGGAGATTCAACATGACGCTGACAATAGCGATCTGTGTCCATCGAACCTGTGGTTGAATGTGCCTAACCTTAGCTCTACTAGTCCAAGATTATTCTACATAGAGAGAAAAGATTCGACATAGAGAGAAAAGATTTGACATTATAGAGACAATAGCAAAAAAGGTCGAATGTGCCTAACCTAACTCTATTAGTCCAAGATTAGTCGCCATAGAGAGAAAAGATTCAACATAAAGATTCGACGAAGCAGTCAGCGCGAGCGGACATTTATGGTCAAATGCTCTGCCCATAGGCTATAGAAGAATTCTAATGTTGATTGACTAGTAATAATAATTAATAAATATAATTATTACTAGTGTCATACAACATTAGAATTCTACTACAGCTTGTAGGCGGAACATTCGACCAGAAATGTACCATTGCTGCGTCGTAAAGTTTAGCTGCTCCGTCAAATCTTCTTAGAACATTTGACAGACACCATAAGCCTTCAATGACAGATTCAACCTTAATTATTTTGGATTTTCGACGAATGCATTTTTTAATAAAACAAAATAAATAAAAACGAATTTCGGGAGTAACTAAATAAATTTATTTTTCAGACGAAAACAAAATTTCGAAACAAAATATTTCAGTGCGCACATGTCTAAAAGGGCATAAGGAAGCCAAAAGAAGGAGTTCAGGGGACAGTGGGCAGAAGAAACCTGTCCAATGCTGGCTATGTTCGGATAGATCCTTCAATAAGATCTTCCCTCCTCTCCTCAAACCAAGGACCACCTCCTGATCCCCCATCCCTCCAATCAGGGCTTTTCTATATTCATAAATAAACCACTATAACCATGTGCATATCTGCCTCTTCTGCAGTCATGTTGATCCTCCTGTTAGATCCACTCAACTTCGGGGTAGTATTTTATTGAGCACTCATGAATTGGGTCATTCTTTAAAAAAGAAAAAATCCATTTCATCCATGGTATCAGGGCTGAGACAAGAATGTATGATGCCTTTAGGTTTCACCTATCCACTTTATGCAATATGATCTCTTATTAAAGCATGTTCCTGATAAAAGAAAATTTTAAGGAAATCAAAATCACTGTAGTGTTAGTACACTTTCTGTATGTAGCCTGATTCAACAGAAAGAGCTGTCATTCCAGTGACCTCGGTGCTGTGCTCCCAGAATTTTATTTGGGGAGGAATGTACCTGTACAAATTGCTTTATGCTCCATAGATATATATCTAGGTGTCATATTTTGGTCTGATAGATGGTCGCCCACTAGCTCTCTGTGATCTTGACAAGTTCATTCCTTAGAAGAGATAAGCATACATTGTATCACTTTCTGATAGACTGCAGCAAACCGATTCATTATGGAGCTCCTAAATTCAGTTGTTTTTCTTCCTAAGCAAAAGGGCACTAAAAATGTAAACCTTTTTTAACTGTAGACATAAAAGGTAGGCATAAAAAATGGGTATAGAAATTTGGTAGAAGAGTGAATTAAAGCAGGTATTATCTGAACTGCTGTTCAGGGCCCAGACCTAATGGTGCTTCAAGTAAAATGCTAATTCTGCAATTTTAGATCTGCACCATATTTTATTATGCAATATCATTAATTTTAAATTTAGTTTGCATAATAAAAGATTAGATTTTATAGGGAGTCTTACAGCTCTGTACCTTCCAGTGTCATTGTCCTCCTTAATATACAATAAAAAGAGTTTAACACAACAGAACATTCAGTGGTTTTTGATAGTGACCACTTCTTGGTCTATTCAATACCTGTCATTTTCTAGAGCAGGGGTCTCCAAACTGCAGCCCGAGTGCCCGCCGTGGCCCTTTCCTAACCTTTATCAGGCCCTTTCGGGACTATTCCTCCCACTGACACCAACAATGGAGCACTATTTCTTCCACCGATACCAATGATGGGATACTATTATCCCAAAGACCACCAGTTTAAGGGGGCCCTTCTCGCCCAACCTCTAATGACACTTCATGGATATGTGTTAAGCATCTTTTTCTTTCTAGACCATGCTTTCTCAACCAGTGTTCCCTGGAACATGAATGTAAAGGGGCCTTTCTCCCAATGAACACCAATATAAGAAGGCCCTTCTCCACAGACTGTTAATAAACAGGGACAATTTAAGTGGTATTAAACCCAAAAGCAAACCTTTATTATATTGCAGCTTACCATTTCTTAGATGTGATGGCTGCATTCCTTTTCTTTTTTAGGCTTTCTTTCTTCTATTTTCATTTGTTTTTTACAAGAAGAAGCTCTCCTGCAGAATGTATCAGTTACAGACCATTTACCACAGTTGGGGGTGTTTACAATGATCATCTTTTATTTATTTTTGTAAATAGATAAAGCCAAAAGGAAAAAAAAAAAGATTTCTGTAGCTGTGCTTCAATTTTTCTAGTGTATTTAAATCTTCTAGTACATCTAACACTCCCATCCCCCAAGACTGACAATGCTCCTTCATCCAGAGTGTGGACACTGTAATGCAGGAGGTGTGTTACTGGCCAGATCATTGGCTGAAGACAGAGGTAAAAAGCCTAAGAAAAGAAAACGAATGCAGTCACCACATCTAATGATTGGTAAATTGTAAGGTTACATTTTTGGTTTTGTGTTTAATGTCCCTTCAAGAATATGTAACATACAACTTCCCTCTCTAGACCAGCCTTTATCAACCAGTGTTCCTTGGAACCCTAAGACTTCTCCAGGGGTTGCTTTGAATACTTTAAACAATGAAAAATTGCTACCTCTCAGATAAGTAACCACTGACTTCAATGATCTTTTTGAGCTCTCTGTAAGGGGAGTTCATCCCACCGAGCACCAGTGTTAAGTGGCCTGTAACAGACCCAACCAGGACAGGGGCTTTTGGAGGGGACTAGGGGCTTGTCTCCTACCTACTGATTATGGCCCTTGGAGATAGCAGATCATTCTCTAATGATGGACCACCGCTTAATGGACGCTGAGAGCAAGACTTGGATTAATTCTCTGAATAAGAACAATAAAGCTTCCCTTCTGAAGTGGATGGAAAGGCATAATATTAATTTTGTACAGGGTAATGGTCAGAGGAAATATGGTGGCCCTCTTGCAGACTGGGTTGAAGAGGCTCCTTTACTTTGGACAGAAATTTTTATCATCCATAATCCTCAAGAGATCTATGAAGATAAATGAATTCCATTGTATCAGACTGCTGGGACATTGTTTGTTTTCTGATCACTTGTCTAGTGGACAGAATAAACACGTTTGTGTCCCTCCCTTTGTTAATTGTCTCACCTGTTGTTTCTGTCTGTCTGCTAGTATTGTGTCCATGCCACCTTGTTAGCAAACTATTGTGGGATGTTATAAGTTTATGTTGATTAGCTTACAAGTTAATTAAATCACTGTCAGCTATTAGTTACTAGATGTGGATTCACATTATGTGTATGTTGGCTGTCCCTTAGCCATGCTAATTATATGCCAGTTTACAGTTTGTATTGTATATGATAATGTGATCAACCCCTCATCCGATTGTGTGGTATATAACTTCTGTGTGAATTTTCTATAAAGGGTTCCAGTTTGCATGTACAAGCTATCTGGTTCCTATGTCCAGACTGGAGAAAGCTATATCTTGACGGAAGCACCCAAGCTGGGTGCTGAATGGTTTTGTCACATGGCCCTTCTCTCAATGACTACCTTGGAATCTGAAAGTAATTTCAAGGGTTCCTCTGTGTTAGAAAGGTTGAGAAGAGCTATTCTAGAGAGACAAGAAACTGTAGTACCACCTGCTGGACACATACAGTATTAGAGGACAAAACTTTTAAATAGCCTGTACTAGGTTGCACTTTTTCTTTTGATTGAGCTATAGGAAGTGAGGACTGATGTCGAGTAGCAGTGGCGGCTGGTGACGTTTTGGGATGGGGGGGTGCCAGACCCCGCCCTTCCTTTTTGACCCATCTCACTGCTCAAGCCACACCCCTTATAGAATCCACCCACTCCATCCCCTGTATTTCACTTGCTTCCACCCATAGTGTCAGGAGTATACAGTTTAGCATCACAGGCCAGAGTATACAGCTCAGCATCACAGGCCAGAGTATACAGCTCATTATCACAGGACAGAGTATACAGCTCAGCATCACAGAGCAGGGTCTATAGGTCGCATTACAGGTTATATAGATCAGCATGCAATGTGGGAAAAAGAGTACCTTTTGACACTTGCATCTCTGGGCTAGACATGCAGACAGTCCTGCAAAGCTATAACATCACTGCAAAAAAAAAAGCAATGGTTCAGTAGAGCCCAGATGCACGAACCCTCACGGTACAGAGAGATCGCACCCATTGAGTAATCAGGGGCATGCGCCTGCATGAGAAAATGGGGAATACAGAATAGCACAGGGGGGGGGGGGGTGCTGTCAGTGAGGGGAGGCCACCTGGTTACCAAACGGGTCAGTGATAGACTTAACGAGTTTTGTTAATAAAACTCTCTCTGGAACAGGTGCAATCATGCAATGCTCTATTACTACCAGTAAGACACCAATCAAAGTATGGTTGCAACAGGTAGGTGGCCTAGGAATTGTGTCCACAAGAGCCCTTGAGCACTTATTGATAAAAAACGTCAAGTCTGCCACTGACCTGTTTGGTAACCAGGTTCCCTACAGACAGCGGCTCCGACAGCAACCCCCGCCTGCGGGAAACGCGGCTCTGACACCACAGATATAGTTACATAGTTACATATTTACATAGTTAGCTAGGCCAAAAAAAGACACAAGTCCATCCAGTTCAACCATAAAAAAAAGAAATAATAAATAAAAATAAAAAATATCGTACAATCCAATATACCCAATTCTATACCCACAGTTGATCCAGAGGAAGGCAAAACAAACCCCCAGAAGAGCATGCTCCAATCTGCTACAGCAAGGGAATTTTTTTTTCCCTGGATCAACTTTACCTATAAATGTTAGTACCCAGTTATATTTTGTACATTTAGGAAAGTATCCAGGCCTTTCTTAAAGCAATCTACTGAGTTAGCCAGAACCACCTCTGGAGGGAGTCTATTCCACATTTTCACAGCTCTTACTGTGAAGAAACCTTTCCATATTTGGAGATGAAATCTCTTTTCCTCTAGACGTAAAGAGTGCCCCCTTGTCCTCTGTGTTGACCGTAAAGTGAATAACTCAACACCAAGTTCACTATATGGACCCCTTATATATTTGTACATGTTGATCATATCCCCCCTTATTCTCCTCTTCTCAAGAGTGAATAAATTCAGTTCCTCTAATCTTTCCTCATAGCTGAGCTCCTCCATGCCTCTTATCAGTTTGGTTGCCCTTCTCTGCACTTTCTCCAGTTCCCCGATATCCTTTTTGAGAACTGGTGCCCAAAACTGAACTGCATATTCCAGATGAGGTCTTACTAATGATTTTAATAGGGGCAAAAGTATATCTCTCTCTCTGGAGTCCATACCTCTCTTAATACAAGAAAGGACTTTGCTCGCTTTGGAAACCGCAGCTTGACATTGCATGCTATTATTGAGCTTATGATCTACCAGAACACAGATCCTTCTCCACTATGGATTCCCCCAGTTGTACTCCCCCTAGCATGTATGATGCATGCATATTCTTAGCCCCCAAGTGCATAACTTTACATTTATCAACATTAAACCTCATCTGCCACATAGTCGCCCAATTAGACAGAGCATTGATGTCTCCCCATGGGGCTCACAACACTGATGACAAACCCCCCGGCGGGAGGTCCGGCAATTACAGGGCTGTGGATCGGGCTGTGGATCGTGCTGCGAATCCTCCTGTGTTTGCACTCTCCTCCATAGTGCGGACACGGGGCCACGAGAAACCGGAAATGACGACGCGACTCTGCCCATGTTTTAAGGCAGTGCCAATAGAATTCCCCACAACTAGGACAATGACTGTAGGATAGGAGTGTTGTGGCTGACAGTTTTGCACCACAAGCACTCACAAAACCTAGCAAATGAAGCGCGTCACCTGCAATCACGTGATTGCATAGACGTCACGCTACGCATAGTGCACTGTGTCTGGCGCCTGTACACAGTGCACTTAAAGGACATTTTTTTTTTCCTTGTGACAAGCTTTGGGGGGGCGGTGCCTGTGTGCCCCCTTTGGACATGCCGCCACTGTCGAGTAGTTAAAATGAAAGGGAGGCTTTGCAATTTAAATATTTATAACCCCTTTAAATGCACATATACTTTAGCAACATAACGCTGAAGAAAATAAGTTAGTCACAGTAAATCACTTCACTTTAAAGTGTATTTAAACCAAAAACGTAATGTAATGTAGCTTACCTGTCGTTAGATGTGCTGGCTTTTTTAAGGTTCTCTGTCACTGTACTGTATCTATAGAAGAGCAGAGTTGTCATCCTAGAATAGGAAATGTTAGGACTACAGAACACCCCCTTTTTCACTCCAGAAACATGGAGAAGGTGTTATATAGTCTACAGAGAGCTATGGGAACAATGTTAAATTACATAACTCAGCAGAGTGTACAGAAAGTTATCAGCTTACTAGATTTCTGACAGGATCAACTTTTTATGTACAAATAGATTCAACAAAATGTTTCCAATGCTAATTTGAACAAACCAAAATGGAGCAAGAGAGAAGAGAAATTTAATTATTTCAGTGAATGAAATAAAAAAACGATATTTTATGCTGAACTCTTTCTGTCTCTTCAGATTTAGCAAGCTGCAATACAGTTGTTAACTTGAGAAAGTAAATGTGGAATATTGTTCTTTCCAGAGGTAACTTTAACAGTTCACTGTGTTCATAATGATCAGACAATTCCTAGATCAATTTCAGAATCCAAGACGTCTAGTAACAGACTCTCTTCAGTATGAAGTCAATAGAGGAGTTAAGTAGAATAGCCTATGACACTTGTTCTCTGTTTCTACAGTTGAGTCAAGTGTTCTTCTTCTAATGAATGGTAATTTGTGTCTGGCCACATCCCCTACTCCTAATTAGTGTGCCCTTAACCCGCAAGTGTCATGCTTCACATTCAAAATTATTTATCCTTTCTTATTAGCTCTTTTTTTTTTTTTTATCAGTCCAAGCAGTAGCTGAGAAATAGATTTCACTGATTGAGAACTGAGTTTTTTGAAAGGACCATATCATAATAAGAATAATAATGAAACTATGGCCCCAGCAGGTCATGCAAGTGTTGTGGGATCCAGCTTCACAGTTGTATTGTGATATGGACCGCCACCCCTAAATACAATGTCATGACTGCTTTGAAATATAGCCAAACTATGCCAATATAATATTTAAGATGCCCACAGGCAATGGGCACTGTGACCCACATGGGGAATGTGTTCCAAGATTGTTCTCTTTTGGATGAAATGATAAAGCTGTATGAAAAGTTGTAGGAGACAAATTTCCAAATATGCTTAAAATGGTTGTCCTCTCTATGCTCCCCAGTACTTACAAATAAATCAAAAAAAGCTTCATAAGACACTTTCTGGCAGCTGCGTGGTCTGTAATTGCTAGATTTTGGGAGGAACCCTGAACCCCCTTCCCTGGCTGAATGGGCATGCAGAGTGGACAAAATTGACCACATGAAACATATGATTTCTAGGGAGAAAATAAGGTGGAGTCATATTAGCGCATGTGGACGGTATGGTCCCACCTCCGCTATTCATCTGACTGCAACTCCTTTCTGTCCTAAACATAGGCTACAGAGACAATCTCTGAGCCCCAAAGAACGGATAGCTACACCGCCCCCACTTTCTTTTCCTTTTTTTTCTATTCATCTTCTTTCTTTTCGTTTCCTTCCTTATTTTTTCATTGGATTTATGCCTATTGTTCATGGTCTGGTTTCACTACCTACACCATTCAAGCAGACCTCTTGCTTTCTAGTGTATGATATATGGTTGTTAGCACTCCTCAAGTGATACTAGATATGTCTAATTTTTAGACATACTATGATTGTCAGTAACTGCCACACCATGCTGTGCCAATCTCTTTATATCCTGTTATATCCTTTCATGTGTATGAGGATTTTGTTCTTGCATTCGGTCTGACTTCTGACATATTTTTGTGAGTCTTGTATTGCGCTCGATATCTGTGTATGTCAATTTTTGTTTTACGCTTGCGGGGCTTTTTGTAGTACACTTTTGTAAACTTTAAAGTGAAAGTAAACTTCCTTGGCTGATATCTACCAATAGGTAAGCCTATAATAAGTCTTACCTATAGGTACAGTAAATCTCTTCTAAACGTGTAATGTTTCGAAGATCATTTCTTGTGAATGGGCCAGCGCATGCACTATGTAGAAATGGTAATAGCAGTGGGAGTGACGTCATTGCGGCATGGCCAATCAGACAGCCAGAGTATGTGAACCTGGAAGGAACACCAGGTGAAGATGGAAGCCCTGTCAGTGGTGAAAGCTTGTCATTGGAGGGCTTCATTTTAGAGTAAGTTTCACATAATGTGCTACTATGTGATGCATAGTAGCACATTATAACTTTACCTTATAGTAGGAATGAGCCAAACCCCCCCTCCCCCTGGTTCGGTTTGCAACAGAACTTGCGAACAAACAAAGAATTTGTGCGAACATGTGAGCAACGTTAAAGTCTATGGGACACGAACGTGAAAAATCAAAAGTGCTAACTTTAAAGGCTTATATGCAAGTTATTGGCATTAAAAGTGTTTGGGGACCTGGATCCTGCCCCAGGAGACATGTATCAATGCAAAAAAGTTTTTAAAACAGCAGTTTTTTTCAGGAGCAGTGATTTTAAGAATGCATAAAGTGAAACAAAAATGAAATATTCCTTTAAATATCGTGCCTGGGGGGTGTCCTTAATCTGCCTGTAAAGTAGCAAATTTTTCCCATGTTTAGAAAAGTACCGCAACAAAATTATATTTCTAAAGGAAAAAAATGTATTTAAAATTGCTCATGGCTGTAATGTATTACCAGATCCCGGCAATATACATAAAATATCATTTAAAAAAACAGCGAGACCCCTCCCCCCCCAGTCCATACCAGACCCTTTAGGTCTGGTATGGATATTAAGGTAAACTCCGTGCCAAATTATTTTTTTTAAATGGCGTGGGGTCCCCCCCCCAAAATCCATACCAGGCCCTTTGGGAACCCGTGCTCTTTTATTCTTAATGCTGTCATAGCGCCCCCCTTGACCACTTCAATACACTATATTATATATTGTACACTGCACTATATACCCTGCACTGTATTATATATACTACACTGAGTGCACTATATACTCTGAACTGCAGTATATATACTTCATGGACTGCACTATATACTCTGAACTGCAGTATATATATCTACAGTATCTCACAAAAGTGAGTACACCCCTCATATTTTTGTAAATATTTTATTATATCTTTTGATGTGACAACACTGAAGAAATTACACTTTGCTACAATGTAAAGTAGTGAGTGTACAGCTTGGATAATAATGTAAATTTGCTGTCACCTCAAAATAACTCAACACACAGTAATTATTATCTAAACCGCTGGCAACAAAAGTGAGTACACTCCTAAGTGAAAATGTCCAAATTGGGCCCAAAGTGTCAATATTTTGTGTGGCCACCACTATTTTCCAGCACTGCCTTAACTCTCTTGGACATGGAGTTCACCAGAGCTTTACAGGTTGCCACTGGAGTCCTCTTCCACTCCTCCTTGATGACATCACAGAGGTGGTGGATGTTAGAGACCTATAATTCATGTCCTTAGTCTGCTTGTCTTCAGCAAACTGTTTGCAGGCTTTCTTGTGCATCATCTTTAGAAGAGGCTTCATTCTGGGATGACAGCTATGCAGACCAATGTGACGCAGTGTGCGGCGTATGGTCTGAGCACTGACCGGCTGATCCCCCCCCACCCCTTGAAGCTCTGCAACAATGCTGACAGCACTCATACGTCAATTTCCCAAAGACAACCTCTGGATATGACGCTGAGTACGTGCACTCAACTTCTTTGGTCGACCATAGCGAGATCTGTTCTGTGTGGAACCTGTCCTGTTAAACTGCTGTATGGTCTTGGCCACCTTGCTGCAGCTCAGTTACAGGGTCTTGGCAATCTTTTTATAGCCTAGGCCATCTTTATGTAGAATAACAATCTTTTTTTCAGATCCTCAGAGAGTTCTTTGCCATGAGGTGCCATTTTGAACTTCTAGTGACCATTATGAGAGAGTGAGAGCAATAACACCAAATGTATCACACCTTCTCCCCATTCACACCTGAGACCTTGGAACACTAACAAGTCACATGACACCGGGTAGGGAAAATGGCTAATTGGGCCCAATTTGGACATTTTCACTTAGGGGTGTACTCACTTTTGGTGCCAGCGGTTTAGACATTAATGGCTGTGTGAGTTAGTTTGAGGGAACAGCAAATTTACACTGCTATACAACTTGTACACTCACTACTTTACATTGTAGCAAAGTGTGCTGTTATTGGCCAAAGCATGCAGGTCAGGTGTATGCTTTGGCCAATTATCATGCAGCAATGCACTGCGGTTTTGCAGTGCATTATGGGGCACTCAAATTTCCTGCGAACGCCCCAAAAAATTTGCTGTTCTGCGAACAAGCGAACACCCGATGTTCGAGTCGAACGTAAGCTCATCCCTACCTTACAGGTTTAAGAAAAAGAAAAAGCATGGCAGTTTACTACCAATTTAATAAAAAGATTAAACATAATATTGTACAACAAATATGCCACACAAATTCGATTTAAGACTCTTAATAGAGTAATAGTAAGAAATAGCACACCCACACACAATTAAAATAATTTAAATGTAAATTTTTGTTTAACTTGATAGCAGATCACGATGGGCTACAGAAAGAGCAGTCCCAGTCGTGTTCCAGTCCAGTCCTCAGCAGGATCTCATAAACTATAATCAAAATGACGGTCCAGGACCTCATTGTCCACCCAAATGCCCAAAATTAGGAAAGTAGAGAGTCAATTATATGCTGCTGATAGCAATGACTCAGGAGTTTGTCTGTGCACTGTGTGATGATAATGAGGTCTAAAAAAAAAAAAAAAAAAAACTTCGAAGAAAGAATGGGAAGTTATATTGAACATAGTGATACCTTCATTTGTCAAAATTGACAAGTCTATAGTAAAAAATGGTCAGATATAAATCTCATGGGAAGTAACACGTTTCAGTCTAGCTTGTAAAAGACACAATGGCACAAAGCAGATTACTAGTAAAAGGCATGTAGAAATCCTTCTTAGCCCAGGATCTACAAAATCTCCAAAGACTTCTAATAAGACCCTGTTGTAAAATGACCATGTTGTAGTCAGGCAGAGAAGTTTAAAGCAATACACAATATGGTCTGCGTTATTTCAACTGTAAAGCCCAACTTGGGTCCATATTCCAATGAGGTCACATTCATTAAATGTGATTTATAAGAAAATAACAGTCTAACATGCCTATATTAGGAGCTAATGGAACACATTAAATCTCTTAAGGGGTATATATATATCCATTTGTATATAGTATTTATATCGTATTTGGTCACGAACAAATTGTAATTTTATTCCTTGTGATAATATTTGGTTGTCAGATTGCATTATAGATGTGTCTGCTGAATATCATAAAACACTTCAGAACACCCCTCACTCCATTTGACTGGTTGTGTTATGTCTGCAAATGTCCTCTTCAGTAACCAGCTCGAGAGCTCTTATTTGCTGTTGGAACTATTAAGGAAAACTGAGTCATCTTTGAAGCTCCATTCACAGATATGCCACGATTCTGCCCACGATTTGAAAGCGCCGATGTGTCAATGACAAATGGCAGGACTCGCATTTCAGATGCCATTCATTTGAATGACCCTAAAATCACGGTGCGGGTCTGTCGCGATTGTCGCGCGATAAATCACACTGCAATCGCGGCAACCCACATCACGGGAAGCATGTTGCCCAAAAAAAGTTCAGGAGCTACTTTTGGGGTGACATGCTTCCCACAATGCTGATCCCCACTAAGCAGGCGGATGACAGGTCCGTCCCTGCTCACTGTGCAGGGATGGACCTGTCAGAGCCCTGCTGTTCTCTATGGCGATATCAGATGAAAACGGACAGCCTGTCCATTTTCATCCCATCCGCTGGACAGATGGCGAACATATCGCCATCCGTCTGATTTGAGCGGATTGAATGGCAAGCGGGTGTCAGCAGACACATCTCTGATGATATCCGTCTGCCCATAGAAGTCAATGGATGGCCCGCTCAGGTCTGCCTAAAAAGCAGACAGGCGGATCCGTGCGGGCCGATCGTGTGAAAGGGGACTAAGTGTTATTTACATTTAATCCATTTTATTTTACTGTTGCTCATTGTGTGTTTTGCTGTGTTAATATTTTCTTGCATAGTTTTTGTTTCTTTTTATTAAAAAGATATTTTATAAATCATGAAGTTGAATCTCTGAATCAGTGATTAGTGCTTAAAAAAATGCACTGTCACTGTACTAAAGACACTAGTCTTGAGGAAGGATTAGAGAAACTGAATTTATTCACTCTTGAGAAGAGGAGAATAAGGGGGATATGATCAACATGTACAAATATATAAGGGGTCCATATAGCGAACTTGGTGTTGAGTTATTCACTTTACAGTCAACACAGAGGACAAGGGGGCACTCTTTACATCTAGGGGAAAAGAGATTTCATCTCCAAATACGGAAAGGTTTCTTCACAGTAAGAGCTGTGAAAATGTGGAATAGACTCCCTCTAGAGGTGGTTCTGGCTAACTCAGTAGATTTCTTTAAGAAAGGCCTGGATACTTTCCTAAATGTGCATAATATAACTGGGTGCTAACATTTATAGGTAAAGTTGATCCAGGGAAAATCTGATTGCCTCTTGGGGGATCAGGAAGGGATTTTTTCCCCTGCTGTAGCAGATTGGAGCATGCTCTGCTGTTTTTTTTTTTTTTTGCCTTCCTCTGGATCAACTGTGGGTATAGAATTGTGTATATTGCATTGTACAATATTTTTTCTCTTCTTTTTTTTTTTTTTTATGGTTGAACTGGATGGACTTGTCTCTTTTCAGCCTAGCTAACTATGTACCTGGCAGGGAAGGGGTTAACATCAGGAGCGATCAAAGGGTTAAATGTGTTCCCTGGGAGTGTTTCCCAACTGTGTGGGGCGTGCTAGTACTGTGAGAAAGACAGAGATGGGTGTTACTGCTTAGCAGAAACACAAAATCTTTATCTTCCCCTCTCAAAGATTGGCAATCTACCTGTCTGCCTACACGGAATGATTGGCGGGTCACGGCGGATATTGGGTCTGCAGGACCCGCTGATAGGCTCCCGCTGAGTCAAATCACAGCGGGAGCAGGTCGCCGGTGGCACGCATGTGTGTCCCAGACCTGCAGGTGTCACATCATGTACTAAGCATGTGATCTGGCACAAAGCGGCCGCCCTGCCGCAGTATGTTTGCTTGGGGCGGTCACTAAGCGGTTAACCATGTGGTGCTGGCTACTGTTTGTGAGTGCAAAGGGTTAATTATGAAGTTAATCTGCCCCAGTTATGATCACTTGCAGTCTGCTGGTGCTTAGGGCTCATTCACACCTGTGGCACTGTGTACCATCCCTCTGTAAAGTGCTCCAAGGTGAACAGCTCTTCAGAGGGTGGTAGAACAGCGTTTGCGATACTGCTGCCTCCTGAAGGCTTTTTCTTTTGGACAGCTGAACAGGGATTTTCTGTATAAATACTGTGCCACACTTTAATGGTTTGCGTTTGGCAGTGGTACTGCCCACCAAACATAACATGGGGCATCGTTTTTGCTACAGCATGCATATGACCCAAAGCGGCTGCATATTATCTTTAGCTGCGCAGTCGGGGGAGATTGAGATGGGGGTGGTAAAACCATGGTTTAACTGCCTGTTCTACTGCCCCCTGACTGCCTGTGTGAACAAGGTCTTTGATTGTTGCCCAGCTTCTACACCTTCTAAATTTAAAACGCTCATCAGAATTTTAATAAACCACTGAGCTGAATTGTCAGCTAAGCATTTGCTAATTTTGTTTTACTGTAGACAGTTTGTCTGTCGTCAGTTTAAACTCTTGACTCTGTGCATTCTATTTCTCGTTGTAGTGCAGTCTAAGCCTAAAATTTGATAGGAAAATACATTTCCATCACACCAGGTAGTTCAGCACAAGTTGCCTGCAAGTTGCCTGTATTATTATCACTGATCCAGATAGCATGGTCAATCAATATTAATTAAATATCAAGGACTGTTTCATAAATGTTACAGAACTATGGCTTTTTCCATGCCCTTTCCACAAAAGATTCACCCCTTTTTTATGACATTTTATAACATAGCTGTTATCTAATTTAAAGTCCATCCGGCAATAGCAGTATGTCAACCTATACAGTATATAAATATGTTTCTGGGATTTGTTAAGCCTTTTTAATCCTATTAATAACCCTATTATGCCCAGAGGACAGTGAAGCCTAGAGGCCTAGACCAAAATTAGCCATCATGCATTGCTAAACGGGACTAATTTGCCTTCCTCCATCATGTTTACATTGCTAAGAATTTTATTAAGAGCTGAGATACTGAAACTGTTTATAGCGCCACATCCCTTTATGAATAAATATATATAGAAAGATTGTGTGGGACTTTTAGAGTGCAAAAATAACAAATGAAATATAGAAAAATAAAAATTTGAATAAGTTAAAAAAAGATGAATACATAGAATAAATATTCCAAAGAATAAATCAAAAAAATACACATAGCTAGTTGCAAAGCTGAGTCTCTCTCTTTGCAACTAGCTTTGTGCATTTTTTGATTTATTCTTTGGAATATTTATTCTATGTATTCATCTTTTTTAACTTAAAATGTATATTTTTCTATATTTCATTGGTTATTTTTGCGCTCTAAAAGTCCCACAAAATCTTTCTATATATTGTTATTTAAGGTTAATAGAGATTTCAATTATTACACCGTTTTAATAATAATCCCTGCCTATTTTCTTTTTATAGGCTGACAAAAAATGTTAATTCTTAGTTATTTTAAACTTTTTTGAAAAAAAAAATCTTTACTAAAATGTTAGAACGTTTTACATTTATTCAATCATTTTACATACTGTTATGCCCATTGACAGCTAAAATTTGCAGTTTTTTTTCTGTAAATATACCTTATGTGACCACCATGGTTGGATTTCTTTGTGTTTAGTAGACTAGGAACTACCCTGCTTGGTTCCTGAGTTTTAATATGGGACCTGTGAGACCAGGGTTTTCAGAACTAGGAGCGTGCAAAGGTTTGTATTGCTGGTTCTAAAACATAACTTTATCTAACATTCTCTAAGGGCCAGTTCACACCAGACGCAGTTCCGCATGCTTTTTTTCTGCACTAAAAATGCATGCACAGTGTTTTCCATGAATTCCAATGGCTCTAGTTCACACCATGCAGTCAGTTTCTGGTCAGGTTCCGGTCAGTTTCTGGTGCAGAAACTGACTGGAACTGACTGTATTGGTGCAGAAAAAAACGGAACTGCACGGAACTGCATCTGGTGTGAACTGGCCCAAAACGTGAGGAACTATGGATGAAAATAGTAGTAAACAAATTTTGGTCGTAAAAAGGTTAAATTACATATAATTACAAATTATATCACTTCTACATCCAGGATTTTTTTTCCATTATAAACAGTAGAAAGAGCCAGCAACACTGAACTCCTTGAAGTGTAGTTTATTGGTAAATCAGAGTGACAGTAAAACAATAGCGCTGACGTGTTTCTTAGTCTTAGTCTTAGTGAAGTCTTATGCCCCATACACATGGTCGGAAATTCCGACCACAAAATCCGTCGGATTTTTTCAAACGGATTTTGTCCGACACTGGTGTTGCATACACACGGTCGGACAAAGTTGTCGGAAAATACGATCATTCTGAACGTGGTGACGTACGTTGCGTACGACGGAATACGTAGAGGTCTTTTTTGGTATTGTAATTTGATCTGAGCATGCGTGGCACTTTGTCCGTCGGAATTCGCTACACACGATCGAAAAAAGTCCGATCGGACTTTGTTGTCG